>CM069915.1:50116922-50591636 GCA_036172215.1 Camellia granthamiana | reverse complement strand
ATCTACGATGCACACTTCAATTCTTAACACAAACCTAAAATAAATTCTAAGTTCCTAGACTTTAATCTTAAGTATAACATTGACACGACACACAACTTGACTCAATTATATAAATACAAATTGACAAATATATAGAATTTAATAATTAAATTAATGGTTGGCCAAGATAAGAATTTAAATATATAAAAAAAAAATTGCAATTTTTTGAAAATACTTTTTAAAAAATTCTACTTTCTTATTTTCGTATTTTTTTATTTTACCTGAATTTTTTAAATTTTTAGACACACCTACATAAATACACTTAAAAAGTATAATTTTCGTAAAAAAAAAAATCTTTTAAAAATTCACTAAGTACCAAAAACATAAAAAAATACGAAAAATTGGTATATTTTTTGTATTTTTGTGTATTTATTAATTTTTTAAAATATTTTTTTACAAATATTTTATTTTTTAGATACATCTAAGTAAGGTGTATCTAAAAAAATTTAAAAAAATGCTTAAAATTTAAAAAATATTCACTAAAAACAAACAATAAAAAAACTCAGTTTTAAAAAAATTGAAACTAAATACACTGATTAATATTTAAATCAAAAAATTAGATTCACTTTTCAAATTTAATGATGTTACAACTAATTAAAATATGTAAGACAACTCTTTCTCTCTCTCTCTCATCTTATCTAATCATCTTAATTATGTATCATTAAATTTAAAAAATGGGTTTAAAAAACGGACTTATATACCATTTTTTGGTTGAGAATACTAGGGAGAAGATGAGTCTTTTCAGTTGCTAGAGTCTTCTGGTTTTGCTTCCCGCAAGGTAGGGACTGAAGCTTATCAGCTGTCAGATCCACAATTTCCCTTCCACGACAAATGAAATCCAATCTTGCACGACATTGAAATCTGCAACATATAGAATCATGAGATTAAGGGTTGGTTTAGGTTGTCTTAAAAAAGTATATTTTTTATCTTTTTATAAAAAGATATGTAGAAAAATAGAGAGTTGATGTGATGAAAAAAAGATAAAAAGATGAATTATATGAGTTATGCCAAACTTAGTCTAAAAAATTAGTGATTAAATGTGTTTAATTAATTTAATCATAAGATTTAACAAGATACGCAACTAAGGGGGACCAAACAAAAATTGAGAATCAAAAGCCATGTGGCACACGATTGGCTTTTCCCCCCAAAAATAGTTGTTTTGGTTTGTGTTTCTCAAAAATTTTTGGGAAAAATTCTCTACAAATAAGTTTTTAAAAGTAATCAAATCAAACAAATTTTCTCAAAAAAATTTCTCAAAACTTGTTTGGTTTACAAATTTTCCAAACAAATCTCTTTCTCATCCACATCAAATCAATCACTTTTCTAAAACTCTCTCTCAAAATAATTTTTCAAAACATCTTTTGAAAAAAACCAAACCAAACAACTTTTCGTACTTTTATCTCTAAAACTCATCTCCCAAATTCAAACCAAACACACTAACGTGTACTTTTATCTCTATAAAAAAAAAATTGCAATTTTTTGAAAATACTTTTTAAAAAATTCTACTTTCTTATTTTCGTATTTTTTTATTTTTACTGAATTTTTTAAATTTTTAGACACACCTACATAAATACACTTAAAAAGTATAATTTTCGTTAAAAAAAAAATCTTTTAAAAATTCACTAAGTACCAAAAATATAAAAAAATACGAAAAATTGGTATATTTTTTGTATTTTTGTGTATTTATTAATTTTTTAAAATATTTTTTTACAAATATTTTATTTTTTAGATACATCTAAGTAAGGTGTATCTAAAAAAATTTAAAAAAATGCTTAAAATTTAAAAAATATTCACTAAAAACAAACAATAAAAAAACTCAGTTTTAAAAAAATTGAAACTAAATACACTGATTAATATTTAAATCAAAAAATTAGATTCACTTTTCAAATTTAATGATGTTACAACTAATTAAAATATGTAAGGCAACTCTTTCTCTCTCTCTCATCTTATCTAATCATCTTAATTATGTATCATTAAATTTAAAAAATGGGTTTAAAAAACGGACTTATATACCATTTTTTGGTTGAGAATACTAGGGAGAAGATGAGTCTTTTCAGTTGCTAGAGTCTTCTGGTTTTGCTTCCCGCAAGGTAGGGACTGAAGCTTATCAGCTGTCAGATCCACAATTTCCCTTCCACGACAAATGAAATCCAATCTTGCACGACATTGAAATCTGCAACATATAGAATCATGAGATTAAGGGTTGGTTTAGGTTGTCTTAAAAAAGTATATTTTTTATCTTTTTATAAAAAGATATGTAGAAAAATAGAGAGTTGATGTGATGAAAAAAAGATAAAAAGATGAATTATATAAGTTATGCCAAACTTAGTCTAAAAAATTAGTGATTAAATGGGTTTAATTAATTTAATCATAAGATTTAACAAGATACGCAACTAAGGGGGACCAAACAAAAATTGAGAATCAAAAGCCATGTGGCACACGATTGGCTTTTCCCCCCAAAAAATAGTTGTTTTGGTTTGTGTTTCTCAAAAATTTTTGGGAAAAATTCTCTACAAATAAGTTTTTAAAAGTAATCAAATCAAACAAATTTTCTCAAAAAAATTTCTCAAAACTTGTTTGGTTTACAAATTTTCCAAACAAATCTCTTTCTCATCCACATCAAATCAATCACTTTTTCCAAAACTCTCTCTCAAAATAATTTTTCAAAACATCTTTTGAAAAAAACCAAACCAAACAACTTTTCGTACTTTTATCTCTAAAACTCATCTCCCAAATTCAAACCAAACACACTAACGTGTCCAAACCCCCCCCCCCCCCAAAAAAATAGTTGTTTCTAATGATAGTGTTTGTTTGGAGAAATTGAGCAGTGGAATTGGACTATTAATTTATTTAAATTAGTAGTTAGCTGTTTGGTTTAAAATTTAGGTATCAAATTTATTGGATTATTGTGTCTTATGGGGGATACAAATGGAGGGATAAGGAGAGATATGAGATTAGGTAGTGAAATGACTATTTTAATCCTCTACTATTTAATTATGTATTATATTTAGTAAAATTCAATAAAATTTAAATGTCTCGATTTAAAAATAAAATAATTTTATTTAATTTTTTTGATGTTTTATTTTTTTGATTTTTTAAAATAATTTTTTATAGATATTTTTATTGATGTTTTATTTTAAAATTTTGTTTATATTGTATTTAATTTCATTATTTAAATTTTAATAGATTCTTATTTAATTTCATTATTTAATTATTATTATTTTTTAAAATAAATTTATTTAAAATTTTAATTAAAAATAACATATATTTTTATTGATATTTTATTTATTTAATTTTTAAAAAATAAATTTATTTAATTGTGTAAAAAATAAAATAAAATAAATTTTTATTTAATCTAATTAAAAATAATTAAAATATTAAAGATATGTTTAATATTGCTATTACTTAATAAATAATTGAAAATGTTAAAATAATCATTTGAACATTTATCCTTCTCTATAATATTCCAAACAAACATAGGATTCATATCCTATTCAATCAAGTAGTCCTTTCTTGACATCTAATCCCATAACTAAACAAATATGGGATACAAATTCAGTCCAACTAAATAGTCTGGAGGCAATGTATCCTAGGACTAATAGTCCAGTGGATTCTAATCCTCTCTTATCCAGTTCATCCAAACAAACACACCAAATGTTCTTAATCCACTCGTGATCTCATGATGTGTGAATTTTGATTACTGAAAATGCAAAATATCGGTTAGTGTCTTTTAACATGTAATTGTTTAATTATCTATTTGTTTGAGATTTTTTTACATAATTCACGAATGAGATAATGGACATTGTTGAGCTATTTGTGATTGAGAATACAAAGAATCTCACTTTTTTTTATTAATAAAGTGAAAAATTCATTAAAAATATGAAATTAAAGGTACTAGACATTACAAAGTATCGAGAGATATTAAGACAATATAAAATACCTTTACTATTGCTACTCACAAATATACAACTAACCCCTCGACTTCACGATTTAAAAAAAAAAAAATACAAAACAAACAAAACAATTTTTTCTACAAGTTAAGTAGGGCTCAACTAAAAAAAAAAAAAAAAAAAACACACACACACACAAAAACACAAAAAAGCTTGAATCCCCCAAGTCACAAGTCAAGCACGCTATCACAACACCCAAGGCACAACCCCTTTACTCCTGAGGTACAAACTTTATGTCTCCCACGCCAACCACCTCCACTGGCCAACTCTTCCAAGACTGAAAACATTCATGGCCAAAGCTACTTTGACCGAAGCCGGACACACCCATGGACGATCAAGACCCATTGCTACATTTGAAGAAACCCACTGCTACCTCCACTTCCATGGTCGAACCACACATAATGTCGACTTAACATCAAATCAACCAAAACAACCACTGAGACACCTCCATACAACTGGACGGAGTTCACCCTTTAACTCTCACTCGCATAGGAGCACTCGAATGAAAACCTAAACAAATCTGGAACATCTTTGACATCCATATTTTCTCCAGAATCAAAGTGCCGAAACACCTCCATAGATCTGAACGGAGATCACCCCCTCAAACTCCCACTCGCATAGGAGCATCCAAATGAAGATCCTAACCAGCTCTACAACGTCCTCTTTGTTGACCCAACATCGACCTTCTTTTTCTCTACTTTGTCCCGTTTCGAACACCTCCCGTGGATAACAAAACTGAGATTGGTAGATCTGGTATGAAACCCCAAAGAACATCATTCACCGTGTAACAAACCCGACCCATGATTAACGTATAATCCATGATTAAGAAGGCTTAGTAAGTAATTAAAGTGAAATGTTGCATTAATTGCCTGTGTGTTGCATTATTTGTATTTATATCTGTTTATCGTAGAAAGATCTGTTCATGTTTATGTTTTGTTCTGTGAATTGAAGGCCTTATCGGCATCCAATTACAAAATTGACTTCGGTTATGTGTTATTTGAAATTTTTTGAATTTTATGGTAGGTCCAATTGAAATTCGATTTGGAGCGATTAAATTAGACTAATTTGATGCCCATTTGATTAGCTTTAATTAACCACCATTAAGTAAGCCTATATAAGGCCAATACACCTCTTAAAATCACTTCTTCATCACTTAATTTGCACTCTTGAGACCAAAATGTGAGAGAGAGTGAGAAACTAAGGGGCTTGGGACCAAACTTGAAGTAGAAAAGGACATTGCTAGGAGACTTGGAGAATTACTCAAGATTTTGACTAATTGAAGCTCAATTAGGTAGCCTAGGTAAAAGTTTAACCTTGCAACTTTAGAATTGAGTCATTTAGCACATGAATACAAGAGAATTAAGGTGAATCATACATGAATTGAGCTCTAGAGTGTAAAAAAGAAAAACAACCATGCATGCAGTGGCGGAGGCAACAAGAGACGAAAGGGGGTCACGTGCCTCCCCTGAATTTTGAGATTTTTTTTTTTTTTTTTTTTTTTTTTTTTTTTTTTTTTTTTTTTGCAAATATAAAGAAAGAGGGTGACTATTGATTCAATAGTTAAGACTTGGCCTAATAACCTTAAGGTTATGGGTTCAAGTCTTGGAACCACCACTTTGTGTATTATGTCAAAGGTTAGGTGTGTACTCAATCTTTCTCCTCCCAAACACATATTAATGTGTACTAATTTGGCGTTGTTGTTGTTGTTGTTTTGTTGCAAATATAAAGAAAATATTTTAAATAAAAAAAATTACAAAAATATTATTAGAGTGAAATGTCAATGACATTTTAAAAATTATGAGAACAATAATGATTGTTTTGAATAAAAATGAAAAGACTATTATAAATCATATCATCTATGAAAATTTTATGAAAAATTTTGAATGTAACGGTGATGTCATTATTATTGACATGCAAGTATAAGTAATTTCACTATAAAGATATGAAATTTATTGGATTGTTAGTTACATCTGACATGTGAGGTTCACTCTCTATGTGTTTATTTACTATTAGTTGGTGATATCACATACTAATGATGACGTGGTATTACCATTATATTGAATTTTTAATCAAATTTTGTATAAATTTTTTTTTATCATTATATAATTTATTTTAAGACTTATATCCATATTTTTTTATATTGTCCATGATACACTAGTTATAAATAACATTATTTTTTTTTTATGTTTCTCGAAATCAATCGTAAAAACTTGCGTTAAATATTTTTGTAAGATTTTTCAATATTATAATTAATAAGTACCCCCTTTAATTTGATTTTCTAGCTCCGCCACTACATGCATGCATGCATTTTTATGACATTTTGAGTTTCAATTTCAAACAAATCTCACTTGTATGTGTTCATACCACTCTTGTTTTGAGAATTCACCAAGTTTCATACCATTGCACCTTAGTTGATCATGTTTTGAAAAGCTTTGAAGTCAAGGAATACTTGCATGTTATGTTTTCTAAGACTTGAGTGTTGATTCGCACAATTGGCAAGCTTTTGGGCTTTGATTTTGCGAAACAATTTTGAATTCCCAATGTTTTCCAAGTTCGTACATATATCTATAAGTTTTTGGCCCAGAAAGATGAGTTTTGATGCATTGAATTCGAGTTTTGTAGCTTAGAGGTGAATCTGGAAATTCCAGAATTCGGCCTCTTCGTTCGAGCAACAAGAAGTTCGCTTGAGCGTGAAATGCAAGCTCCTAGAAGTTTCATGTTTTTGCAGAATGCTTGAGTAACAAGAGTTGCGCTTAAGCGAGAACCTGAGTCTCAAACTTGAGTGACCGTCGAGCAAAAAAATCACACAACCAGTACTTTTGCAGAGTTTACAGACCACTCGAGTGACCGAAGTTGCGCTCGAGCAACCACTTACATTTTTGAACCTCCGCTCAAGCGAAGGAAGTTGAGCTCGAGCGGGGACCTGATTTCAGCAAATTTGCCTAAGTATTGAACAGCATAATTTGGCATCCTCATTGCACCTTAAGCATTCCTAGGCCATGATTAAGATATAATAATGAGGGTAAAACGTAGAAACACACTAAGAAAATAACGTAATGAGTTAAGTATATTCCGAGCGTGTGTTTCAAATGTGTATTTATTATGTGTTGATGTAGGTCACGCGCCGTAAACTGTTTGATTAGTCTGCTCTGTCTGTCTACACCCCGGAACCATCTGTGAGTAATAACTTAGTAAAACTATGTTCAACTTTAATTATTTTCTGTATGATGAAATAACATATGTTTTCTGAAATGTTATGTTCTGTACAGTGAATAATTGTCTAATTTCTAACAATGTACTCGTGGCATCCTTAGCATCATGTGATATCTGTTAGCTGTTACCCGGTATCGAAGGTTCCATTATGAAACTTAATATATCTGTACTATGTTACTCATACCGGAGGCTCCATCATGGAGCTCAGCATATCTGTCATCTGTTACCCGGATCCAGAGGTTCTTTTATGGAACTAGTTATTCATAACCACTATATGTTCTGCATCTGTTCTGTATCTGTTCTGTTATCGCTAATGGATGTACCACATATGATTAAGCATAAACTCTAATTTCTGTATATGATTTGAAGAAGAATATGAATATGAATCTGTTTATGAATCTAAATCCTAATTTCTAAATCTGGTATGGACATCATTCATTAAAACCCTTTACTCTGTTATTACTCACTGGGCTCTTACTCACTATTTATATTATGTATGTAGGTGAGCAAGCGCGTGACTAAGCCTAAGCTGTTGTCTGGACAGTTTTGGGGTCAGCTAGCCATCGTGCCTCTCGGGGAGGTTCCCGTATCCAGAAGTCGAATTTTGTGGACCATGTGAAGAGTTATTTTATGCGTCATGTTAAGAACGTTTATGTTTTGTCTTGTTTTGATATCTGTATACTGGGCTAAGTCCCTTTTGATAACGCTTGCACAGTGTTGCAAGACTTATATAAACATGACATCTTATGTGTATACTTTATAAGGTTTCAAATTTCTGTCACGTGTATATTTGCACAGCTCTATGGACTATGTATATTTTGTATATTTGCTTCCGCAGTCTCTAATTATATGTTATTCTGTTAAGAGGCCTTTAGTAATCCAAGGATTATTGGCCGGTTATGACGCTAAACCTATAGGGGCGGGTTTGGGTCGTGACACACCGTGCACCGAAACACCAAAAAAGATCAAAATAGTGGGGGATTCAAGTTTATTAATAGGGAAAACTAACGCACAAACACAAGAGGAAGCTAGGCCGGCCGGCCAAAAGTGAGGCCCAGGGTGGAGATTTTTAAAGAGAGAGAGAGAGAAGTGGACAACTTTTTGAGCCATTTTTTGTAAAGAATCTCACATTGACTAGAGAAGAGAAGTGAAGTGAATTTAATTTTCATTACATTTTATTGTGAGTAGGCGGTAATAAATAATGTGTTTATAATATTTGTTTATTTATTTTTTATTATATTGTCGGAGTTGAGTATAACTCGTAAGAAATTGATTAAACTCATGCGCAAAGAAAGAACAAGTGGGGAAGATACAAGAACAACCCTCACAACAGATGTAAGAGAGATTACAAGGGCAAAAATACATGCTCTTTCTAGTAGAGTTTTAGGTTCACATTATAAAAAAATAATACCCAATTAATACACATTAATGTGTATTTGAAAGGAAAAAGATTAAGTACACACCTAATCTTTGACATAAGGCATAAAGTGGTGATCCCATCTGATTATATCTCAATTTTTTCATGTTGTAAATAGAATATTATTTTTCTCTTTTTTTTTTTCCGCACTAACAGTATGAAATTGTGTGAGTGATTTTCTGACCACACTGCCCCTCTTAGTAATCAGTTGGTGAGCACCGGCAGAATAGATGGCTTCTAGATAACCTGCAACAGAAAGAGAAGAATCCCACGGTGGTTCGCCACCTGGGGGTACTCCGACGATCAAGTCAGTACTCAATATTTCTCAAAGATAAATCAATTTATTCAACTCACAAGCTTGAGTATAAAAACATACCTTAGACCCATGGGGGTACCTCTCTTTTATAGCCAATACAATCCTAGTCCCAATAAGAGCCTGGCCCTAATGGACTTAGGATTATTGCTAATCTAGGACTCCCAGTGGGATTAGGATAAACTCTCTAAGAGTTCTATCTTTACCCAAACTGAAGTCTTCTTCCAATCTTGGACTCTTGTCCATATCTAGGTTGAGTTCTCTCTTCATTCTAGGATTCTTGCCCCTCATCCGCTTATCTCGGATTCCGATATCTTCGGAGGTAACCTCGGCCTATCCGAGATGACCTCGGCATAACAACCAGGACACGTGGCACCTCGGCTGACACGTCGGCGTCACCTTGCCACGTATTGGTACTCAGAAAATATATCCCCACAATTGCCCCCTAGGTTCTATTACCTCGGCATTCTGAGGTGATGGAACCTATATTGTTCGTTCATCTGTACCCCTCTGTCCGAGATCAAACTCGCCGACCTCAAAGTTTCCTGGACTTTACTGTCCACTTCTGTCAAATATCAAGCTTCATGCTTTCCAAGCTATTCGAGATCACACCTCCTAGCCGAGATTTCTGGTTTCATTAATTCATAAACTCCAAGAGCTTTGCAACTGCTCCATTCACATTTTCAGGTGGGCTCTTGATTTCCAGTCATCTATTTGACTCCGGCGATCTTCATATCGGTGTTCATTTCTCTTGGTAGGCTCATAAATTCCTTATTTGTTATTAAGCTCAATCTTTCATAACTCTTTCGAATATGTTTACTTGCCATCTGTTGCCTTCTATTTCGATTTGTTTTACTGTTTGAATGCCTGGCACTGTTCTCGCCATATCTACTTTCTGTTGCTAGCATCATGCCTGGGTCATTACTTTCTTGTTCTTCACATACTTTACTTAGTGCTTGTGCACTTGGCTTTATTCATGAACTTTGTTGTCTTCTTGATTCTGAACTTTCTCTTCCTAGCTCTTTTCCTCAAATCCGCCATTGTTCCAAGCTTTCAAGCTTCTGCAACTGTCTTTGTTCTTCTCCTCCGGTGAAGCTTACGTCATTCTGTCATTGTCGTCAGACTTCGGCAATTCTCATTCCGGCTTTCCTCTTTCTGGTAAGCCACTGTTCCTCCTGGTTTTATTTCTTGTTGCTTTCCAAGAAGCTCTGCTTCATTGTTAATCACCACTGCTGTTTTACCCGTTGTTTCCAAATCATCTTCTTGAATATACATTGTTTACACATCTGTTGATTTCTGCCACTGTTCTTGGCTTGACACACTTGTGCAATCTTTTTGTCTTGATTTCCTGATAGCTTCATCACCATTCTTGATTACGAATTACATTCTTGTTTCTGTTTTCTGTGTCTTTTTCCAAATTCTTTCTTTCAATCCTTGCTTTCAAACTCTGAGGTGCCAATCGCCGAGAAGAGCTTTGATCAAACTCTTCGGGAGATCGATGCTGAGCTCGAGGCCGAGAAGGCTGCTGAGAAGTTCTTTCCAACTGTCTTCTGGGGGTGAGACAGAATCTGCCGCTGATGCCGAGTAGTTTGCTTCCTTCTTGAAATTGATGCCGGGATAACGGTAAAGAAGCTCCTCCAATTGACTGCCGAGGCTGAACCATCGTCGTTCGTCGAAACAGATCAGTCCGACGTTCTTGCTTTCATCATCTCAGTTCTTTAAGGTCTTCATTTTTGTACTTGCCTTCTTTTATACATGTTTCATATTTCCTAACTTTCTCAGCTCTTAACAAGCTAGTTGTTTAATCGAAGTCGATCTTGTAAATTGCTCAAAAATTTCAACAAGTATTAATATTCCTTGCTCCTTGATTATCATTCATTCCCTCTGCACCTTCTCCCTGCCCCCTAATGTGAACATAAATTACACTTAGGATCACATTAGGGAAGTTGGCTTTGTGCCGTAGTCACAGACTCGATGTGTTCTTCTTTCGCCGATGTATTAAAACTTCTAGTATTTAATTCACCCCCTTTAGACCCTCTTTCTCTTGGCCTTTGCAAACTATCATCGCTGTTTCTTGAAGCATTTATTCCTTTTACAATTCTGGTCACCACTTCCGGCGTGTACTTTAGTGGTTCTTGTTCTAATCAAAACGACGTTTGACTCCAGCAAATCTTTTGCCGACATTTATCTTGTGCACTCTTTAACTTGTAAATTCTCTCAGAATTTCAACAAGTGTTAAACATCATTTTGTTTTAACTTCGGTTTAAACATCATCTCGGCTTAACTTCGGTTAAGCATCATCTCCGTTTAACTTCGGTTAAACATCATCTCGGCTTAACTTCGGTTAAGCATCATCTCCGTTTAACTTCGATTAAACATCATCTCGGCTTAACTTCGGTTAAGCATCATCTCAGTTTAACTTCGGTTAAACATCATCTCGGCTTAACTTCGGTTAAGCATCATCTCAGTTTAACTTCGGCTCCGTTTAACTTCGGTTAAACATCATCTCGGCTTAACTTCGGTTAAGCATCATCTCAGCTTAACTTCGGTTAAGCATCATTGCAGTTTGTACTCTTGTCCTTGTTGCTTCTTTGGACAGTATAAGTTTCTTTTCATGGCCGATGTGCCTCTTGTTTCTGCTGAATGCTTTATCTTTCTTTGAATGCTTGTACCTTTGTCTTCTCTATATGATTCTATACTTAGAATATTTTGCATATACTCTTTATATTTCTTTCTTCTTTATGCAATCTTCTCGAGATTATATACCTTGGGTAAAATAACTGTAAACTTTACTTCGGCAAGATACTGACCTGCAATCTTTTCATCAATTTCAACAAGTATAAAACACATACTTATTCAATGTTAACTTTGCAAACTTTTCTCAAGTTTCAACGAGTGTTCAAACAATAATCTCAGTCTGACCTACTTGTAAATTGCTACAAATTTCAACAAGGATTAACATAAACAGTAAACTTTACTCAAGTTATAACAAGTGTTAAACAATGATCTACTTGTAAATTGCTACAAATTTCAACAAGGGTTTAATATACTTAACTTTACCTCAACCTGTAAATTGCTGCAAATTTCAACAGATGGTCATATGTCGGCTTAACTTCAACTTGTAAATTGCTACAAATTTCAACAAGTGTTAAGCAATGATCTTTGGCTCAACCACCTCGTGGATTTCTATAAGTCTGTAAGCAATAGCATCGGCTTCACCTCGACTTGTAAATTGCTACAAATTTCAACAAGCGAGGAGAATAGTAATCTCGGCTTAACTTCCACTTCTAAATTGCTACAAATTTCAACAAGCGAAGCTAAGGAACCATCTCGGCTTAACTTCAACTTGTAAATTGCTACAAATTTCAACAAGCGAAGCCAAGCTTTGTATCGGTTTGACCAACTTGTAAATTGCTACAAATTTCAACAAGTGGTAAACTTTGTATTCGGTCTGACCAACTTGTAAATTGCTACAAATTTCAACAAGTGGTAGACTTTGTATTCGGTCTGACCAACTTGTAAATTGCTACAAATTTCAACAAGTGGTAGACTTTGTATAACCTCGGCTTAACTTCGGTTAAGCATCTTCTCGGTTTAACTTCGGTTAAACATCTTCTCGGATTCAAGCCGGGGTTTTCAACCCGGCCAACTTCAGTCTGATCTTATGTGTTTTCTTTTTTATCCTCTGGGATCTTAGATCTGCTCGCTGTGCTCTTCTCTTCTCGGACTTAAGCGTCGAGATCTTATCTTCTTAGATCTGCTCACTCGGTTTGAGCTTTCTTTTCTCGAGCCTACTCATCTAGGCCGAGATCATGTCTTCTAAGATCCGGGATCTAGAGTCTGGGATCTGCTCACTTAGGCTGAGCTCTCGTCTTCTCGGGCCTACTCATCTAAGCCGAGATGATGTATTCTCGGATCCGGGATCTAGAATCCAGGATCTGCTCACTTAGGCTGAGCTCTCGTCTTCTCGGGCCTACTCATCTAGGCCGAGATGATGTATTCTCGGATCCGGGATCTGAAATCCAGGATCTGCTCACTTAGGCTGAGCTCTTCTATACTTGAATGTCATCTCCTTGGGAGTGCTCATGCCCCCTGTCTTTGCATCCCTTCTGGAAGGGTCTTCGTTCATCCGCAGGTATTTATCCTTCCATACCTGGAGGTCATCTTTGTTGTAGTATCCGCTTCGATCTGTTGTCTTTGATGCGTCACCTTCCTGGCCGGCGTCTTTCACTCCGTGACTCTGGTCACGAGTTTCTGTGTTGCGGTCGTCCCCTTCAGCGTCGAGGTCGATAGGTCTCTCACTCCCAGCAGGAGTGTTTGTCTTCAATCTGATCCTTCTGTCCATCACTGGCCATCTATTCTTCTTTCTTTCCCACAGACGGCGCCAAATTGTGTGAGTGATTTTCTGACCACACTGCCCCTCTTAGTAATCAGTTGGTGAGCACCGGCAGAATAGATGGCTTCTAGATAACCTGCAACAGAAAGAGAAGAATCCCACGGTGGTTCGCCACCCGGGGGTACTCCGACGATCAAGTCAGTACTCAATATCTCTCAAAGATAAATCAATTTATTCAACTCACAAGCTTGAGTATAAAAACATACCTTAGACCCATGGGGGTGCCTCTCTTTTATAGCCAATACAATCCTAGTCCCAATAGGAGCCTGGCCCTAATGGACTTAGGATTATTGCTAATCTGGGACTCCCAGTGGGATTAGGATAAACTCTCTAAGAGTTCTATCTTTACCCAAACTGAAGTTTTCTCCCAATCTTGGACTCTTGTCCATATCTAGGTTGAGTTCCCTCTTCATTCTAGGATTCTTGCCCCTCATCCGCTTATCTCGGATTCCGATTTCTTCGGAGGTAACCTCGGCCTATCCGAGATGACCTCGGCATAACAACCAGGACACGTGGCACCTCGGCTGACACGTCGGCGTCACCTTGCCACGTATTGGTACTCAGAAAATATATCCCCACAGAAATAGAAATATGAGTAAGATTTCTTTTCATTCATTTTTATTTTGATGAGCAATCTTGATATTATAAAGAATACGTAATTAATAAGTTTTGTTTCTCTTAAAATCTTCCGCATAATAAGATTTTGATTTTATTTCTTACCTAATTTTGTAGAACAAACTTCTCATCAAAAGCACTCAATCCAAACACTAGAAAATCCCATGCCAAACTAGATGAACCTAAACAAAGAGAGTGAGAGGGATGTGCAACCTTAGCACCCATACAATAATGGTGGGGAGAGAGAGGGATGGTCAAGGAAGATATGAATGATCAAGGAAGAAGGTGAAGCACATGTGAATGTATCAGCTATCACCCACTTGTCTAAGGGTGTGACCACATGTTAATTGGAGTAATGACCCCCCAAAAAACAAACACAAGCCCACTCAATAGCTCCAAAAAAACTCTAGTGGTTGTTTGATATGTGTTAAAATAATACATATTATTTTAACATATTATCTTATTTAAGTTACAATCATCTTATTTAAATCATCTTATTTCTCTACTATATCACTTCAAAATTAATTCATATTTCATATTTTTTCATAAAAAATAATAAAATATATTAATCTAATACTTCCGAAATAAACTCCAATGTCAAAAAAAAGTTGGGCAAATATGGATTGTGACTTTTGGCCCTGTTCCTCATGTATTTGTGGGGAAGGCTCTCTAATCTAGTCTCCACCTCCACCAGCAGCCGGACACCCCAACTAGACGCTGTTTCTTTCTCGTCTTCTTTCGGTGGAGTAATTGACTCCGGATTTGCTTATCTAACCAGTAACACAATACCTATTTAAAATCTTATTAATAATTTTATTAAAGTATACCGTCCCTATAGTTTGGGATTTGTGTCATTTTAATTTTTGACTTTTCAATGGTGACATATTTGATCTTAAATTTTGAATCTTGTTTCAAGTAAGGACAATTGAAGATACTATTGTTTAATTTCAAGAGTAAAATCGTCAATTTAATAAAATATAAACTAATTTGACAAAAATAAATATCAAAAAAATATTTTAATTTTTTAAAAATTATTTCTATCTACTAAAGATAAAATTATGTAAAATTGATCAAAATTAATAAAAAGTACATGATTAATTTTTAAAAATTAATTTTACATGATCATCATCTAAACACATAATAAAAATTAATTTGGTAAAAAAAATAAATAAATGTCTAAAAGATTTATCAATTTTACATAATTTTATCTTTAGTAGGTAGAAATAATTTTGAAAAATTCAAAAATATTTTTTTGACATTTATTTTTGTTAAATTAGTTTATATTTTATCAAATTGACGATTTTACCCTTGAAAAATCTAATGATATCTTCAATTGTCCTTATTTGAAACAAGATTCAAAATTTATAAATGTGTCACAATTGAAAAGTCATGGACTAAAGTGACACAAGTCCCAAACTATAGAGATTATTAGTGTAATTCACCCATTATTAAAAGTATCCATATTCCAACATCATTAGAAGTTTAAATATTATTATTCTTCTCACAACCAATCACATTTGACTATTTTTTTTTTTTAAAGTAAGATTGTTAGTATATGTAGAATTATTCTAATGTATTAAGGTTGTTAAAATCGGAATCTTATATAAGATCGATAAGAGGGTCTCGTGGATCAAATTGAAGATCTTAAAATTCTACTTTTTATTAAAAATAAGGTAAAAATATAAATCAAGATGATATATATGAAAAAACAAGGTGAAATATCATAAATCTAACGACATGATCCTATTGCGACCACTATAACAATCCTACAACGATTTGGATTGTTTTGACAATTTAGGATCGTACGATCTTATAATCTGAATCACGATTTTAATAGCCATGAGTGTAAATATTCGATTGTGTTAGTGATATAATTTTAACAGTATCATTATTTAATGTGTAATTTCATAGTAAATTTATTTATATATCACATAAGATCTGAGTATACATTATTTATATCGTTTGGATATAAATTTATGAACAAAAGTGAAATGTTTCATTATAAACTCATGAATATTAATGAATTGCTTCCCGTTTTTATTTTTGTTCATAAATTTGTATCTGAGTATTTGAAATTTTATATCCGGATTACGCAAATTGTATACTAAGATTTCATGTGATCTAATAATAGAATTGCCCTTAATTTTATTTTGTGGTAAATGGTTGTGACAGAGAAAGAAAAGGTTTGTTCACCTAATTTTATTTCTAATTTTTTTTTATTAGTCGACAGAAAAGTTTTATTTTTATTTTTATTTTTATTTTTTTTAATGTTACCTACACTAGATACTATCTTTGGTGCACTAATATGATTTGGACTTTTCTCGTTGGGTTTAAATGAACAAAATGTGTATATACATTTGGAAGAAAGAAGGTTTGTTTTATGGCTTGTTGTGTTATAGACAAGTCAGTAATGTTAAGATCACAAAATGAGATATAAAACACACATGAATAAATATGACTTTACAAGGTTTTATTTTTTATTTTTTTTATGTAGAATCCATTTATGATTTTGTTTACCAATTTTTTTGTGTGATTATGTATTTAGAGGTTGTTGAGGATTAACTTTTTTTTAGTGACTTTTCAGATTTTTTAATCAATCCAAAAAAGTTAACCACTCTCCTTGGTTTTGGTTTTCAAAATTTACTTTTCAAAAAATTTTACTTTTTTATTTTCCGTATTTTTTTGATTTCACTGAATTTTTTAAAATATTTTAAGCAATTTTTTTAATTTTTAGACGCACCTAATATAAATACATTTAAAAAGTATAATTTTGGTGAAAAAATCTTTAAAAAAATCACTAAATGCCAAAAATACAAAAAAATATATATATATGAAAATTCAGTATATTTTTTTTTTTGTGTATTTATTAATTATTTAAAATATTTTTCACAAATATTTTACTTTTTAAATACATCTAAGTAAGGTGCATCTAAAAAAATATAAAAAAAAATTACTTAGAATTTTAAAAGTATTACTAAAAATAAAAAAATATGAAAAACAAAAAAATTCAATTTTCAAAAAATTGAAATCAAATATACTGAATATGTTTAGAAAGTTAATAAAAATGGTAAATTATACTAACCTCACCCTAGGTTTTGAGGATAATTACACTAATCTTCATTTTAGTAAAGTTAAAAAGACCAAAATTAATACAAAATTAATGTAGATAGTGTGAAAATATAAGAATAAACAAGAGAAAATATATATTTCAATATAAAAGATATTACAATATCATTTTAATTTATTTATCTATATGACTAACAAATTATTGATAAAAATAGAGTTAAGTGTTATGTGAGTTAAAGCTACAAGGGAGCCCAATGTAATTATGTCAAAATTGTAAGGGTTGCTGTATTTTCTTCAAACCTTAGAAGAGATCAAAAAAAAATATCCTAATAAAAAAGTTAATTTTTGTGAGTGATAAAATTGTTATGGCATTTGACATTTGACATTTTTATTAATTATAATGACAAATAATTTTTTTGATTTTTATTAACCCAAAAATCGAATTATTTAGAAAATCCTAAGCACCCTTAGAAAAACAGCACCCATGCCCAATCACTCATATTATATATATATATATATATACTTCTAAGATTCAATGGATTAATTTTTCTGAATATTGGGCCCCGTATTATCTAATGCAACATTGATATCTTTAACACCCCACATATTTTTTCCATCAACATATTTTTTTTTTATTAAAATAAAACATGATATTCCAACAATTCCAATGAAGTCAAAAAATGGTAAACGAGATTTTAGTTGGGCTGTTTATTTTTTAATCTAAATTGTCATAGTTGCCTTGTATAGTCTTCAATATGTAGATATGTATATCTTTTATTATTTTAGAGTAAATTACAAATACACCTTTTGAGATTTGTTTAAAATATGAATTGTCCCTTACGATTTAAAAAATTACAAATATCCTTTAACAGAATTTTTTATTTAACATAATTAACTGAAAAAAATAAAATTTCTAATTGCTCTCATATGCAATGATAAAATTATCTGAATTACTAATTGAAATAAATTTTTAACATCATTAAAAATTAATAATTAACTTGATGATTTATTGATAAAAAAGACTATTTGTTATGAAATTAGAAATTTCAAGAGATGAAATGTAATTACCAAAACTATAAGGGGCAAATCATATTCTAAATAAATTTTAAGAATGATTATTTTAATTAATAAAATAAAGATTTTTTTTACAACTAAAATAAAGAGGTTTGGTTATTAGGATTTTGGTAAGAGTGATTTGGTTCTATTGATACTCCCAAAATCAATAAAAGAAAATAGGATCGGATTGGACCGTCCAGTTTGATTTATTGGGCTTATTTTTAGATTTCATTTTGATAATTTGAATCATTCATATTTTAAGATTCGTCGAGTACATTATCTTTGTAAAAAATTAAGTCGATCAAATAACGGAAGCTACATGTTCATATCAATTTTGTATGAATCGTTTATTTTTTCATTTTTTTTATACGAAATTGATCAAAACACATTGTTACTGTTATCTGATCGACTTGATTTTTTACAGAAATGATATATTTGACGAATCTTAAAATGTGAACGGTTGAATTATTGAAATGGAACACCAAAATTGGCCCAATAGGCCTGACAATATCTTTACCAGTCCAATTTAAATTTAGAGAGATGCCAATCCTAAGAAAATATATTATAAAGCGGAGGTGATACTTGGGTTATTCTTAACTAGTCTAAGGCCTATTTTGGAAAGTGGGTTAAAAGTCACTTCTTAATTTTTAACTCACTTCCCTCTCTCACAAAAAAATAAAATAAAAAAAACTAAAAAATAGCTTTTAATCATCTTTCCAAAACACGTCACAACTACTGCATCTTAGCTTAAATTTCACATCATGTGAGACTTTATATTTGAAATTTTGATTTTACTGTCTTAAAAATAAATAAATAAATAAATATAGAATAAATTATACAATTATTTCTTATCATTTTAGTGAAATTTTATTTTAATTTTTATAATTTCAATGTCATCCATTTAAATCTCATGTATCTACTTGCGCTTTAATGTGATCATTTCGGCAACTGTAATTAGTATTTTGCACACAAAACAACACGTGTAGAGGACCAAAGCAAAAATCTAAAGGAACTGTAAGAACCACTCGTGCAATTAATTCATATATTTTGTTTGAAAAAATGCTATAAATCCTAAATATTTTACCAAATAAATAAACTTGAGAAGAAAATTTAGAATTTTTTTTAATTTATTTGGCTGTATATTTTGAAAATAGTTTTGGAGTTTGAGAATTTGGAATGAGTTGATATTTGTTGTAGTTGAGTAGATGTGTGTGAGAGAAAAAGTGATTGAGAAGAGAGAGAAAAAGTGATTGATTAATGTATAGAAGAAAGAAAGTGATTTTAAAAAACAAAAATCAAAAAATTTGGACCAAACAAAATTTTGAAAAATTTTCTCAAAAATTGTATCTTGAGATACAAACCAAACAAGCTCACACGGGTGTAGAGTCTATAAAAATGTAAACCCCATAACTATATATGCGACATTTAATTATTTATTTAGTAGAAAATTTAATACTTCTAATATTACTCCGATTGTTTGACAGGAATAGATAAAATACTAACCGCAACCGACAAATGAACTATATTATGGATTGTTTGGGGTGTCCTAAATAAGTGCACTTTTTATCTTTTTTGACTAAAAAGTTGAGGAAAAAATGGATGTTTGGGTTAACTTTTTGTCTTTTTACTAAAAAATGTGTAATAAAAAATTATATAAATAAGTGTATAGAAAAAGTAACTGTAATAGGCTCTACGGCACCTTTTTCTGGGCAGAGTATAGGAGATAAGAACATGATTGCCTCCTTCGCGGGCAACCATTTGGATTATGTTGTTCGGCCCGTAGGGCCCACCACGAGTCCCATTTTGATAATCTGAACCATTTAATATGTAGAACTTATCGAATACTATACCTGTAAAAAATTGTATTGATCGGATATCGAAATCACATTGATCAGATAAGTTTTTGTTCACCAGTTAACTATAACATCATTTTTTTTTTATACAAAATTGATTTAATCATATAGTTAGCGATATCCGATCAACGTGATTATTTACAAGCATATAGTATTCAACGAGTTCTACATATTGAACAATTTAGATTATCAAAATGGACCCGTGGTGGCCCCATAGGCCGAACAACACAGTTTAAATGGTTGCCCACGAAGGAGACAATCATTTCTAGACCAGTACAGCAGATCAATCACGCGGACAGCCAATCACTTCAACAAAAAGTTGAGTTGTATTTTTTTATGTGTAAATTTATTTTTTTGTATTTTTTTTTTGTAAATAGTGATAACCTTTTAGCTTTTTAAGTAACTTTTTGATTTTTTATCTTTTTTAAGACATGCCAACTGGAAGTGTGGCATTATCACAAATTACATTGGATAATTTTCATTCTGTTGGGTTTTTTTCAAATTCAAATATGAATTTGAAGGGCTAATGAGAGGTTCATCACGAGTCATATTTTAATGATTCTAATTCTTATCTGGTAAGACCCTTAGGCCATGTTTGTTTGGGCAGATATGTGCTTGGGATTGGACTAATAGTCCAATAAAATTATTAATCTGATGTTTGGTTAAAAAATTGAAATACGGACTAATAATTTATCCGGATATGATATCTCACATATGATGGATTATTTAATCCCACATAGGGCGGATATAAATTTGGAGATTAAGTCAAAGTCTAGAATAACTTATCAAATGACTATAATAGAGGTATTATGATCAATATATTAGATGTCCCATGTGCTATCCATTCCAATTCCCTTAAACAAATATCGGATTGGATAATATTTTATTAATCCCTCCTTATAATCCTAACTCAATCCAAACATAGGATAGGATACACAATTTAAATGATTCATAGTCCTAGGACTATCAGTTATGGAAATATTAATCCAACATAATCCAGTTCGCCCAAACAAATATAGCCTTAGTATATATTATTAGTAAAAATAAATTAGATTGGTTCAATAATTATAATCTTTTTTTAATTTTATCGAGTTTGTCTCCGAAAAAATAAACGATAAATATATTTTAGAAAATGGCTAGTCTATTTTTTTTAA
Source organism: Camellia granthamiana (assembly GCA_036172215.1). NCBI lineage: Eukaryota > Viridiplantae > Streptophyta > Magnoliopsida > Ericales > Theaceae > Camellia > Camellia granthamiana. The sequence goes on along the minus strand of CM069915.1, from coordinate 50,570,564 downwards.
AAAAACAAATGTGATAAAATAAAAATATTACGATTATCAAATCAATCAGTGTGTTTGGTTTGAGTTTTTTTAATTAAGTTTTTTTGAAAATTGAGTTTTTTGGTTTTCGTGTTTTTTTTGTTTTTAGTGAATATTTTTAAAATTTTAAACATTTTTTTTACTTTTTTAGATGCACCTTACTTAAATGTATCTAAAAAGTAAAAAAATTGTGAAAAAGTATTTTTAAAAATTAATAAATACATAAAAATGTACTGAATTCTCTTATTTTTTTGTATTTTTGGTGTTTAGTGAATTTTTAAAAGGTTTTTTTCAATTTTTTTTTTTACTTTTTAGGTATATTTATGTTAGGTATGTCCAAAAATTAAAAAAAATTGCTCAAAATATTAAAAAAATTCAGTAAAAACAAAAAATACGGAAAATAAGAAAGTAGAATTTTCTAAAAAGTATTTTTGAAAAATGATAACCAAGCATAGTGAATGTAATTTTTTTTTTATTGATACAATATACTAAAAGTAAAAGTCCTACAAAATAAATGATTTATATTATGAAGATGAGACCCATGTTTGGTGTGGCTTATTTTGGCCAACTTATGACTATAGATTTGAAAATTTTATTTTAGATTGTTTGATTAAACTTATTTCAAACGGTTTCTCATTTTATTAACTTATTTTAACTCAAAAAGTTGATTTTAAAAAGTTGTTCACCCCCTGATTCTGATTATCAGATTCTGTTGTGAGTATATTAATTTATGATTATACCTTTATCTATAGATTTTTTGAAAATAAAAAAACACCCAAATGAGTTATGGATTTTTTATTTTTTTATGAGAAATGTGGATTAGTAATGAATAAAAAAAATAAAAATTAATTCAATTTATAACTAACAAAGGTTAATTCAATTTATAATTAATAAGAGTAAAAATGACACTTACACGTTAAAAAATTATTTCATAACTTATTTACCTAACACTAATTAGTAACTTAAATTTAGGGCGATGCACCAATAAATCCCAAATCTTTATCTTATGATCCATTTGGTCCTATGTTTTATCTTATAATCCAATTAGTCCCAAATTAATGTTAATGACAAAATAACCAATGTTACACTATGTTTTACGCTTTTTAGTAAGGATAAATGAGGAAAACCCCAGCATAGTATTGACTAAAATACCCAAAATTCTGTAAAAATTTATTTTCCCTCCAAACAAACATCAACAAAACATAATCAAAAACATCAACAATATCAAACATTAAAACATTAAAACATCAAACATCATCAAACACATCAACAATATCAAACATCACAACATCATCAACATTGAACATCAACATCAGAACATCAGGAACAAAAATCGTGAAAAATTACAGATCGCACTAGCTCCGTCAGCCTCTTCATCATATCTGTTTCATCAAAGCATCAATCTTCATCAAAACTGGGAAATAGATCCCTCCTTCATCAAGTCAAAAAAATTACACATCTGTTTCAGAAACTGGGAAATTTTTCCTATTTTTACACATCGCACTAGCACAACTGGGAAACTGGGAAACTGGGAAATCTTCATCAACATTGAACATCAATCTTCACCAAAATGAGGAAGGAGGGATCTTAAACTGGGTAATTTTTCAATCTTCATCAAAACTGGGAACAAACATTTGTTTCATCAAGTCATCAATCTTCATCAAAGCATCAAAGCAGCGTGAATCAAAACAAGCACAACTCCAATCAAGACCAAAAACAGTATATTGGCGGTGGCGTGAGTCAACAAGAGGAGAAGGATCATGAGAACCGGTAGCACGATGAGCACAAAGTTGAATCGAGTCGGATCCGATCTATGTGACGTGTATCATTGCAGTTTTTCGAAACTGGGAAATAGATCCCTCCTTCCTCTCACATATCTGTTTCAGAAACAGATCTCAGATCTGGAACAACTATTTGTCTTGCTTCAACATGTGGAGAGTGTTATGAGTCAAATCATCCGCGGCTGTTTCAGATCTCAAATCTGAGGCGATTCCGAAGGAGGAACTCTGGTTTGGAAGAGCCATTTCGCTACAAACCCTCCTCCGCCATGGAAGCCTCTGAAAAACTCGATTGGTTTAAGATCTGGCCAATTATTGATGTAAAAGGGTATTGATGTAAAAATAAATGGAATCAAATCACACCCTCAAAATCTGGAAATACATTAGGACTAAATGGTATACAAGAAAACTTAAGAGACTAAATGGTTTAACTTTTTTCAGAATAGGATTTATGGGTAATTTTTCCTTATAACCTAGCAATTACACAAAATTAATTAATAACTTCTAATTAATATTATAACTTGTAATCCATTAAATTATAATTTATAATCTATTTTGGCAGTTAGACTATTTGAACAGTGAATCCCTAACGGTGGCCGCGTTAGGTTCATTCGACTCCAAGTTGGCGGCTAAGGTCTACGAATCCACCGTTGACTGCAAAATTTGCAAATTTTGAAATGAAAAATGATGCACACCACTAATTAGTGGTTGCACTACATGTATTTTGTGTCTTTGGTTTTTTTTTTTGACTTGCCACATCATTAGTGATGGTGTTAGTGGTAGAAATTTAGTAGGATGTAGCATGACTGATTTTTTTGATTTGTTTGGTTGTGTATTTTGAAAATAGTTTTGGAGTTTGGGAGTTCAGAATGATTTGATATTTTGTTGTAATTGAGTAGATATGTGTGAGAGAAAAAATGATTGAGAAGGAGAAAAGAGAGAGAAAAAGTGATTGATTAATATATAAGAGAGAGAAAATGATTTTGAAAATGATTTTGGAAAAATTACAAACCAAACAAGTTTTTTAGAAATTTTTTTCTAAAATCACTCTACAAAGCCAAACCAAACATACCAATGTGCGCATGTATGTATAATTTCACATTAAAGTATCGTTTAGGAACAAATTATTTTAATAATTTTTTAGTTGAAGAATGAGGTAAAAAATTTAATATTATTAGAATGATTTTTTAGTTTTTTATGAAAAATTATGTAAAAAGTAGAGAAAAAATAGAATTTTTGACTTTTTTTATATAAGTTATAGACGTTTTGAATTTTTTAATAATTTGTTAACTTTTAAACTAAAACAGACATATGGCAAACGAGACTTTAAGACAAAAAGGTTCAAAAGGAAACAAACAAGACCCACAAAAAATCAATAATGTAGCAATTGTTCAAAAGCAGCTTGAGCCACTACCTAGCTAGAGTAAAACATAAACATTAGTAAATTGTAGCAAACGTGATGTTTTGATCTGAAAAGGTGTTGATGTAATCAATTGATAATTGTAGTTATAGCGAAGGGTAATCTACAAATATATTATTTAATATTTACTTAAAATATGATTCAGCTCCTATAGTTCTGAAAATTATAAATATCATTTTGTTAAAAATTTTATTTAACAGAATAATTAACACAAAAAAAAATTAACTACTCTCTTATAAATAAAATCACCAAAATTGTTAATTGAAATATGTTTCTGACATTATTAAAATTGTTAATTGACTAAATAATTTATTAATAAACGAAATAATTTATTATGCGATTAGAAATTTAAAGGGACGAGATATAACCTTCAGAATTACATAAGACAATTCATATTTTAAATAAATTTTCAAAAATGCATTTGTAATTTATTCTATAAATAAATATCAAAAGCCCCAAAATGGAATTTAATATTGTATTTTGCATAATTAATTAATTAATTAATTTTTTTTTGGCCTGTTGCTAACATAGATAATTCAATCAACCTTGTCTGCATGGGTAATTCAAATACATTTTTAGCACGGAACTTGAAGACATGACACACCATGATATTTTTCTAGTGCTTCTTCAGCTGTGTATGTATGGGAATATATGTCTCTCCATACTTTCATCTTTTTATACCTTTTCATATTCTTTTTATAGGCTTTAATTCAGATTCACATCAATGATTTGAATTATTTATATTATAAGTTTCGTAATAAAGATCATCCATATAAAAAGTGAATTTCATTAGAAAATTATAAATATATGAACGAAAAATATTTTATTTTATAAAATGGATGATTTAAGTTTACAATTATATTTGTCTTTCATTTTATCAAATAAAATGTGATTTTTTTCTTAAATTTATAATTTTCTAATAAAATTTATTTTTTTGTATGGATAACTTTTATTATGAAACTTACAAGATAGACAATTTAAATTATCAATACGGATCCAAATTAAGACCACCAAAAATGATATGAAGATATTAAAATATGAAAACAAGTTTTTCCCAGTGGCCCTTAATAATAATAATAATAATAATAATAATAATAATAATATATATCTTTTTCGGGTGAATAAATATATATGTATTTGGTGATTGTGCTATCTAGGGAACTATGTATCTTGGACTTTAACCATATTCAGAAGTGGAATATACAATGCGACAAGTTGCCATAAAAATATCAGTCCCACTACCAGTTTCCCAGTCAATAATCAGTGTGGCCTTTGAGGCAAAGTGGTGGGCTTAATCCTTAAAAATTAATATAATTGACGAAAGGACTTTAAAATAGTTTTCAGCTATTATATTTGTGTAAGAATTTATTCCTGGTATTGATTATATTTTGTTTGATTTATGAAAAATAGATAGTGATTCATAAAGTTTGGGTTTATAATCTATCTTAGTGTGTTTATTATTTTATATATAGATATGTACTATGGAGGCATAAGATCTGTTTTAAATTATGTAAGTTCCTTAATATAAGGACCCTATGATTGTTTTAGGCCGGTTCTCTTTTCTATCATATTAAGATTTACATATATTTATATATATGTGAATCAAAGAGTTGTCAGTCCTATTAAAAGACAACGTAAATACTAGAAGAAAGGGAGGAAAGGTCAGTACTAGGGTTTTTCAATTGTGAAGATTATTCCTCAACATCTCATGGTGATGGGTACGTATTTAAATTTATTTTAATTATTTAGTTTAATCAGTTTATTATGGTGTTTTAATTCCTGATATATAGTTGTTGAAAATCTTACAATTTGTTCATAAAAAAAATTCCAAAAATAAATAAATAAAATTATTGATGTAGTGAATTATTTAAAATTAATGAATGATTGTTTCTAAATATATAGATTGCATATAGAATATTATTGACTATACCTAATACACTTGTTTAGGTGAAATAAACTTTTCAAAGCTGAAATGATTAAATCTTATATTTAGTTAACTATGTCACAAAAATAATTGAATGAATTTAGTTGATAAGTTGAATTATATAAGTGTGGTTTGTAATTTTATAGCTATTAATTTGAGTTTTATACTAAAAAAATAAGAAAATTCAAAAATTTTAAATAAAATTTAAATTATGAATAGGTTTGATTTTCAAAAAAATTAAAAATTGAAGCTCGCTTAGCAGATTTTTTTAATTTTTTATTTATGTATAAAAGGCTTCATGCCAAAAACTTATTTTGGACTCTAAAAAAGTACAGTTAGTCATGTCAATAATGTTATGATAATTATATTTTTTTATTATGCTGTGTTTATATAAGGGACAATTACAATAAGGCGATGTTAGTAGAAATTAATTACATATTAGTGAAAAAAAATTATAATTATACTTATAAATGTTTATAATATTTTTCATTTTTTTATAATTATTTTTTGTGACACCCACTATTAGGTATTTCTCCTTTATTTAACATCTCAATATTATATTGGTAATATCAACAATGCTAGAGGTTCTTTTTTTTTTTTTGAAGGCCTCACAACTTCCGAAGTGATACACACCACTCATGATGTGGGTTTCACACCTACATGAGTGAGCCCCACATATCATGAATAATATAGATCACTTTAAAAATTATGGGGTTTTCAAAAAAGAGATCTCACTAATTTTCCTAGTAATATATATATAAATGATTGCTATGACGTCACATACTGTTCTAACCAATAATTCTTTCGTCTGTTCTGCCTACGTGGACGTCCAAATGATCTCCTACCACACGCCTACGTTATCACTGGTATGGAAAATATTTCGGACCTCCTTTGGGGATGACCTCCATATTCCCACAGTGATCTTGGCCTTCTATATATGTATGGGACTCACTCATATATGTATAGTATTCACATCATGAGTGGTTCAGATTTATGGAGATCTTATGAGGGTCTTATGAGAGTGGAGGTCTCAATTATTACTCTTACCGGTATGCCTAGGGATGTAAGAAAATTTGAAAAAACTGACTAAACTGATTGAATCGGATTGAACAGGTCATATTTAGTCGATTTTTTAACACGAAGCAGTTTGTTCGGTTTTTGAAATTAATTTTTTTAATTTTCGATTCGATACCAATTTTGATATATTATACACCGATTTACACCGAAATCGACCGAATATATTAACATATAATATATATTAAATATATAATGAATAACATTGCCTATTTGTCTTCCCCCAGACATTTATTGCCACCACAATGCCTTCATTTTTTATTTTTTATTGTTTCGACTCTATTTGATAGACTTGTGGTTTATACTTATAGAATGATTGTTTTAAGCTTTGGTTTTGTCTTGATGTCAACACTTTGGTTCTTAGATTATATTTTTTTTTCTAATTCTAATTCAGTAACAGTTTCAAGCCTTAGTATTTGTTAATTTTTTTGTTTGTATTTTTGTAAATGGTTGGATTAGATATGATTAAAATTGTATACAAATAGCTAATTTAATATTTTTATATAAATTATTTATTATAGTATAAATTTAAGAAATGACTCAATTTTGAAAGTATTTAAACCGATTAAATCGCATTGAGCCGAACCGTTTGAATCAGTACGGTTAGGTGCGATTTGATAAAAAAATTTGGTCTGTATTAGTTTTCAATATAATAAAACCAACATTATCGGTTCGATGCAAAATTTCATCTAAATACCGACTGTCCCAAACCAGTTACATCTCTAAGTACGCCCACTGAGAGTCTAATCTGAGAGAAGTTATTGGCTAGTTAGTGTTTTATACATATTGGCCTTGTTTGGCAAAGGTTAAAATAATCACTTTTAGGTTAAAATTTACAAAAAGACAAAATAAGTTAAAATAGCCAATAAGATAAACGCCTATTTTGGGAAAATGGTAAAAAGTGATTTTTTGACTTTTAACTAAGTTTTTGACTTTTTTAGACAAATGATTTGGAAAGTTGGTAAAAAGTTACTTTTTATTTTTTTGATTAATATTTATTTATGATGTCAAATCATAATAAAATGACCGAACTATCCCCATTTAATTTAAAATATTTACAACTCCACGCATGTATCGCATTTTAACCCATCAATGGTAGAATTGTAATTTCACCAATGGCTGAAAATCAACTTCCCAAATGTCTTTAAATACAAAAAAAGTCAATTTTTGACTTTTGCTGCAAACTTAAAAAAGTGGCTAAAAGCCAAGTTCCTAAAACATCCCAAAATGTTACATGAAACCCATAATCATTTCACTTTTTCTCTCACAAATATTACATAAAATTACAAAAAAATACAATCATCTTCCTAAACATAAAAATTTTAACATATTAAAATAACAAAAAATTAAAATAACCTGTTAAAATAAGCAACTTTCCAAACAAGGCCACTGCGGTTGATAGAGAGATTTAATTTATAATTTTATATTATGTTCATATATATTGCCGTTGATAGAGGGATATGATTTATAATTTTATATTAAATATTCATAGAACTCGTTTAGGAAGTTTAGTCTTGGATTTTTTTGGTTAAAATAGTCACGAAAAATAAAATAGTTTTTTTAGTGTAATAAGATAAAACATCACATTTAATTTATAATTATTACATTCTTTCTCTTACAAAAAAGTTAAAAAAATCAAAAAATTCAAAAACCTTTCTCAAATAAAACTTTTTAATCCCACACTAATAACTAAAAAAATAAAAAAGTAACCCACTTTTCTAACAAACTCATAACATATGAAAGAATATAATAATTTGTGATTTAAAAATATAGTTACGTGGTGTCCTTCTGATCAATTACTAAATTTTTTTAATCTCATGTTGACCCACCTCGACACATTCAACTAATCCTGACCGTCCAATGGATCAAATTGCCGTCCAGTGGCAGTGACGTGTATTGTAGAGCCGCCTTAGGACTCCACACACCAGACCTGTCACAAGCTAGTGGCGGCTGGTTTCTGACAAACGTTCACAGAAAATCCGGAACGATCACTGGCATGAGTCCACGTGTTCCTCTCCAATCAGAAGAGTCACCACTCGAATTCGGTGTGCTGGGCCTTTGGTGCCACGCGGGGAGTTTTTATTCCGAACACTTCAACCACAGCAGCAACAACATGGTTAAAATTAAAAGGTCGTGTCACCGTATACCCACACCAAAAATAATGAGTAATGATTCATCCCCTTTTCCCCCACCCCCTTTCACCCATTCTCTCTCTCATTGGTCACATTTTCTTCTTTTTTTTTCTTTTTTTTTCTGCTCTTCCAATCACCACCAGCCACGTGGCAAAGGGGGGTGAGGGGGTGACCCCCACAAGGAGGTCCCAAGCATTATTCAAAAATAATTTCGACCTCTAATTAGGGCAACCATTACTGATGTGGTAATGGATCTCACTGTCTGTCTGTTTTTTTTTTTTTTTTTTTTTTCTTTTCCATCTCATTTTAGAGGTGTGTTTAGAGCCTCTAAATTAGAAATCTCTAGCATCACTATATACATAACGGTTGGTACACGTGACGTGACTTGATGAATGTATAATTTAAATAAATAAAAATAAAATAAAAAATTATTCACTGTAATTGGTTTTAATTTTTTTAAAATTAATTTTTTTTAATGAATATTTTCAAAATTTTAAGTAAATTTTTTTACTTTTTTAGATGCACCTTATTTAGATGTATCTTAAAAAATAAAATATTCATAAAAAATTAATAAATATACAAGAATATGAAAAATATATTGAATTTTTATAAATTTTTTTGTATTTTTGATATTTAGTGAAATGTTTTAAAAAAAATTCACAAATATTATACTTTTCAAATATATGTTGTTAGGTATATCTAAAAATTTTAAAAATTACTTAAAATATTTTAAAATTTTAATAAAAATAAAAAAATACAAAAAATGAAAAAAATAATTTTTTAAAAAGTGAATCTTGAGTTATGAAATCAAACAAAATTATTACATTTTGTATATTAGTTAAGTGATGAGTGTATTTTGCATCAAATTTAAAGTGCCATCTTGCCGTCTTCTCTAACCTCTTCTCTTCTTTTTTTTCTTTTTTTTTTTTTTTTTTGTAAATTGAGAAATACATTTGGCACGTAGAAAAGCCTTCCTTTTTTAAAAAAACAAAAATAAATTAAGAAAAACATTTGGCACGTTGAAAAGTCAAGACTGCAAGATATTAATATGGGTGCTCACTTTAGATCGGTAAGTGATTAAAAAAGTGCACATATTTAACTTTTTATCTTTTATGAGTCATATTATTTCCCTATTTTTTTGTATATTTTTTTTATAAAAAGTTAAAAAATACACTTATTTAAATACTCCTAAGAATAAAAAAAAATAATATCGTAATATATAAGTTGCTTAAATATTAAATGTGTTCTTAATGATAGTATAATAATCTTTTATTTTAGTATATAAAAATCTGATACGTGGCATGAGGAGGCATGAGGAGAAGGTTTGAAAGTTTGGATACCAAGTCTACTGTTCACATATATAATAATATAGATATAGATAAATAGATAGATATTTTATCTTTTATAATTATATTAGTTAAATGACATATCATATTGCTCACTGATTTTTTTTTATTTAAAAAATACTAATTAATGAAAAGGCTTCTCTCTTCACATTTTAATATTTGTATAGTTTATCATTAATTTATAAATATTTTTTGAAATATACACTGGTATGAAATTTTTCCTTAATTAAATATAATATATAAATATGATGATTATAATATTATTCAAAATTTAATGAGTCTTTTGAAGCAAGTTAATTATAGTGTTTAAATTTAATAATTAGTGATCAATAAATAATCTTGCTAACAAGTATTTTTAGGTGCAAAAAAAATAAAATAAAAAACAAAAGACAATATTTTTTTATTATCAATTTTAAAATGCTTTTAATTCAATTTAGAGTAAATTACAAATACACATTTTGAGATTTGCTTAAAATATGAATTACTCCCCATGATTTAAAAAATTACAAATACCCCATGTCAGAATTTTTGTTTAATAGAATAACTGAAAAATAAAATTTCTAATTGCTCTCTCATACAATGATAAAATTACCTAAATTATTAATTGAAATAAATTTATGACATTATTAAAAATTGTTAATTAACATGATGATTTATTAATAAAACAAGTTATTTGTTATGAAATAGAAAACTTCAAGGGGCGTGATATAATTTCCAAAATCACATAGGGCAAATCTTATTTTAAGTAAATTTCAAAGAGTATATTTATGATTTACCCTTGAATTTATTTTTATTTTTTTAAAAATCTTTTCATCATTTTCGTTTTGGGGGAGTATTCTCAGTTTTTTTAAAAACGTCAGATTATTTGACATATTCTTAATTTGTTTTTGTTTTTTTCAATAACTTTTCTAATTTTTTTTAGAGTGTCTAAAATTACTCTGGTCTAAAATTACTTTGGTGAGAAATAGATATGCTCAAATAACCTTCAAAAAAAGGATAAATTACACTTTGCTCCTTTTATGTTTAGTTACTTTTTCATTTTGGCTCTTAAAATTTATTTTTTCTCACTTTGACCTTTCATATTTTAAGTTTTTCTTAATTTACTCCTAAAGCTAATTTATGTTAAAAATTAGACAGAAAAATATTTTCTTATATATAATTCATATGTCTGATATAAACTTAAACAACAATATAATAATATATTTTTTATATTATGTGACAATTATTATGGCATTTTCTATCTAATTTTAAACATAAGTTAGTTTTAGAAGTAAATTGAAAAAAACTTGAAACATTAAAGTAACTCCAACGGTCAATTGGTAAAAATGATAACTAAAGCTATAATTTAGAAATGAACAATACATAAAAGTTATTGAATAATAATGTTACTCCAACGATAAAATTGCTATATTTTAACTTAATCGGACAACTGGTGGACTACAAAATTTTATAGCTTAGCACTTTCTACAACTTTCACCAAAGTGGTTGATCACTCGATCATCCACCCGATCAACCTCTAGCTTCCCAAAATTGTTGCGTTGACAACTTTAACTATAGGTAAAAATAGTGTCAAATTTGACAGAAGATATAGTAAAGGTATAATTTATAGCTTTGATAGTTCACCGTTAGAGATGAAAAAAAGGGAACTCCATGCTATTTTATAGCAATAGCAGCTCCAATGTCTTACTGTTGGAGTTGCTATAAAGGGTCAAAATGGAAAAAAAATAAATTTTAAGGGCCAAAGTATTGGTCAAACATAAAAAGGGCAGAGTGTAATTTATTCCTCAAAAAAATTAGAAAATAAAATTTTTTAGCCAATAAACTGATTTTAAAGAGATTGCCAAAAGATGTCTCAAAATATTTTTTACCAAAATTTTAATACTTATAAAATGCCCCATAAGCATGTATTAGAAAGACTTTTATTCTAGTATCCCTTGGATTTGTTAACGTGTATTGTTAGTCCATGTGTTAATTTTTTTTTTAAAATTATATATTTTACACGAAAGCACGTGTAATAATAATGTGCAATTTCTTTAAGCCATAACATAACATGTGCCATAAAGGAAAAATTAACAAGGCCCATTACACTGGATTTGGGAGGGCTGTTGGGTGCACAATAGTTACTATTGTGCAGCTCAATGGGTCAATTTCGATAAGTTAAACTGTAGAATATATTAAGTAGAATATATTTATAAAAAATTAAGTTAATCGGATATCGTTTACCCTTTCATTATGTAGAACATACCTCCGATTAACTTAATTTTTTACAGGTGTATTCAACTTGATGTATTCTAAAATGTGAACGGTTTGGATTATCGAAATTGGCCTGTTGAGTTGCACAATAGTGACTGTTGTGCACCCCGCATAACAGCCACCCCAAATCCCATTACATTGACTAAGTTAAAAAAATAAGTTTTTAGTTTAATAAAAATATATTAAATTTAATAGAATGTATCTCATATTGTGTCACGACCCAAACCCCACCGCGTATGTGATTACCAAAGGCTTTCTTGTACAAAGCAAAATAATCGGGGATAACGGAAGCTTATAACATAAATACAACAAATAATCCATTGAACTGTGAATCTATATGAACAAACTTAGATGCATATAATATTAATTTATCCACTGAACAACACATAATATCAGAAACAAAAATATCATTCATGTACATATACATATAACAAACGCCCGACAATAGGATCACAAACTATACAATGGTCTTCTTGACCTAGCCTCAACTCGGAGGCACCAAAAACTCAATAGAGCTTCAACAAGTGGCTCAGCGAAAGGAACCCATCTAGCTTTGATCTCCAATACGCTCACCTATATATATATGTATATACACAAACAGTGAGTTAAAGCTCAGTGAATAACATTAAAGTAAAGAGGTTAGTGAACAAATTCCAAATCATATCATATACAGAAAATCGATTATACAAATCTATCATATCAGTCTCATATCAAAGTATAATAATGGTACATCCAAAGGAATATTTCATAATATCTTTCGACTAGAATAATCGGTCCCAAACACCAATTAAACACATATCATCACAATGAAGTAGCTAATAAGATCTCGTAATCACATGTATGTCATAGACCCGCACTAACGTGCCGTCCCTCATGACTTGGGACTATCCTTGGACGCCATACTAGATTCGCAAACCAGGATATTCGTTCGCAGAATCAAAGTCACATCTCATATCATATAGCATTTCGTATAACATTTCAAGTATAGTGCATATCAATATATCTTTACAGAAATGTTACTCATAGTGCGCTTCTAGAAACAGTTAGTCGGTCCTTGACTCATGACCTACAATCACAAATATGCATAGCACAATACAAATCTTAGCATTACACATGCAATCGGTCCATCAGTCCTTAAACGTATTCAGTTGTTACTTATTCAGTCGGTTAATCCAATTCGTTCTTTAACTTCCTATATGATCATGAAATGCATACGAAATGCACTTGAAAACCATGTAAACAGGGCTAGGAAGTTGAAAAAATAGAAATAAATCAAAACCAAAAAACTACCTTGTTGGCCGCACGTGCGGCAGAAAATAGTATGCAATTTTGGGCGATCAAGGCTTGGCCACTCGAGCAGTAGCTTGGTAGGCTTAGGACAAAAACACTAAAAACATGGACCCTTTTTCCTTTGCCAAATTCAACTTCATATCATGGAAATCATGCAAACTCTTCAAAAACATATTGAATGTAACATATCCAGCTTGAAACAAAATTATGACTTCAAAGTGGGGCTTAAATTTCATACAAAACATTCAAACCCTTGAGTTGAAATACAAAATCATCATTTATGCAAATTGAGTTCCAATCTTTGAAATCCATGGAGTTTATTTTAAAATCTTAAGAATCATGCAACAAAAACAAATTTATGAACATGATTTTCATGAATCTATGCCATGCATGAGGGTACAACATGTTCTTAACATTTTATAGCAAAATACATGCAAAACTCACACATAATCCATAAATCCAACTCCATAACACTTAATCTTCAAGAATTGAGAGTTAGATTCTTACCTAGAGCATTCATAGCTATTTAATCTTGCATAATCTTGTTAAATACAAGCTTGATCTTAAGTTTCTTCTTCAATTTCTACACATTCTTCTTGGTTTCTCTCTTTCTTTCTTCCTTTCTCTTGTTTTTTTCAAGAATTCTCTCCCTCTTTCTTAAGATATTTTGGGCTTTTAGTTGATAAGGTTGAGCTCATAGGAGCTCTTATCTCATATATACACATATAATTGTATAAATGATGAGCCAAACACAGCTTAACGAATTAGACGAAATCAATTTTTAATTAAACTTTTCAAATGGTGCTAAAAATTCCTATTAGCATATCCATGTACTTAATTTCGGTTTCTGAACCCATTAAGATCGTCAATTTCAGTTATGAAGTCGTAGCCCCAACAGATATTTTCCCAATTCAAACAAATATTTCCAAATTAAATCCTATTAATTCATAATTACATAACGATCATTGTGACACGCATTTTGGGGCCGTTACATATTGTGTTTTTACTTTTATTAGTCGTTGGGCATATACGTTGCACGTGACATATGATTATTCAACAACTGTTACTACTGTAATTATGAGTATTCTTAAATTGTTATGTGATATATATACAAAGTATGGAGACTTGAATGGATAAATTGATCTGTATTGAATACATACTCGGCTGAAGAATTTAAATGATAAATAAATTTTTTTATAAATATAAATTTTAATTTATAATTAAATTGTTGAGATCACAATCTTACCTTAAATAATAAATAATAAGCAGGTCCTTTAAATATATAGTATCATACAAACATTTTTTTTATCAACTTCCCACTTCAATTTTTCATAATCCATACCTGCAATACAATTGAATGTATGAAATTAATTGCATAATTACACAATTTTGTTTAATAGTTCATCTTATAATACAGATTCATTGAACCCACTATTGCATATTATTTGCATACTATTGGTATAAGAATGTATTAATATCAATATATAATATATTTTTGCACATCAAGAATGGTTGAGTCTAGTTTCTTGTGCCACGAATATCTTGTATGATGAAAAATCTATCATTAGTCATTAATATATTTTCATTTATGCAGAAAATGTGGAATACTTTTTTAAAAAAAATTGAATGATATTGTAACTTAATATTTCAATTGATATAGGAATTTCATAATTGTTTTCATGATATTTATAGATCCATACTTATAAGTGTTTGCAGGGTCACTTTCATAAAACTGTCAAGTTACATAATTTATTATTACATCTGTAAGTAATTAACATATGACAAAAATTTATCAAAACTTTTTATTTGATGTTCTTACTTTCTGCATTATTGAGTTGTTCTGATAATGTTTGGGCATCATTTGAGTTTTTCTTGTAATTTGACTAAAATGTGTGTATGAGGTACATTATTTTTCTTAAACTTCACAACAGATAGGATAATTTCTGCTTCAGCTCGTCTAACTTTGCTTGGAAAGTATATTGTAATAGATTTTCAATAATTTTTGTTTCACCATCTTCTTATTTTCTTCTTACTCACCATTATAACTTATTATAATAAAAATATTTTGATGAGTAAGAGTTTAAGACGATATCATATTGTTATGAATTTCAAAACCTATTTTTCCTCAATAATTTGATTTTTTCTGTGAAGGAAAAAAAGTTCAATTATTGTCATGATGAACATATTTTGCAAAGTTTTGATTTGTTATTAAAAGTGTTTGTTGTAGACACTTGTTTGTATGATATATATATATATATATATATGTATGTATTGAAAATAAGTTGATAGTAGAACAATACACATTTTTGTAGTTTTTTCCTAACAGATATAACTAGAAAATTAAAGTATCCGATTGTAATATAGCATTACAGATTAACAATATATGAATACGGTAACACATATAAATTTAGATCTATATTTTATATATATATATTTATATATGTAAACATTGACATATATAAGATATCATAAAAGTAATATGTGAAATTTTTTGTAAAAATATAATACAGGTAACAATGAGAAATTAATTATTTATAATTAAATAGTTGGTCATAATGTAAATGTCTAGCGTTACATTTTTATGTGTATGTACCATTTTTTAATTAGATTATTAAATTCGTATAAAGATTAAAAGAAATTTGTGAATAATTTGTGTAAAATTAGAGATTAGTGAACAAAGATTTTAAAAAAGAAAAATTTATAGTATTTGGTTTGGTTTGTTTTTAAAAATTTTTGTTTTGAATTTTGGGAGATTAACTAATAAGTCTCATCTTTTATATTTGTGATTCATATAGTCTCATTTTTTTTTTTGTGATCCATTTAGTTTTTTTTTTTTTTTTATGTGTAATGACTCATTTGCCGGCCACAACAGAGTGTCACATTTGAAAAAAATATATATACTAAAGAATTTTTTAGTGTCACATTATACCCGTTACGTTCGAGTGTCACATTAAATTTTTTGCGAGTGTTACATCATACGTGCTACGTTGAAGTGTCACATGTTATATTTGAAAAAAAAACATGAATTTTTAATTTTTTTGTAGTGTCACATCATACGCGCTACATTGTCACACTTGAAAAAAAATACACTAAGGAGTTTTTAGTTTTTTTTAAAGTATTACATGTAGTTTTTTTTTTAGTGTTACATCATAACCGTCACACTGGAGTGTTACATGTTACATTTAGAAAAAGTACACTAAAGAGTTTTTAATTTTTTTTGAGTATCACACCATACTTGCCACGTCGTCACATTTGAAAAAAGTACAATTTTTAGTTGTCACATCATACTCACCATGTCGTTACATTTGAAAAAAATACACTATGAAGTTTTTAGTTGTCACATCATACCCGATACATCATTACATTTAGGAAAAGTATACTAAGAAATTTTTAATTTTTTTGAAGTGTCACGTCATACCCGCTGCGTTGGAGTGTTCATATTACATTTTAAAAAAGTATACTAAATAATTTTTAATTTTTTTAGAGTGTCACATCATACGCATGTTATCATATTTATAAAAGGTACACTAAAATATTTTTTTATTTTTTTGGAGTGTCATATCATACTCGTTACGTTGGAGTGTCACATTAATACCTGTCACATTATATCCATCATATTAATAAAAAGGGTATAGCCGTCTACCAATACACTACCAAAATCGAAAATAAGACCACACGAAACAAAACTCTTCACTAATAGGACTTAATAGATCAATAAAAAAAACTTAGAACTAATTAGAATACTTATTTCTGAGATGGGATTATTGGTAAATATTCCTTGATTTTTTCGATTTTTATGTTTTTTTTTTTGTCTTTGACACTATTTCTTAATAATTTTTTTATTTTCTTTTTAGATTACTTAATTTAATAATTTTTTTTTAATTTTACTTTTAGATTTAGATTCACTTAATCTAAATATATTAGAAAATAATTTGTTGCGTATTCTTTTCGAATTTTTTTTATTAATATTAAATAATAATAATAATAAATAGTACATGTTGGAATTTATAATTTTTTTACCAATATTTTACTTTCAATTTTATTTAGATTATTAAATATCACATTATTTACAGTGATTTGATCAATGATGGATAATTATAAATATTATATATATCAGTATAGAAGCTAGGGGTGAGCATGGTTTGAATTGGTCCAAATCAAGATAAAATCAAGACCAATCCGTTATTTACGGTTTCTGAAAAATTGAAACTAATCCAATCCATTTAAATCGTATAACCAATCCGAACCAATTCGTTTTAACAAGGATTGGATCGGTTTAGGACCACGGATTCACATAATTAAATAACAATATATATATATAGAGAGAGAGAACACTGTAATTTCATAAAAATATAAACATAATCGAACCCAAATCACTTTCTTTTTTCTTTTTCTTTTTTTCCACCAACCCATAATATTCTTTTCCACCAAAAGCTACCACACTTAATTTTAAAAATAAAATAATTGAAACTCACAAAACAACCCACACTAACCAAAACAAATTCCCAAATGTTGCACTCCCAAAACAACTTCACCCAATGTTGCACTCTTCATTTCCAAGACAACACCAACACACCTCCCATGGCTGAAAGCTTCATGGTCGGAAAACTCCCTTTACCGAAAACTATGGGGATTCAAGTTCAGGAAACAACTTGATAAACAACCTGATACATGGCCGAACATCATAATTCGGGAAAAAAAAACACTTTAGCAAAACTAAAAATTTAAAAGAGAAAATGTGAGAAATCTATGGAGATTTAAATTTATTAGAAGAAGAGCAAGAAACATAGACTATAGCTTAAATATAGGCTATTTGTATATGGTCCGGATTGGTTCCAATCTGAAACCATAGGGTTCAATCCGGAACCGATCCATGGCCTACGGATTTTTAAAATTTCAATCTAAAACCAAACTATGGATTCAAAAAACTAATCCAAACCTAACCGGATTGGACAGGACCGAATCAGACTACGGATTATACGAATTTTTTGCTTAGCCCTAATAGAAGCAAACACAGAAAATAAGAAAGAGTAATCATTTTTTATTCTTTAATCATTAGACAACTCTTTATTTTATTTTTTTTGGACAAGAAGGGAGTCGGTTTGTTTATATTTATATAGGATTCTTGGAAGTAGATATATAATTTTTGAGTGTTCAACTCCAAAAAATAAAGAAATAGTTTATTTACAAAGAACTTTTCACAACTTTTAAAAAATATAATAAATTTAAAAGAGTAAGATTAAAATTTTAAAAAAATAAAAAATATGACAGACTTTTCATACTTTTTTTTATAATGTTGGTAGATTGTCATATGAACACTTGTGAGAAACACTTATTCTAAGGACCTTACTACCTTAGGTAGAGTTTAGGACCAATTTGTTAAGGTTTTTTTGAATTGAAAAAAGGCTACTAAGAACATTCTACCTACTTCTTCCTTCCCAATCCTGTGAAGAGACACTACAACCATTACCACCCAATTCGCCAACTCTACAACCGTCCTCCCCAGTTCTTAGTGATTGTGAAATGGAGGAGCAAGCACCGACTTCTGGAAAATCTTCATTGTTTGATAATTTTATGTTTTGTTATGCAGGCCGGTCCAAAAGAATTCGTGCTTTCATACCTCTCTGTCCTAAATCCTCCAAATTGATCTTTGACATTGCTGCTGGTAAACGCAAGCGGGAGCCACGGATTGAAGATTCCTACTCTGATACCAGTCTTTTCAGGCCACCTCGGCGTCGAGCTTTTGGACTAGGCTAGGGGACTCTTTTGTTGGTGCTTGTTTACTCTAGTTTTGTTTGTACTCATGATTATTATAACTTGTAATGCTGTTATTTTGCTTATTAATATATGGTGATTTCATCGACCTCAAAAAAAATATAAAAAAAATAAAAAGACAAGAAAAAAAAGAATAAAATAATTGGCTTTTTTGGTTTTGTTTTTGGTGAATTTTTTATGATTTATGATTTTAATTTTTAAATTGGTCCACATTAAGGCCTTATTTGGTAATTACATATTTTAATCAAAAAGTCAAAAAAATATTATAAGTTTTCATATCACTTCTTCTATTTTTCTGCACATCTTTTCGTAAAAAATTAAAAATTTATTAGAGTACTCTATTCCCAAACGACTTGAATTTTTTTTTTACATAATTAAAAAAATTACTAAAAACTAAAAAAATTTAAAAATAAACAACACTTTTAATTGTATATCAAATCAGACTTATTAGCCCTTGTTTGGCATCACCTAAAAAAGACAAAAAGATAAAAAAAAAATCACTAAAAAGGTAAAAAAGTTTATACTATTCAGAATGTTTGGGTGGGAATCTGGGGCTGAATATTCAGAGGGCAAAAAGATAATTTTTCCCTTGCTTTTGTCCCTTCATCTGAGAATACAATTATTAAAAGAATGCTAGGGTTTATAGAGGGTCACACCTCAACATCTCCTCTCCTTTTCCAAATACATGCGTAAACACTCCTTCGTCAAGCCGTCGATAGTCTCTCACCCTCACACCGTCGATTGCCAAAGCTCCGCCACAACCTCCTCCTTACAACATCACCAAAGCCGTCCTTTTCCAAACAGAAGCTAAACAACCATGAATTGAAGCCGCCGACAGTCCCTCACCCTTACACTGTTGACTATCGAAGCTCTGTCACAACCACGCTAAACAACCACGAATTGTAGTTCAGTGCACTGTCTCAAGTTTGACAACTTCACTGACATGCACGGAAAGCATGTCTCCACTCAGAAGGATAGGAAGATAATTTTAGTATTTTATACAATATTTTAATACATATTTTTTCATAAAAAATCAAAAAATAATTAATAATTCCAAACAATCATTTTTTTCTTTACTTTTTAGTTAAAAAAGTCAAACGTGCACTTATATAATTAGTCCCAAATAACACCTTAATGTTCGTTTAATAGTTGAGCACGTTAACAAGAAGACAAGAGGGACATACTTTAGGTCTATTTTGAAAGTTAAGAGTTTTTTAGTTTTTTTATTTTTTTAAGGATATCACGTCTATACTTTTTTATATACTTTAAAATAAATAAATAAATCAAATTCTAATTTACTTTTTAAAATAGGTCTTAATTATTTCAAAAAAAATAAATATTTGATGGTCCAAATTTTTGTAATTTGAATGGATCGAATATATCAAAACAATGTCGTTTTATACATAAAATAACATCATTTTAAGTATTTCGAACCATTCGAATAATAATTTTTCGGATCACCTAACGTTGAAAAAAATAATAATAATAAAAAAACGAACATACTTAAGCTACATGTGCCGGTCGTAACCGGTGGCCAAAGACTACCATGAGGTCGCACTCATGCTAATCGTCAATTTTTCGCACATCACAATATTTTATATTATCTTTGGAAGTAAAATAATTTTGCTTATAGATAGTTATTAAAATACAATGTCAAGACAAAAAAATCGTGTAATTGTGCCAAATAGTGAGATTAATTTAGTTCGAAATCAGGTCAGTGCTGAATTTAATTAAATGTTTTTTTTAAAAAAAAATATATGTCTATGAAATATTAAACGAGGATTAAAAAATGAAGGGAACTTAACTTTTTTCTCTAATTTTACAATATTTTTTCTCCTTTATATATTTTGAAAATATTCTTTTACCCTATGCAATTAAATGTCTCAAGGGAATTAACATTTGATTAATGCATTAATTATTAAAATATATTATGGAATTATTTTGCAACATGATAATATAACCCTGACCATTGATCCAAATGGCTTTTTGAAAAATAAATTACACCATGTTTATATTGAAGGTTTGAGCAACGATTTAAGAGGGAAAAAAAAAGTATAAATATAAATAAAGTTTAATTCATATTTTATTTATTTTTTCTTTCTGTTTTATTTATTTTCATAAATCTCTCCCTAAATCTTTAATCCAAATGCACTCTTAAAATTATGCGAAGGCTTGAAATCTGTTCAAGTTCTTCTACCAATATTAAAATTAATCACAAACACAACATTCTTAAATATGTGTAGGATTCACAAAAAGGTGAGATGCAGAGAAGTAATTGATATATATATATAGACTTGATATCTATATTTCTAGATTTTTTTCAATTAGATTTGTGAAAAGAAATTTAGAGTAAACCATACTAACCTCCCTTAAAAGCTTTGAGAAAATACATTGAAATTCAAAAGTTTAGCATAATCATGTTTAGTTGAATTAAGATTTTATTTCAAAAAACACTTGGGCTTTTTCATCAATAATTCACAAGTCTATGAATAAAAACATGATGTGTGTGTCAATTTCTGACCACACTGCCAATCAAACATTCAGTTAGAGAACACTGGCAGAATAGATTAAACCCGAACGACCTGTCACAAAAAGAAGAAATTCCGGCTGTGGTTCATCCACCCGAGGGCACTCTGACAATCAAGTCAGTTATCTCTCAAAGATAGCAAAAGTGCTTAACTCACTATTCAGAACATAAAAAGCATACCTTAGATTTATGAGGGTGCCTCTCTTTTATAACCAACACAAACCTAGTCCCAATAGAAGCCTAGCTTCAATGAACTTAGGATTACTGCTAATCTTGGACTCCCAAGAGGATTGGGATAAACTCTCTAAGAGTCTTATCTTTACCTAAACTGAAATCCTCTCTCATTCTAGGACTCTTGTCCCTTTATCCGCTTATCCCGGATTCCGGTATCTTTGCAGATAACCTCGGCCTAGCCGAGATGATCTCGGCGTCATGATCAGGACACGTGGCACCTCGGTTGGCACTTCGGTGACACCTCGGACGGCACTTCGGTGACACCTCGGCCACGTGTTGTCATTCAAAAATTATGTCCCCATAACTGCCCCCTAGGTTCTATTACCTTGACATCCTGAAGTGATGGAGCCTATATCATTCCTTCCTTTAATCATGACCCCGGTTTAACTTCAACTTGTAAATTTTCTTAAAATTTCAACAAGTATTAAATATGACCTCAGTTTAACTTCAACTTGTAAATTTTTCTTAAAATTTCAACAAGTGTTAAACATGACCTCTGTTTAACTTCAACTTGTAAATTTTTAAAATTTCAATAAGTGTTAAACATGTCATCGGTTTAACTTCAACTTGTAAATTTTCCTTAAAATTTCAACAAGTGTTAAATATGACCTCGGTTTAACTTCAACTTGTAAATTTTCCTTAAAATTTCAACAAGTGTTAAATATGACCTCGGTTTAACTTCAACTTGTAAATTTTTAAAATTTCAACAAGTGTTAAACATGTTCTCGGTTTAACTTCAACTTGTAAATTTTTCTTAAAATTTCAACAAGTGTTAAACATGATCTCGGTTTAACTTCAACTTATAAATTTTTAAAATTTCAACAAGTGTTAAACATGTCATCGGTTTAACTTCAACTTGTAAATTTTTCTTAAAATTTCGACAAGTGTTAAACATGACCTCGGTTTAATTTCAACTTGTAAATTTTTCTTAAAATTTCAATAAGTGTTAAACCAACATTAGCTTGTAAATTCTAACTCCCAAGCATCATTCTCCAGTCCTCTTTGGTGCACTACATCTAGTGTCATTGTGAGTCATTTTGGACCTCCCTCCATTGGTCGTGTTGAAACAGAGTTCCTTCCCCCTGAACATCTCGATGTTCTTTGGTGCAGGTTTCTTTTGTTCGACATGTCTTCTGGGATTCTCCATGCTCGACCTCCTGTGAAGGCCGGTGAGAATATCCCTTGGTCCCGCCATGCTGAGGGACTGCAGGAACCGTTTTCTACCCCCCTTTCTGGACACCTTTCTTGGCCGCTGGCATCGGCATATCTTGTAGCGGGAACGGTGGCTATATGACATTATTCTGCATCATGAAATTGACGACCGTTTGCAGGTCCGTCAATTTGTACTCCATTCCCTTTATCTCGTCGTTCCTCCGCAGGCATCTATCTTTCCATACCTAGAGGTTGTCCTCCTTATAATACCTGCTCTGGTCCGATTTCTTCGGTACGCCGCCCTTCTGGCCGACGTTCTTTCCTCCGTGATTCTTATCACGAATCTCTTCGTTGCAGTTGTATTCTTCGACGTCAAGGTCAATATGTTTTCCACTCTTAGTAGGGGTGTCGTCCCCAACATTCTCTTTTTGTCCGTCGTTGGTCATCTATTCTCCTTTCTTTCCCACAGACGGTGCCAAATTGTGTGTGTCAATTTCCGACCACACTGCCAATCAAGCACTCAGCTGGAGAACACTGGCAGAATAGATTAAGCCCGAACGACCTTCTCACAAAAAAAAAAAAAGATTCTGGCGGTGGTTCGTCCACCCGGGAGCACTCCGACGATCAAGTCAGTGATCTCTCAAAGATAGCAAAAGTGCTTAACTCACTATTTAGAATATAAAAGGCATATCTCAGACTCATGAGGGTGCCTCTCTTTTATAGCCAACACAAACCTAGTTTCAATAGAAGCCTAGCTTCAATGGACTTAGGATTACTGCTAATCTTGGACTCCTAGGAGGATTGAGATAAACTCTCTAAGAGTCTTATCTTTACCCAAACTGAAGTCCTCTCTCATTTTAGGACTCTTGTCCCTTATCCGCTTATTCCGAATTCCGGTATCTTCGCAGATAACCTCGGCCTAGCCGAGATGATATCGGCGTCATGATCAGGACACGTGGTACCTCGGCTGACACTTTGGTGACACCTCGGCCACGTGTTGTCATTCAAAAATTATGTCCCCGCACATGATATTGTCATTTCTTTTATACTGAAAGATATAATTTTTGTTGTTTATCCTTATGTTTTTAGGCCATTTTTGTTAGTTCTGATAACTTTGACTTTGCTAAGAAATGTCAATATAATTATGTAAATTAGTGTTTATTGTATTATTTTAAAATTTTCATAAGTGATATAGGTGTCGGTTGAAAAGTGGGTTGACTTTTTGATTTTTTGACTTTTTTAGTCTGGGTTAAAAAGTTTAGTTTGGGAATGACTTTTTGGCTTTTTAGCTTTTTTGACTTTTTTTTTTTTTTTTAGAGAAGAGTGTAATGATTGTGGGTTGGATGTGATATTTTGTTTGTTGTGGCTAAAATAGCATATTTTATCTTTTGTTGTTAAAATAACCAAAAAAGCTCCTAAACTATCTTCTCAAACGGTGCCATAATTTATTTCAAAATTGTAGATAAATGTCTTTGTTTTTTTAAAAAAAATTATTTTTTATTGAGCTAATATGTGTTCTTGGAATACAAAAAATAATAATAATTAAAAAAAATACTTTTGTAATTTCATATATTTTTTAAAAAATAAACTCTTTCACCATTTGAAAAAACACTCTTATGGACAATTACCATTTATCTCTGTTGGATATGGGTGGATCTGCGGAGAAACAAAGATGCACGGTAAATACAACTATACAAATTAAAACAGTCTATTCATTAATTAGGTAAACTACACTCACATTTTTTAAATTCAAAAAAAAAAACATATAATTAATTTTATACTTTTGACATAATTATATAAATCTTCCTAATAGTTAAAACAATCAAAATTAATAAAAATATTGGGTAGATACTAAAACAAATAAATATTTTAATAAAAAAATTTATAGTATTAACAAATCATTAATAAAAAATTCTAAGTATTATATCAATTAAATTTTTTTAAAAAAATTAATATAATTATATCAAAATAATTTATCGTAATTAATTAGACCTAAATATAGTAGAAAAAAAGTGAACTGTAAATGACAAAACCCAATTGTAATTATTTACAAAAGGATAAGCTATGTGTGCCCACTTACCCAACTGCCACCACATATTCTCTCTCCAAAACAGGCTTAACCGGTCACCCGTCGATGTCAAAATTCATCCCCCAAACCCTCCTTCTTTATAAATACAAAGGCGTCTATCAATGATTTCTCGTTCTCTTCGTCCTGGTTTCACTACCCTTGAATATTATTTGCCCTTCGCTGTCCCGAATTATTACGATTCTACCCCACTGGTTATGATAGCCGCCGGAGATCGGGAACCTGAGAGCCTCCGCTCCTCCCCTGCTCTCGGCTTCCCTCGCCTCAGGTTCTTCCGCTACCGCCGCTTGAGGTAGTTCTCTCAATCCAATTCCTTCTACATATACACATATAGATTCATATATATATATATACGATGCCGAACTCGAAGAGTCACCGGAGGGGACAAGAGGAGAAGAACAGGAAGGGGAAGCTGGCGGAGAAAGCGTCGTCGTTTCACGGCCGGAGTGGAGGCGCCATGGGAGAGCAACTTATAAGGCCGAGGACGGTGCCGGAGTTGCTGGCTAGTAAGAGTGTAGTCGGCGGTGGTGTTGTGGCGGAGGGACGGCCGTTGAAGCTGACGAAGTTGTTGCTGAACGTGACGATTCAGCGGAGCCTTGGGGCTGTGCAGGTGATCATGTCGCCGGAATCGACCGTCGGTGATTTGATTGCGGCGGCGATGCGGCAGTATGTGAAGGAAGGAAGACGGCCGATCTTGTCCTCCACCGATTCCTCCAGTTATGGCCTCCATTATTCGCAGTTTAGCTTAGAAAGTAAGCCTTTTCTCTCTCTCTCTCTCAAGCTCAAGTTAATATTGGCCATTCGATTGATTCACTTTCTAGCTTTCAACAACAGCTGTGATTTGTTGCGATTGAGAAAATCACTATTATATATTTAAATCATATTTATTTTATTTAAAAAAATAAATAATTATTTTTAAAATTATATTTATCATTTATTTTTTAAGATAAATATAATTTAAATATATAATTTTGGAAGTATAATTATTTTAATTTTTTACGTAATTATTTTTCTCAATCAATTTTAATGACTCACTGAGCGAAAGCCCAACCCTAATTGTGTTTCCCTAATCTTTTTTGATTTCTCTGGTATGATTCCATTCGCTCTGATCACTTCGAATTTCGAGCCAAAAAATGCACAATAAATGATTAGATCACGTATAAGGTAATGATTGATGGGGCGTTTTTGTTTTTGTGTGGGCCAGGTTTAGATCGAGATGAGAGGCTGATGGAGTTGGGATCGAGGAATTTTTTCCTCTGTCCAACCAGCGGTGGCGGTGGCGGTGGCGGTGGCGGTAACAGCAGCAGCAGCGGTAGCGTTGAATGTGGCGTGGCCACATCGTCCACTTCGTGTTCTAAACAAGCCGAGAAAGCAACCAAGATTGGGCTTCCTTGGCTCAAGTTCTTCTGAATTCATTTTTAGCCATTTTGCAGTTTTCTTTACAATTATGTTTTTTTTTTATTTTCTTTATTTGTGTGTGTTCATTTAGCTCTGTCAAAGCCTTGTGAAAACTAAGGTTTGAAATTAGACTTGCATAATTAGTTAAAAGTTGGGTAGGATGAAGAAGATGATGATAATATCTAGAGTGTCCTATTACTGAGCTTGCAACTTGCAGAATTCATGGAGATGGGGAAGAGGATGTAATCTTTGAATTTTTAGTGTGGTGGGGTCATTCATCCCTTTGTGTATATGTATATATATCTCCAGCTTAATTGGAGTAGGACATTTTATGAAATACATTTACAGTGTTTGGATCCTGATTTGTGGAGAGGATAGGGGGAACAAAAAAGATGTTAGGTGAAATTAAAATTTTGTTTTCTTTTGTTTGATTGACTTGGGAAAATAAGATGAAGATAAATAGGTATTTATCTCAAAGTATCCGCTTTTTGTTTGATTATCATAAAATAAGTTAATTGTGAAATGTTAAATTTATGAACTTTATTATGCTTGAAATATAGGATATAAAATTGAATTTTTATTAATAAATCCTTTTTAGAAGCATTCTAACTTAAAAAGTTTATGAAGAATTTTTTTAACTCATTTAATTCTATGTATTTATATTTTTATTTCATAAAAAGTTATTTTTTTTGATTTATATTATTTTCTTAAATTTTTATGCCTTTATATTTAATATTGATATTTAATGTTGGGAGAAGAGAGAGAAGGGAAAGGGTCAATGCATAAGAAATTTTATACATAAATTAAATACCATTGATATTATTTTATATTATTATATAATGTGAATATATTTTTAATTGACAATACATTAAAAATAATGTGAATATTCTCTCTCATCTGATGTGAATCTATTTTTAATTGACAATATATTAAAAATAATATAAATATTCTCTCTCATTTGATGTGAATATATTTTTAATTGACAATACATTAAAAATAATGTGAACATTCTCTCTCATCTGGTATGAACATTCACAAAATATTTTTGAAAAATTCTCTCTCATCTAATGTAGTGATGTGAATGTTCACAACATGTGAACCTTCTTATTTTTAATTAACAACATATTAAAAATAACGTTAATTATATTTTTAATTGACAACACATTGTTATTCACAATATGTAATAATGTAAACGCTCACAATATGTGAACATTCTCTCTCATCTAATGTAATGATGTGAACGTTCACATTTGTATGTTTTGATATGAATATTCACATCATATAATTGACAACACAATAATAAAAATTCATTTCAAATTAATGTGAATATAATTATGTGAATATATATTTTAATTACATGATGTGAATATTCACATCATGTAATTAACAAAACTTGATAAAAATTCATTTTAAATTAATATGAATATAATGACAGTCAACATCCTGATACATGAGAATTACTAAAATATAATGACAATCAACATTAAATATCGATATTAATAAGGGCAAAAGAGATTGAGGGTGTTTTGGTTTCCTTACTTCAAATAAAATCTAATAAAATAATTAAAAAGAATATAAATTTAATAAAATGAAACTCTTAAAAAAAAGAATTTATCAATGAAACACCCCCATATAAAATTGGTTGATAGAGGTGCATCTCATAATTGAATAATTCGTAAATTGAACCGATTTCATCATCGTGGATTTGGGTTCGGTTTTTGAGTTACCGGCCAATTTGAGTTGCGTGTCATCGTTATCATTGACAAGTGCAATAACTATTCAAGAATAAACAATTATAAACCCTAATAATAATATTAATGATGTGATATGAAACCAAAAATATATATATATATATATATTAAATTATTTATAAGTGGGACCCACTACCATATAAGTAGAACTCTTATTAGAGCTCTACTTTTTGTGCTCTTAAACATTTTTATAGATATAATTATTAAAAATTTTGTTAATATATGTTCTGAATATCTACCTTAAGAAATTATTAAATAAACATAATTATTCTCACTTGTATATAAACTAGTAAAAGTTTTTAAAGTGATTAGGATTAAAGAGTTTGTCTTTACATAAAGACTAAAATAACTTTTTCTATTTATCTCAATTTCACCTCTTAATATCTCTTTTATTATTGGAGGGAAAGTGATTTTTGTCAATAATTTAATAAATTTATTTGTTTTTTTTTTATAATTTAACAATTAAAATTATTTTTTTTAAAAATTAAAAGAGTCTTTGTATAAATGATCCGATGATTCAACTTTACAAGGTGGCAACCAATTTATAAACATGGTGTTATGGTAAACAGCGAGGAAGGGCATTAGACAAACGCCGTAACGTGGGTGTTTGAGAAGTTACTATTTTAGTAAGTTATTTTAATTTTTGATTATTTTAGTAGGTTAAAATTTTTATGTTTAAGAACATGATTAAATTTTTTTATAGTTAGATGTGATATTTGTAAAAGAAAAAGTGAAATGATTATAAGTTTGATATGACATTTTGTCTTATTAACTATTTTAACTTATTTTATCTTTTAATATTATTTTAGCCAAAACAAAAAAAACTAAAAAAACCTTCTTTCTAAACAACCCCAATAACATTGATAGAATAAAGATTGATAATATTATTTTTTCATTCCTTAAAAAAGGATCACTTAGGTGGCATTCCACCTCTTCATCCACATCATCTTTTCATTGACCAAACAATTTAATTCATCTTTCCACTAACCTTAAGTTTTATAAATTATAAAGTGATCCTAAAACTTTTATGTAATTTTATAATTAAGCTTTTAAATTTAGTGTAACTTTTTAAAAATTTTGTTTTCACTTGTAAGATTTTGTGAGACCCTCAATCTTAATATTAGATCCTAGAAATCGATTCTAGAAAAATTTTTAAACATAGAAATTCAATATTTAATTCAAAATATAATAGATATAAAATTTGTTATGCATTTTGATCACGAAAATAGTTAAACTAAAACTACAGAACTATTAAATAGTCCAATGAAAGTAAGTAAAGAAACTTTAAAACGTATCTGTTGGACCATTTTAATATCTTTTGTTTATTTATTTATATATTTTGTTCATGAATCTTCTTTTGTTTTGTTCATGAATGGAAATTAATTGGAATTCATGAACTTGGTGGTGAGTTAATATTTGGAGACTTTCCATTTTCTCTAATTTAATGGTCATTATTACTTTTTGATGTAATTTGTAAGGTTCTAGTGGTTTATAAATAGTTCATCTCATCTACTTTTTTCTACACCAACTATTGTTTATACTTGAGAGATTACTAGCAAAGAAGGGTGTTTTTCCTGGTGGAGCTTTGAGTTCACCATCTTATACAGAGTTGGCCTGAACCATATGACAAGTGGTCGGGCTGTTGTATCCTGGAGGGGACAAGTCATAGTTTCGTGACTGTTGCATCGGTATTTGGGTTCTTCTTACCGCAGTGGGCTTGATCTCCTTAAAGAAAATGAGATATCCATGCCTTAGCCTGATCTATTTATATCTCATTTTCTTTTGTATTATTTATCAATAAAATATAATTTTTCTAGTATTTTCACCAACAATTTTAAGGAGATCAACAATGGAACAAGTACCAGAAAAAACCAATGATGGAATTGGAGATCTCAACAAGCCTTTCAAGTTCAAGGAAGTTCATTTTAAGATGTAGAAAGGAAAAGTTCTTTTTTACTTCAACCTTTTGAAAGTTGCATATGTTCTTACCGAGAAGAACCCAAACAAAATCTCAACCAAGGAGATGAATGATGAAAACTACAAGGCACATGAAACAAAAGTGGCTTCCTATAATCCAGATGAGTATAAATATCAATTTTATCTCTTAAATTTCCTTGCTGATTAATTTTATGATTATTACTATGATACCACTTATACTCTGTCTTCTATTAATTTTTGGCATGCTCGCTTGTGTCATATTAACAATAAATATATGAGAATCATGAGTAGTTTAGGATTAATTCCTAAAGTGACAAAATTTTTGAGAAATGTGAAGTTTGTAGTAAAGCAAAAATTACCAAGAGGCCTCATAAAAGTGTTGAAAAAAATACCGAATTGCTAGAATTATTTCATACTGATTTGTGTGATTTTAAAAGAATTTTAACTCGGGGTGGTAACTGATATTTTATCACTTTTATTGATGATTTTTCAAAATATACAAACATATATTTATTAAAAAATAAGAGTGATGCTTTTGAGAAATTTAAAGAATCCCTTCTTGAAGTGGAAAATCAATTCAGTAAAAAGATTAAGAGAATTAGAAGTGATAGAGGCCGGGAGTATGAATCTCTTGGATTCAACTCTTTTGTTCAGTCATTGGGAATTATTCATGAGACTACTCCACCGTATTCACTTTCATCTAATGGCATAGTTGAAAGAAAAAATAGAACGTTAATTGACTTGACAAATGCGATACTTATTGATTCAGATGCTCTTTCAAATCTTTGGGGCAAGACTATTTTAATAGCTTGCCATGTAATAAATAGAGTGTCACACAAAAAGACTAAAATTGTACCTTATGAGTTGTGGCGGGGGCATAAACCAAATCTAGGTTATTTGAGGGTTTGGGGTTATTTAGTTTTTGTGAGGCTTGCAGATCCTAAACGACCTAAATTGGGTGAACGAGCTACCACTTGTATTTTTCTTGGATATGCGTTGCATAGTACAGTTTATAGATTTTTTGATATGGAAAATAATATTATTTTTGAATCAAGTGATGCTATTTTTCATGAAAACAAATTTCCTTTCAAATCTAGAAATAGTGGAGGTCAAATAATTTTTAAAAATATTTTATCTATGTCTAGCCCTTCTATTCCATCTCAAGTTTTTCAAGAACAGGAAAATTCTCAAATCCAACCAAGGAGGAGATGAGCTAGAGTTGAAAAAGATTTTGGTCCTGACTATTATCTTTACAATATGGAAGAAATTCCTCTTACGGTGCAAGAAGTTTTATCATCACCTGATGCTATTTTTTAGAGAGAGGCTGTAAATGATGAGATAGATTCACTACTTCCAAATAAAACATGGAAGCTAGTGGATTTACCTCCAGGTTGTAGGACTATTAGGTGTAAATGGGTCCTTCGCAAAAAAATTAAACCGGATGGAACTATAGATAAATATAAAGCGAGGCTTGTCGCTAAAGGTTTTAAGCAACAAGTTGATCTTGATTTTTTTCGATAATTTTTCTCCGGTTTCTAGAGTTGCATCCATTAAACTGTTGATAGCAGTGACTGTAATTCATGATTTAAAAATTCATCAAATAGATGTGAAAACAGCATTTTTAAATGAAGATCTAGATGGGGAGATTTACATAGACCAACCCGAAGGCTTTGTGGAGCCTGGCCAAGAAAGCAAGATGTGTAAGCTAACTAAATCTCTTTATGGTTTAAAACAAGCTCCTAAACAGTGGCATGAGAAATTTAATTCCTGCATGCTTGAGAATGGCTATAAGACTAATGAATGTGATAAGTGCATATATTATAAAACTTGTGAGAATGCACATGTGATTATTAGCTTATATGTGGATGATCTACTTATCTTTGGCTCTAATTTGCATATTATAAATGAGACTAAAAATATGTTTAATAGTCACTTTGATATGAAAGATTTTGGTGAAGCCAATTTTATTTTGGGAATTAAAATTACCAAGACTAATGATGATATTTTTCTTGATCAATAACATTATGTTGAGAAAATTTTAAAGAAATATAATTTTCTAGATTGTAAACATGTTGCTACTTCTTTTGATGCAAGCATACATTTATCTGTTGTAACAAATGAAAAAGAAGTGATTAATCAAAAGGAATATGCTAGCATAATTGGTAGTTTGAGATATGCTACTGATTGTACTAGACCTGACATTGCATATGCTGTTAGAGTACTTGGCAGATTTACTAGCAAGCCAAGTCGAGATCATTGGCTAGCTATGGGAAGAATTATGAGATATTTATCTAGTACTAAAAATTATTATTTGTTTTATAACAAGTATCCTGTGGTACTTGAGGGATATAGTGATGCCGATTGGAACACTTTGTCAGGTGATTCTCTCTCTACCTCCGGTTTTATTTTTACCTTGGGTGGTGGTGCTATATGTTGGAAGTCTAAAAAACAGACTATAATTGCTAATTCTACTATGAAAGCTGAGCTTATAGCGTTAGCTTTGGCATGTGAGGAAGCGAATTGGTTGAGAGATTTGTTACATAAAATTACTTTTTGGGAAAAACCAATTTCTCTTGTGTTAATTCGTTATGATAGCACTGCTGCTATTGGTAGAGTGAACAACCATTTTTATAATGGTAAATCCAGACCTATCCGAAGGAAACACAATAATGTGAGATCTTATTTGAGTAATGGCATCATAACTGTGAATTATGTAAGATCTTGGGATAATCTTGCGGATCTGTTAACCAAGGCTTTGGCGAGAGATAGGGTCTAGAATACATCGAGGGATATGGGTTTGAAGCCTATAAAATCAAAAACCATGTATGAGGATACCCAACCTGGAGACCAGAGATCTTGTAACTTAGTTCAATGGGAAGAACGAATCATATGGTGGTTGTAAAAAATGCACTCCTTAATATTTTGTTGTTCATCCCTATGATGTAAGTGCATTTGTCCTATAATGTTGGAGGGTTGAGTTTTTATACTCTTAATGAAATTCTGTAACTCTTGTTGAGTGGAGTGTGTAAATTACAGGAACATCCTTGACAGATTTCACCTATGTGAGCATGAAAGTGGGGCCGCTTATTATGAGAACAAGGCTTGTTCTCAAATATGCTCATGAAAACTAGGATAGGCACAAGGCCGTAATGTGCTGGCTGTTAAAAGCTCATGTCAACACCTGGATTATTATGTGTGAGCAGTAATACTTTATTTCCTCTAAGTAGTCATAGTTCAAGTCTGAGACCACTACTGACTCTGGAATAGAGGTTGTTGTTTCACTAATGAAGGTTTAATGTAAAGCACACCTTCATGATACATACCAGTCTATCTTTGTTTGGTAATCTCTCTTGTCTTTGTTGATATTAAAATGAGTGAAGGATTGTTGGACCATTTTAATATTTTTTATTTATTTATTTGTATATTTTGTTCATAAATCTTCTTTTGTTTTGTTCATGAATGGAGATTAATTGGAGTTCATGAACTTGATGGTGAGTTAATATTTGGAGACTCTCTATTTTCTCTAGCTTAATGGTCATTATTACTTTTTGGTGTAATTTGTAAGGTTCTAGTGGCCTATAAATAGTTCCTCTCATCTACTCTTTTCTACACCAACTATTGTTTATACTTGAGAGATTACTAGTAAAGAAGGGTGTTTTTCTTGATGGAGTTTTGAGTTCACCATCTTATGCAGAGTTGGCTTGAATCATACGACAAGTGGTCGGACTGTTGTATCCTGGAGGGGACAAGTCATAGTTTCGTGACTGCTGCATCGGTATTTGAGTTCTTCCTACAGCAGTGGGCTTAATCTCCTTAAAGAAAACGAGATATCCGTGCCTCAGTCTGATCTATTTGTATCTCATTTTCTTTTGCATTATTTATCAATAAAATATAATTTTTCTGGTATTTTCACCAACAGTATCTAATATCAAGAATATAGTAAAAAGTCCAACAAGCAAAAAGCTTAGAAAATAAAATTGGAGTTGGAATACAAAAGATACTAGAAACGTATCTAATAGGAAGAACATAGTAAAAAAATCTTCCTAAATTAAGTTTATCTAATTAAGGAGATAAATTAATCTTAAAAGTAGATGCCTCTGAGAATAATTTGGAGCAGTATTAAAATCAATACCTCCTAATAAATCTGAAGAACAACTATGTGGATATTGGAGTGGTAGTTTCAAAGATGATGAAAAAGAATTTGTTGCTATAAAAAATGGTATAAAATCTTTTAATATTTTTTTAGTCTCTGAACATTTCATTATCAGAATAGATAATAAGTGCTTTAAAACTTTTTTGAAAAAAGATTTAAGAGATGTAAGTCAAGGAAGACTACATAGATGGCAACAATGGTTTTATTATTTTAGTTTTGGTGTTGAATATATTTTTTCTGAGGAAAATTCTATTGCAAATTCTCTAACCAGAGAATTAGGTTTTATGAGTTTTATGGTGCATGAAATCACAACTTCATCTAATAAAGGGAAGAGACCCATGTTATTTTGCTGGAACTACAATAAAACAGGCCATAAAGTTGAAAATTGTTGGTGGAAGGATTCAAAAATTGCTTAAGCTAACAAAACACGTATAGTTGAAATCGTGATAGCAAAAAGAAGAAATTCGAATTTTAAACCAAAAAATTCAAAGAGATTCTTAAAAAGAGAATCATCAAAGGAACAAAAGAGTTGGGTAACCTTTGAACTTGCCGAACTCGAAGACATAGATATAGCAGAACTCCCTATTATAATCGGAAAATCGTTTTATAATCCTAGACTACCACCAAAAATGTTACAACCCAAACCCGCCCCTATAGGTTTAGCGTCGTAACCGGCCAGTAATCCGAGATTATCAAAGACCTTCCTATACAAATCAAAATAATTGGGGCTAGCAGAAACTTAATATAAAAATAAGTATAACTAGTAGTCCAGTGAGCTGTGATTCTATATGAAATAACACATGCACATAATATTAATTTACCCACGTTGTATTACATACGTCGCATCTTGTACAAAAACATTTATATACATATACACATATATCAAAATCTCAACATCATGATCAAAACTTGACAACGGTCTTCTAGACCTAGCCTTAACTCGGAGGCACCCAAAACAAAACTCCATAGGATTTAAACGGTGGCTCAGCTAAAGGATTCCTTTTGGGCTAGCCCTTCTTGACGCTCACGTATACATATATATACACACAGTGAGCTAAAACCCAGTGAATAACATTAAAGTAAAGAGATTAGTGAATGAATTCCATACATGTCATATACATAAAGCAGATCATAACAAATCAGCCTCATATCTAAACATAATAATGGTACATGCAATAGAACATATCATATCGTCTTCCGACTAGAGTAATCGGTTCCGGATACCGATTAAACATATCATCGCTTTGTCAAGTGGCTAACGAGATCTCGTAATCACATGGACCCGCATTAACATGCTGTTCTCCATGACTCGGGACCATTCTTTAGATGCCATAATAGATTCGAAAATGGGACATTCATTCACGAAAGTAAATATCATTCCAAAAAAATAATTTATCCAATAGCATTTCGAATATAATTCATATGAACATATTTTTACAGAAATGTTACTCACAGTGCTTGGTTGGTGATACACCTCAACGGCTTAACTTGCAGAAACATATCCAAGCATAACATTCATAACATATTCAATTTATGGAATCAGTTTTTAAACTAATTCATTTCATCCGTTACTTATTCATTCAGTTATTCCTATTCTTTCTTTAATTCCTTTCATGCTTATGATATGCATATGGATGTGAATTACACATGAAAACAATGTAAATGAAGGCCCGAACATCAAAAAAATGAAAAGAAAATGAAATCAAAAAACTGCTTTGAAAATCGCATGTGCGGAGGGCCTAGCCGCAAGTGCAGAACCACCACCGCACATGCGCTTCGCACGTGCAATTAAAGCAGAATTTAAGCAGAGGAAGGTTGGTCGTTCATGCGGTGGCCCTTGCCGCAAGAGTGGTCTGGGCATAATTCAGTTCGAAAATTTGCTAAGTAATTGGAACTCAAGCTTTCATGTATTTCAAATCCCAAAATTCATAAAAACAACTTGAATTTAACATATCTTACTTGAAACAAAAAGCATAATTTCAAATCAAAACCAAAGTTCCAAGCAAAAGATCAAGAGGGTAAAATCATAACAAATGCTGAGTTCAACTTCATTTTCATGAGTTCATGTATGTTTTAGCTTAATTTCAAGAAATTAGATTTGGTGAAGATTTGGCTTAAATCCCCTTCTTTCTCTCTTCATTCTTCTTCCTCTCGAGTTCTCTAGAACTCTCTTGTTCTTTCTCTCTTTTTCTCTCCAGATTTTTTGTGTTGAATCTAAGACTCATCTATATCTATATCTATATCTATATCTATATCTATATCTATATATATATATATCTAAGGCTTAAATTTTTAAATCTATTTAATTCATTCTGAATCAAATTTTTACAAAACTTCTCATTAAGTCCTAAAAATCATGCTGATCACAAATATGTCATCAATTTTGGTTTCTAGTGCCTCTAAAGCCTTCAATTTTCAATTTACAGTTGTAATTGCGACAAATCTTCCCACGGGTAACAGATATAAATGCAAATCCTGATAATTTACACCATTAGACATACAATTTCATATCATATACATAAGCAATTAGCACATAAGGATGCAATTAGATGACTAATTAATTAGATGCATGCCTAGGTCATTACATTATCCCCACCTTAGAAAGTTTGGTCCTCCAAACTTGTCTTATTACGTCACAAATCAAATTTGGGTCCCATTTATCATTTCAATTTCCCGTTGCCCCACTAATTCCTCTTTTAATACGGTAATATAAAAGGTCGATTATATTTCCTATAGTCAAAACCCATAAGCACAATAACTCGGTAAGTGAACAAGTAACATTTCTCAGTCCTTCCTGGAGTTTTAATAACATAAGGCGACACATTCAATAAAGCTTTATATAATTCCTATATGTCATAAACGCAAGTCATCCATGTAGTTCACAATTCTCATTTCCCATAGTACTAATTGCATAATACACTACTATTGAAACAGTCAATCGTAGGACATATGAAATGCACATGTGTCCAAGTAGTTGGGGCTTATAATCAAAGGCCATCGCATCACATTTAAATTGTAGTAGCATGGAAGCAACGGTTTTCTAAGTACTCAATGCTATGGTAGTCAACGTAGTACCCAAGCAATCATTCTTTAACATAATACAGGCGTTCTCAATCGTTCATAATCAAAAAGTCTGCTATTAGTAGTTCACATAAGATTCTCAAAGCAAGGTAAATGTTCAAATCATATTTAAGCTCTCGGTCTACCAATTTCTATAGCAGCATAACCCGATCACACTATTCTAAAAAGTCATGATTCCAAATGTATACAATAACTTCATATCACAGCCAATTACAGTAGGTTCCATATCCATTCGTTTTCAGCATACAACATAGTTTAAACGTGTCAGCATAGTTCAAAATTGTCAAGAAGAATAGTTCATATTAAATTGTCTCGGTATGGTATAAAAGACCAACCCAGCAAATTCTCAAAATTTATAAGTGTCACGACCCGAACCGCCCCTATGGGTTAAGGACATAACCGGCCAGTAATCATGAGATTACTTACGGCCTCAGACCAAATGAAACACATTTCAACAGAGTAAAGGGGCTAAAACAGAAGCAATTTAAAACTTTGTCCATAGAGCTGTGCTTACATGGAACATCATAACATTTCATATATATTCATTAATAACTCACATCAAAGGGAATTAACATAAAAGCTTTACACAACGGGATCATTCGAGTCATAGTCAGCCAAACCAAAACTTATACACAAAAGTGATCTAACGTTTTGGCCAACATAGTAATGATGTAATCAAAAGAACAAAAGGGCGAAACAAGTCTCGTGCGTGAGACATTTGGGCTGACTCTCCAAAACTTCAACTATTTCTTACATGCTTCATTGAGGCTGGGTTTGGACGTCTCTTGGCTCACCTACAGACACATGAATGAGAGTGAGCGAAAGCCTAGTGAATAATATCAAATAAAGAAGATACACGAACGAGATTTGTAACAGATACATCAGACGGCCTTGGGCCTAATTCATGTTTCTATCTAATGTATCAAACGATTGAAGATCTAAACGTATCAAACAGCCTCAGGTCCAATTCATTCATATCCAACGGCCTTCGGCCCAATCGTTCATATCCGACAGCCTTTGGCCCAGTCATTCATGTCCAATGGCCTTTGGCCCAATCATTCATGTCAAACGGCCTTTGGCCCAATCGTTCATATCTGACGGCCTTTGGCCAAATCATTCATGTCAAATGGCCTTTGGCCCAATCATTTATGTTAAACGGCCTTTGGCCCATTCATTAATCATTTATGTTAAACGGCCTTTGGCCCATTCATTCATTTCAACGGCTTAGTCAATCGCATGGCGTAACGAATACTTGTCCATAATTCGAATTAGCAAACTCATATTACTCATATAGAGATAAGCATTTGGACAAGAAACATACTTCAAAATATTTTTACTAAGATAATACTTACAGTGATTTGCTGGATGATTTGCCCTTGTGCTTGACCCTACACATTTCATAAACATAATAGGTCACAAACGATTTCAATCCGTTCTTAATCCATACATCCCTCTTAGGCTTCTTTCTTATCTTCTTGATTCATTTACAATGCTCAATGTATGCCTAAGAGTGCTTAGAAATGAAAGAGAACGGAAAACGAAACATGAAACCACTTTTCAAAATTTCAGAAACAGGGCTCCCCGCTCGAGCGTGGTTTTTGCCGCTCGAGTGGACCCCTTTGGTCTGCAAAAGTACTGGTTGCCTCATTTTTACGCTCGAGCGTGACTTCAGATGCTCGAGCTGAAATTCAAACTACGTGGCTTGGCACTCGAGCGTGACTATCCCCGCTTGAGCGGATATCAATGACTGCAAAAGTTCTGGGAACTAACAATTCACGCTCGAGCGGCCCTTCCCCCGCGCGAGCGGACATGCCAAATTCTGAATTTCCAGAATTGTTCTTGAAGCTCAAACTTGACATTCAAAGGCTCAAAACTCATGTTTTTTATTCAAAAACATGGAAACACATTATATATCATAAGGATATAAACAACATGAGGCAAATTGTTCAAAATCAAGTTCTAATTCTCAAATTAATTAACATTTCTCTTGTATGATCAAAACCCATGCATTCTAACTTATACAAACTCCATATCTCTCTATGGATCATTCATGCATGTACAATATAGACTCCTACCAACTCAAATGACACAAGTGATGTTTATCCTCATGAAACTCAACAAAAACCATGCTTGCATATATGATTCAACTCTCAATTTCTCATAATTATCATGCTACATGTTAGATTATGCAAATTCATGGCAATTCCCTTCATACATGTTCATGCCAACTTCAATTTCATCATAATCAATTCAATTCATGTTCTTGATCACCATTCAACTTTGAATTCACAAAATTACAAACTAAAATCCATGAATTTACTCACCTAAGAGCTCCAATCTCCACAATTGTAACTAAATCTTGAGTGTAGCTTCCAAATTCACAAGTTTTGAGCCAAAATACACAATCCTCCCTCTTCCTCTCTCTAGAACCGGCCCTCTCTCTCTCTAGAGTGTATAACCGGATTTTTGAGTTCACAAAATGAATAGTTTAAGTGTAATAAGGCCCTTATATAGGCTCTCTTAATCAAATTGATTAAGGTTAAATAATAGAGTTTAATTAATCGTTCTAAATCTAATTATTTTGTTCCAAATCAGTTTTCAATTAAATTTCCCAATAGGTTCTAAAAATTACGCCAATCACAATGGCATAGTCAATTTTGGTTTCTATGGCCGATAAGGCCTTCAATTTTCAGTTCATAATAGTAAGTTCAACAGATTTTCCTACATTGAACAGATAGAAATTCAAAAACACATATAATCACATAATTAACACTGAAGATCATATCAAACACATAATCACAATCAGAATTAAGATCAATTAGCATAATACGGAACATGGTTATCACAATAAGTCCAAACAATTTCCATAGCACGGGTGATTTGTCAAATTCATGGCATTTCAACATCTCATGTGCTATACACCAGTTTGAAAAGTCTTAAGAGCATTCATTAACTACAGTTTAACCATGTCATGTTTCGTTGCGTACTCGTACCCCTTCAAGGATTAATGTTCAAAATAAGCAAGTCAAATATAACCCATTAGAAATCAAAATATAAGGCATAGGTTCGTAATTCCAATAACTCGACAAATTCAGGCAGCATGTTCACAAGTCATATCAAATCAAGGGGTGTACAATTCTCATACTATTTGTTACATAAACATTTTACACATAAGTAGGATAATACCTGTGTCTGCGATCTCAATATTCTGGGTGTTCTCTAACACTAGGGTGTAAACCATCTCTTGCCTTAAACTGCTCTTCTTAGGAGTAAATGTTGTAGTTGTTCTTGGAGTCATTATTGATCTAATCCTACTGGTAACAGGTCTCTTATTGCTTGGGTGAGCTTGTGGACAAGATTTAGCTAAGTGTCATTTTTTTTCACGTCTAAAGCAAGCTTCGGATAGGCAGTGACAAATGTCCCAATGTTGTTTCCCACACTCTCTACACGTATGTATCTTATTGTTTCCATTGTTTCCTTGACTTGAATTACCAAAAGTTCTTGCATTTGATTTTTTATTCACGAAGGTCATTGAATCACCGGTCATTTCAACTTTCTGCTTCTTTTGTTTCTTATTTTCCCCTTCGGTTGATAATGTTAACTTTTTCAATGCAGTAATATTTGCTTCGGACATCAAGGCTCTATCAAGAACGTCTACATACTTTGTCAATTTCAACACATTCACCAGATCAAGCACTTCGACATTGAGTCCACTCTCAAATTTTTTTTCCTTCTTGTAATTGGTGTCGACCATATGAGGTGCGTAACGGGCTAATTCGGTGAATTTTGCTTCATATTCAGTCACAGTTATTTCGCCCTGCTTAAGTTGTTCAAATTTAGTTATCTTCCTGTCTCGGATGCATGGGGAAAAATACTTTTCATAGAAAATCTCTTTGAATTGATCCCATGTCAAGTCTCCATTCTTATCCCGGACGAGCATCCACCATCTCATTGTTTCTTATTTCAGGGTAAATGTTGCTAACCAAACTTTATGTGCTTCGGTATACGGAAATACTTCAAATATCTTTTCAGTTTCCAGTATCCAAGCCTCAGCTTTTAGCGGTTCAATACCCCCTAAAAATTCTGGTGGCTTCATTTTGTTGTATTTCTATGTAAGAGTTATGATGTTATCATTATTCGGCTCAATATGAACCGGCGGTGGCGGAGGAAGTAAGGGTTGTTGCCTTGGCTCTTGTTGTTGCCTCACAAGTTCAGTTAAAACTTCCACCTGTCTCTCTAATCGGTCGATTCTTGCATCCGAAGATTCAGATTCATCTGTGTGTCTTTTATTCTCTATTGGTCTATATGTAAAAAGAGTAATAATAAACATAGGAATTGCAGTTCTTCCCATTACATTTACACTAAAGATGCACATACCACCACACACACTCACACATGTTATGCAATGTCCTAACTTCTTTTCTAGGACATCCCTATAGCTC
Organism: Camellia granthamiana; assembly: GCA_036172215.1. Taxonomy (NCBI): domain Eukaryota; kingdom Viridiplantae; phylum Streptophyta; class Magnoliopsida; order Ericales; family Theaceae; genus Camellia; species Camellia granthamiana. The sequence goes on along the minus strand of CM069915.1, from coordinate 50,528,792 downwards.
ATTTGGACGTGTGTGTGCAATAGAACTCGTGCTGATACCACTTTGTCACGACTCAAACCCACCCCTATAAGTTTAGCGCCGTAACCGTCCAGTAATCTGAGATTACCAAAGTCCTTCCTATACAAATCAAAATAATCGGGACTAGTGGAAGTTTAATATAAAAATATATATAACAAGTAGTCCAATGAGCTGTTATATGAAATAACACATGCACATAACATTAATTTACCCACCCTGTATTACATATATCGCATCTTGTACAAAAACATTTATATACATACACACATATATCAAAAATCTCAACACCATGATCAAAACTTGACAACGGTCTTCTAGACCTAGCCTCAACTTAGAGGCACTCAAAACAAAACTCCATAGGCTTTGAACGATGGCTTGGCTAAATGATTCCTTCTGGGCTGGCTCTTCTTGACGCTTACCTATACATATATATATACACACATAGTGAGTTAAAGCCTAGTGAATAACATTAAAGTAAAGAGGTTAGTGAACGAATTCCATACATGTCATATACATAAAACAGATCATAATAAATCAGTCTCATATCTGAACATAATAATGGTATATCCAAACATATCATATCGTCTTCCGACTAGAGTAATCGATTTTGGACACCGATTAAACGTATCAACACTTTGTCAAGTGGCTAACGAGATCTCGTAATCACATATATGTCATGGACCTGCATTAACATGCTATTCCCCATGACTTGGGACCATTCTTTGGACGCAATAATAGATTAAAAAATGAGACATTCATTCACGAAAGCAAATATCATTCCAAAAACATAACTTATTCAATAGCATTTCAAATATAATTTGTATGAACTTATCTTTACAGAAACATTACTCACAGTGCTTGGTCGGTGATACACCTCAACGGCTCAACCTGCAAAAATATATCTAAGCATAACATTCATAACATATTGAATTTATGCAATCGGCTCTTAAACTAATTCGTTTCATCTGTTACTTATTCGTTTGGTTATTCCTATTCTTTCTTTAATTCCTTTCATGCGTATGATATGCATATGGATGTGAATTACACATGAAAACAATGTAAATGAAGGCCTGAACATCAGAAAAACGAAGAGAAAACAAAACCGAAAAAATGCTCTGAAAACTGCACGTGCAGAGGGCCTAGCCGCACATGCAGGACCACTACCGCACGTGCGCTCCACACGTGCAATTAAAGCAAAACGCAATTTGAGCAGAGGAAGGTGGGCTGCTCATGTGGTGGCCCTTGCCGCACGAGCGGTCTAGGCACAATTCAGTTCGAAAATTTGCTAAGTAATTGGAACCCAAGCTTTTCAAACACCTATTCCATTTTCATGTATTTCAAACCCCAAAATTCACAAAAACAACTTGAATTTAACATATCTTACTTGAAACAAAAAATATAACTTCAAATCAAAACCAAAGTTCCAAACAAAAGATCAAGAAAGTAAAATCATAATACACGCAAATGTTGAGTTCCAAATCTTGAAAATCCATGAAGTCCCCTCTTCAATCCTTAAGAATCATGTAATAGATCATATGTAGGAACAAGAATTCCATGATTCAAAGTAACACTAATCCATATGCTAAACGGGGCCTAAAGAAAAGAGAAAAGTAAAATTAAAAAAAAAAAATCTAATATTTCATTTTTTTTACTCTACAAAATTCTCACTCAAATTTTGTTCCTAACATAACATGCCTTAAAAAAACATGCCCTAAAAAAAATCATGCCTTAAAAAAATCATCAACTGAATTTTAAGCTTCACATTAAATTTTGCATACAATTTGACAATTGTATTGGTCAATTCACACTTGTTTATCTCTCTCTTGGATTAACATATGATATTTGCATTTACACTCTGAAATTTTTACAAATGACGCTTAAATCACTAGATTTTTTTGGAGTGGCCATCAATTTTTGGCTTTTTGTGGGTAGTGGAAAAAGATTATTATTTATTTTGAAAAATATTATGAATTTTAAATAATTTATTAAATTTTTTATCAAATCTCTCATATAGATGTAAGACTTAAACAAATTTATATGTGTGTAAGTCTCATATTCATATGTGAGATTTAGTAGAAAATTTAATAAATTATTTAAGAACTTTAAGTCTTGATTTGGCATTTGTATTGGAGTTAAATAAGCACAAAAAAATTAAACTGACTATAAAAATTAATAAGACAAAATATTACTTTTTATTCACAATTATTATATTTTTTTCTTATAAAAGCTAAAAAAAAATCTCAAAACAAAAACTAAATGAAACTAAAAAAATCAAATTAAAAAAAGTATCAATACAAAAAATTAGTTAAAAAAATCAATGCCAAACGAGCATTAAAATAGCCCATTTATTTTGTTTTGACCTTATGAGAGGAAGCCAAATGCTCAATGTTAATTGGTTCATCCTTTTCACTCCCACGTGATGGAGTAAGTAGCAAGTCAATTTTTATGAAAATATATAATTTGGTGGATATCTCGAATCAATCAGTGATAAATCAATCTTTTTATGTAGTTCTGAATGTAACACATAACCATCATGTAATTTGAGAATTTAAATACAAAATCTAACAATTATTCATTTATTTAATTTTTTTTTTTGTAGAAAGACTATATTACTCTTAAAATGTAATTATAGCCTACTTTTCTCTCTCTCATTAAAATTTAACTAAACCCATTTGCTCGATCTCTCTCTCTCTCTTTAAACTTAGACCCGTAGACTTTCGCTCACTTTCTTCCTCTAAATTTAGGTTTGGTTTGGTAAATTCAAAATAATTCAAAAGTCAAAAAGTTATACAAAAAGTAAAAAAATCATTATTATTCACAAATTAAAAATATTTGGATGAAAAGGTCAAAAAAGTCATTTCAAACTAAAGTTTTGGCAAGAAGCACACTCATGTCTATTAAACTAAGCTAATGAATCATGGAAGTTGTGTTCATTTTTAAATTAATGGAATCAAGTGTTTTTTAGCAAAATCATATGACATAAAAATGTAATTATATAGAAAGAATAATATTAGAGACTTACAATTTTAAATTTATAAATTTATTTATAATGATATGTTAAGAGAGTTGGATCTTTTATCATTAGATACGTAATAAATTAAAAATTTATACTTATTATATCATATCATTATAAATCAAATTGTAAAAAGTTTTTACTAGTCTCAAATATTTTTCTTATTAAAAAATTTCCACCCAAAGGCGGATTCCTTAGGCCATTGTTAAGCATCTTTAGAGAAATTTATTTATTAATTTTTACACACAGACTCTACACTAGTATATTCACTTTGAGACTTAAAGACACCCTAAACAAAAATACTTGAGACACTTAACACTGTTTTTTCATAGTGGAGGGTCAAGATTTCCAATTTGAGCACATGCATGAACCAAACAAATAAAATATAACCATGGAACATGATCAACAAGCTCATGAAATGCCTTCTAATTTTTTTTTTAATTTGAGGTGGTTTGGAATGTTCTAAATAAATGTATTTTTTAATTTTTTATGAAAAAAATATACAAAAGAGTAGCGAAAATAGGTAGAAAAGTAAAGAGGCGATATTGATAGATGTTAATTGATGTAACCTAAATAAATGTATGTATACAAAAAAAAATATACTTTTTTGGTTCATGTCAAACACCTACTTGATATGTTTCGATGAACCAAACAAATGAAGGGGTGATTTGGGATGATCTAAAGAAATGTATTTTTTTAATTTTTTATGAAATATGAGTTGAATTTAAAGTGATATGATAGAGAAGTGATGTGACTTAAATAAAATAATATAATTCAAATAGAATAATGATTTTTTAATTTTTTTACTTTTTTTTTATTTAAATTAAGATAAATAAGGCCAAAATATAACCATTAAACTTGATCAACAAGCTCATGATAGGTCCCCTACATTTTTCTTCTTAATTTGGAATGTTTCTATCATCAGGGGAATCTTGATTAGACAGGGTCTTATCCATTGCTTTTAATATAACTTCGAATTGTACCAATCCGAGCATTGGCAGGCATGCCCCACAGCAAGCATTGCCCATGATCATCAACACCTTGTCAGGTCTTTGTAACATAAAAAATGGTGTAAAAAGTTGTTGCTGTTTTTTTTTTTTTTTTAATTATTGTTTTTTAATTTTTAAAATAAACAGAGAACTAAAATAAATTAAGGAGTTATCGATGTTACAAGTTTGGGTTATACAGCCCCTCGTTCATCATCATACAAATGTTTAGCTAAAAAGGAGGGAGCAGAAGCAAAAATATGAAATTTTTGTTGGAATAATTTTCTGTGTACAATAAATAAATAGAAATAAATCAAATAAATAAAATAAATAATTTACAGAATTTATTTTATCAAACCGAATGAAAAATAAAAGATCAAGTCGAGTGTGTGACACTCTATCCTTAAGACAGATTTGTCTCGCTACGGTGCTTACGGTTAAGTGGCGTCTATCTCTCAAGATACAATGATCTTAACACAAATGTTTAGCTAAAAAGGAGGGAGCAGAAGCAAAAATATGAAATTTTTGTTGGAATAATTTTCTGTGTACAATAAATAAATAGAAATAAATCAAATAAATAAAATAAATAATTTACAGAATTTATTTTATCGAACCGAATGAAAAATAAAAGATCAAGTTGAGTGTGTGACACTCTGTCCTTCAGACAGATTTGTCTCGCTACGATACTTACGGTTAAGTGGCGTCTGTCTCCCAAGATACAATGATCTTCACAAATTTGTACTAGCACTCCAAACAAATTTGTCCGGCGAACTAGAACCTTGTGTTCTATACTCTCTTTAATTTTCTCTAAAACTAGAATGAAGAATAAATAATGTAAAGGAGAAAAATAGGATAGCAAAATGTAATTTTCAGTCAATTTTCAGATTGAAAAAAATACTGGAATAGATCTGGTATATATAGGACTGAACATGTTTGATATTCAAACCGAACAGGTGTGGTTTTGAAATGAATAGGTACTGTTTGAATTTCAACAGATTTGCTGGACAGTTTGATCTGTTTGAACTGAACATATTCAAATCTGTTAACAGCAGCAGTTTCTATCTGTTGATAACTGCTAGACAGATTTAAATCTGTCTGGCAGTTTTATAACTGTTCGGGTTTCAACAGATCCGAAATTGTTTAGACTGTTTGATCTGTTTGGAAAATTGGACTGGAGAAAGTAACAAATGGATAGAAAAAATAAATTCAAAATGAATTAATTTTGTTAAGAATTTTTGAAAAAAGTTCAAATAAATTTTCTCTAAAAAATTAATATTATAACTGACTGACCCACACCCAGCACGGCTCGGACAGACAGCGTGCGCGCTCGTGTGGTGGTTTGAGCCAAGGTTTCATTTGTCCATAACTTCTCCCTTCTACAAACTTGGGGTGCCCCTTGGGGCCCAACCTAAGTATTGTACTCTAGAGCTTATATACATATACAAGCTCTCTTAAAGTTTCAATGTGGAACAACCCATTTCAAGGAAACCTACATTTAATCCTTTAAATGTCTAATTCCACGAACCCGAAAACGACGTCAAGTTCTCATTCACTCATAAATGGTTTTGACGAACCGTCTTCACCGTGTGACTTGCCATGCGGCAAGGAACACGTCACCTCTTCAGACCCATTCCAAAAGACGTTTGGGACCCACTCAATTTTAGGCTCAAAGTTGGCCCAAAATAAACCTTATAAAACCAATTTTTTCCAACAATCCTGCTAAGGCTTGACTGCCATGGTTAGCCAGAGTGTCTGTGCATTTCTTGGCTTTTTGATAGATGTGATTAATCGTCGTAATCCCAAGCTGTAGGTACCTGCAATCACATATAAGGTTACTAAAGTGATGACATGAAGAAGGTTTGTGCATGACTAAGTTGATCACGGCCTTCGCATCCGACTCCACATACATTCTAGACAATCCCAAGTCCATAGCTAGCTTCAAGCCATCTTTAAGGGCCCAAAACTTTGCTTCTATAGTCGAAGCTATGCTGATATTACGAGCAAAACCTGTGACCCAGCGACCCATCCAATCACAAATGACACCACCACCACTGGCTAAACCAAAATTATCTTAAGCAGCACTATCAATATTGAGTTTGTCTTAGATTTTAGGGTAAATTACAAATATACCTCTTAAGCTTTACTTAAAATATGAATTGTCCCTTGTGGTTTGAAAATTTACAAATACCTCCCTGTCAAAATTTTTTATTTAACAGAATTAATTGAAAAAGTGAAATTTCTAATTGTTCACCTATCACTACAAGAAAAAGGGGCATATAACACGGAAGTATTTGCGACGGCACTATTCCCGTCGCAAAAAGTGAGTTTTTGCGACGGCACCACTTGCCGTCGCCAATAAATCGGGTTTAAGCGACGGCACTACTTCCCGTCACAAAAAAGCAAGTTTTTGCGACGGCATGAACCACCGTCGCAAAAAAAAAAACGCAATCTGAGTGCTCAGCTTTATTTTTCCCTTCGCGCTCGTTTTTTCCTCTCCCCCTCCCCTCCCCCCCCCCCCCCCCCCAAAAAAAAAACCCTATCAAAAATCTATCCTTACCATCTGCAGCGGCCACCAGCGGCTGTTCCTCCACCTCCTCCTACTCCCACGGCTGCTCCTCCTCTTCACCACCATTCCATGCCGATGGAAAACCCTAATCGCCTCTCCAAGACGAGGTACATTTTCAATTTCATCTCATCAATTCGATCGATTCATTTTCAAATCATTAGTAGATCCATTAGATGGTTTCTAGGTTCGAACGATCTTCAGGTCACAAATTAAAAAAAGTCGAAAATCGAACCCTGCATTTGGTCAAGGATGTGTTCGAGAATGAGAGATGATGATGTTGTTTCCATACATTATTATTATTATTATTATTGTTGCTTGTAGTTGTTGTTGTGATGGCGATTGAGACGATGATACCCAACCACACACCCACTGTTTTCTGTTTGGTATCAGAGAAACCGTCTTTCGATTTTCTGGCCTCTGAATCTAACTCCAACCCCTTCCTTTCGATCTGTAACTGTAAGTATTTCGATCACTTCAATTCAATTTTATATTTTATTATTCTTCTTTGTTTGGTTTTGGTGTCAAATCTATTGCATTCATTTTCCATCTCTAGGGTTTCTGTCAGTATTCATGGATCTTCAAATCTGATGTACTTTTTGATTTGCTTCGATTAACTAGCTTCCAAAATCACTATAGGGTTTTCTGTTTTCTTGCTCAGAAATGTGGGAAAAAAACGAAAGCCAGAGCTATGGTTTTCAATCTAGATTTATTTAGGTTTTTTGGGTTTTTTTTTTCTTTTCCTTTTTTTTTTTTGGGAGCTGTGAAGAGAAAAATTCACTCCAGCTTCAGTGTTTGCAGCTGCGACTCGATTTGGCTTCAATTTTTTTTTTTCTTGAGTTTTTTGAGCCAGAGATACTCTTACTAGATCATTTATATCACATAAAGAAATGGATTTGTTGACTATATCAATAGTGGTTTACGACTTCTCTGTCAGCGAGGAGATTTACATGTCTTATTTATTTTGTTTTATATTTATACCCTAAATAAGCATTATATGTGTTCAGAACAAGCTTTCAATTCTTGGGCTGTTTCAGGTTTTATGAAGTCCTCTTTCTAGTACCTGCTCGTTAGCAAAGCAACTACAGAAAATCAAGGGACAAGTAATCAAAATACTGGTGAAGTTTCAAAGGAGCTTATTGTCATGGAGATAGAGCGTGGGTCGGGGAGAAATGGGTCTGAGAGCAAATGGAAAAACTCTGCCTCCGTTGGGGAGCGAAATAAACTGAATGAACCCATTGGGACGAGTGGCAAGAACTTTACTTTCTCTAAAGGTTCAGAAGACGCCGTGCTTGATTTGTACTCGTGGAACTTCAATCCTAGTAATGGTCCTGTGGATCGTTATCGGAGTGACCATAGCATCAATACAAACAACTTGTCTGAGTTTCAAGTTACTGGTCAGTCAAAGTTCCATTTGGCTGAAGTTTCAGATGCTGGCAAAGCCAATGTGAAATCTGGAGAAGAGAAAAGTTGTGCTGGTGAAATGAGAACATCATGGCTTGGAAGTACCAGTAAAGCCAGTACAGAGTCTAAGAATGAGAGGAACAAAGCTCGCGAGCTTAAGGAACTTGATCAGCTACATAAGGCAAGTGGTGCCCCCTCTAGAGACAACTTTGTGGATAACCCATGGTCTAGAAGCAATGAGCCTACAAATTCAGCATCAGAGTTGTGGAAGAAGAGAAAGAAGGGAAACAAGCGATCATCCTGAGGAGTGGAGTTCAGGCTAATGATTTGAGGGTTGTTGAATCAGAGCTCTCGAACCCCTCTGCAATTCTCCGAAGAGAGAGGGCTATTGTTGTGAATTTGGAACATATTAAAGCGATTATAACTGCGAATGAAGTTCTGGTACCAAACCCTAAAGACCCTTTTATGGGTTCATTTGTTTGTGATCTCGAATTCAAGCTCTCTGATTTTGGTGTAAGTACTTTTCTTCATTTATTTCATGAAGTTAACTTGATTCTGATTTGATTTGTGTGATCGTTCTTCTTATGATTTATTTTAGTGGGTTGATCTGTGAATATGTTGGGTGAAATTTGTATAATTTTGTTTTTGGAATTTTGAGTCAATAACACAACATGAAAAAAATGAGCAAGCTGAGAAAAAACCTTTAACACTTTTTCACAGAATTAAAAATTAAGACATCCTGTTTTTTTAAATATAATTAGGAACCACTACTTGGTGAAATTGTTAAAATTCTGAGCTTCTAACTGTGAGAAAGCTGGTTTTAGTGCAATGAACTATGGCTTTGCGTAAATAAGGAGAAAAGTTAGATCCATTCCCGATCTTCCCAATCTGGAATCCTTGATTAATGGAGACCAGCTCTGGGTAATGGCCATTTCGTTTTTGCTTATTATGGTAAACATAAGTGGACAGATAATAGTTAGAACCATAAATTGTTGGCGAAATTATTTTTTTCTATAATGCTAAGCAGAGAACATTATATCCAGTTTATTGTTACTTTAATCAGAAAAAAAATAAAAAATAGCATCACGACACCACCTAATGATTGATATAATTTAAAAAGAGGTGTATGATTGATTGTGTTGCTGTGTGAAGGCCAATATGGTAAGCAATAAAGCTATGGAGCAATCACCCTCTAATATGCCACCAGAGGCGAGTGATAGGAGTCATAAATCACCAACTGAATGGTCAAATAGGGTCAACTCAAAGCCATTACCATTTGAGTTCAGAGCTTTTGAGATTTGCCTAGAATCTGTCTTCAGGAGCCTTGAATCTAAGGTATGACTATTAATATATATGTCCTAATGCTTTTGCTTTGTATTTTTACTTCTTCACTCCAGCTGTGATATTGAATTTTATTAATGTATTTGATTGAATTTTGTTTGAAACTAGCATATCAGTTTTAGGGAAATTGACACTTCTGATCAAGCTTTCTTTATGATCAGTGGGTAACAAACTGCACTTACATTATCTCTCATATTTGCAAAGTGGGATTTCTCACCCGTCTCAAATAACAAAATTCATTGATTTGATGGTAGTTTATTATACTTCTTATTTATGTTTTTCTCTATACTTTCTGTGTACATCATGAAATATACAAGCACCCTCATTTTTTGAGTATCTCGGATGAATTTATGACATCATTAACCACCTCATAGTCTTGCAGCCATATTCTCAACCATAATTTGGCATCACACAACTTTTTAGGTCCTCTACACCTTTCACGAGTTCAATCTATCCATCAAAGAGAGTTAATATGTCCTTTATGGGAAAAGATGAATTTGCCAAGTAGTATAAACTTTGACAACGTTCCCTATACATTCTTAAACTTGTGGTAACATCCTTCAATCAGCACTAGTGCCGGTGTTTTTTGAACTTTTCTGGCCTATCGTTGTTATCTATATCTTATCAACAGATAGAACTATAGATTTAATCCTTTCAAACAATGTAAATCGTGCATCAAATGCTATGAATCAATTTTCTTGTTGGTTGTGGACCTTTTACTGAGATATCGTCGAAGCATGTTTGGTCTTTGAATGCATTCACCCCATCTTTTTTTTTTTTTTTTCACAACTAAGGCTTCACTAGAAGTTGAGTTTTCAGTTTTTAGTTTCTTTAGAGATGTAATTTTTACAAATCCATGTTGATATATTTATCCAGACTTCCACATTAGAAGAAGAGGCATATCCGGCTTTAGATGAGTTATCAGCTAAAACCAGTACGCATAATCTCAAACACGTGAGAGTCATAAAAGGTCGTTTGGTTGCTCTGTCTGGGCGTGTGCAGAAGGTATAGTATTATCTCATTGACTTCTTTAATACTCATCACTTTTTAGTGTCATTAATTGTTTTCCATTTCATCATATTAATTCTTGATAAGGGATTTTTCTTTTCTTTTTCCTTTTTCTATAAAAAAAATTTATTCTTGTTCGGAAAAGTAGCTAATTGATCCAGTATAATGATATTATGCCATATATTTTATAGGTGAGGGATGAGTTTGAACATCTACTAGATGATGACTTAGATATGGCTCAAATGTACTTGACTAATAGGCTTGCCACCTTGCAATCTGAAGGTTTAGAAGATGAACTAGAGAATGATGCAAATGCATTTAAATCGGGCAATGATAGGTAAATTATTTTCCATTTAGATTCTTGTAATATCTTTGCGTGTGGAATACTTTAGATGTTTTCTTTATTATACACAGATCGTCAAGACATTATTGCAAAACTACATTGTCAATGTTGGTTTTGCAGCAACACCAACTAAGTCTAACTTCCCGATAAATCTCTTATCTATGTTGGTTTAGGTTTGATCTTGGTTTTGCCTGATAAATCTCGTAGTCTAATTTGAACCCTGTCTAGGTATTGATTTTATCTTCACCCATTACTATTAAGGCTATAATAAACAAAGAAGTTGTTCTTATTTTTCAATAAATTTTAATTCAATGTGCTTCATCATGCTTCTTGGTTTTCAATTTTCAGTGATAAGGACATGAGCAGCAAAAGCAGTACTATAGATGTAAGTGATCTCAAACCAAATGTTGAAGAGTTGGAAATGCTATTGGAAGCCTACTTTGTGCAAATAGAAGGGATATTAAACAAACTATCGACAGTACGTTAAACTTCTCTTTGTTTTTACTTTTTAGATAATGCTATGCTACTTCTAATCCCTAAAGTAGATTTGTTTGGTTATTTGGAAACTTTAGAGGGAAAAGAAGAGTTAGGAGGGATGAAAAGCACAACAGAGCAGAGGGTACTCTCTGTCTGTCTGTTTGGTTGAGCAGAAAGTGTTACTTTGTTTCACCAAAATATTTTTACTATCAACGAAAGGGTGTTCATTTGAAGGGGGGAAAATGTGAGTAAAATGTTTCCCTTTTTCCGTTCTTCCCTTCTTCCTCTTATAGTTTTGCATTCTGCTATCCCCTATATTAAGTGGTATTTTTTTCCTCTCAGATTACTCATTTTCAATCCCTAGAGTCTTTGACTGTAATGTTTAGGAAATATGTTAACATCGAATATAATTATATTGTTGACTGTTTTCTCTCTCTCTCTCTCTCTCAACTGCATATGGTATCTGGTGTAAAATTGTTTCAATCATCTTAAATAGGGATATAATTTATCAAAAAAAAAAATAAATAAGGGATAGAAACATCTCTCTTTAGTAAGTGATTGCTGCTATTTATTCATTTGAAATCAGTGTTGTAGCTCATTTTGAATACCATAAACAACCGATCACATCGATTGAATGGAGTCCACATGAAGCCTCCACGTTGGCAGTTGCTTCATCTGACAATCAACTAACGTAAGAAATTCTGAATTGGATAATCAATAAGTTAGTTGAAAGTGGAAATGAATGATGACTCAAATAGAACTTTTAGATAGCTTTATGTGTTTGTGCGCGCGCTTATGTTACATGGACTCTTGAAAATAAATCAAATACCATGTTGGGCACTTGACACTTGGACAAAGCTGTGAGATGTGTCTAATGCTTTCTATCAGACACTTATATATATTTGTATTTAACATTATTATTATATGTATTATATATATTGTTGTATAATTGCATTAAAATTGGCAAAATGTCTTTTTGACACTGTATATTACATATAACACCATTTTATCTCACATAATAGATTTAAAATATGAACTTATACTTTTTTGCCAAGTCAGCATACCTTGAGTTTGAGTTTTGAAGGGTCTGACCTCCAAATATGCACCTGCATCTGCCACCCATACCCATGCCCATGTAACATAGTCTGTGTATGCACTTGTGAGTGTATTCAAAAATTTTGTTTACTATATTTACAGAATATGGGACCTTTCTTTAGAAAGAGACGAGGAAGAGGAGGCTGAATTCAAAGCTAAAACAAGAGAAGAAGTGAATGTCCCTTCAGATATACCGCCACAACTTCTCTTTGTTCATCAGGTTATATACTTTCAAACTTCCTCCTAGTCAGAATGTTGTTTGTTAGTAATTGTTTACATGGTGTCGTGTTAGACTGACATTTGCAACTTTTAAACAGGGTCAGAAAGACTTGAAAGAACTCCATTGGCAATCACAAATCCCAGGAATGATCATATCTACTGCTGCGGATGGTTTTAACATTCTGATGCCTTCGAACATTGAGAGTGCCCTTCCTGCTGCAAATGATGCATGAATGTCAAAAAACTCTCGGCACTAGCTTCCTGCTCTGGACAAGACACTCTTCTGATTTTTAAAAAGTGACGTAGGGTCAGAACAGTTACTGCTGCTTTGAAAAAACTTGCAAGTTGTGGCATTGCAAGTGGCACAGAATGATGGCATCAACTGATTGGTGCGTGCGGCCATTTTAAAATGATTCTAATTTTGGAGTAGCAGTTCCTACTGCATCAGAGAGATTTTACTGAGTTGCAAGTTGTGGCAATTTTGTTTTGTGTTATTTATGTCTTTTTTGTTGAGTGCTAAGAACATGGTATAGAGAATTGTAGTGAAAGCATGCAATTTTAGCAACTTATATACTTAATAGTAGCTGTTAGTTGTGAGAAACCGTTGTGTTTTTTTTTTTTTGGGTTGTTGTTTGACTAGGTATAATAAAAATACTACTAGCCATTTCAGACGAGTCTACAAGCTGTAGTTCATTGGATAAGGAAGCACAAGTGGAGACAGTGTCTGATGATTTTTTTTTAAATATTTTTATTAATTTTGTTATAGGTTTTACTTTTTGCGACGGCATTATACTGTCGCAAAAAATAGAAATTTTATTATTTTTTAATACTTTTTGCGACGGCATTACACTGTCGCAAAAAGTAGAAATGTTCATATTTTTTATACTTTTTGCGACGGCACCACACCGTCGCAAAAAATAGTGTTTTGCCGTTGCAAAAAAAGACTATCAGCGACGGTATTTTTTGCCGTCTCAAATAACATTTTTAGCGACGGTAAAATAGTGCCGTTGCAAAAAAGTCAAGAAATTTCAAACGTTATTAGCGACTGCACAGTGCCGTCGCAAAAAGGCAAAAATGCCGTCGCAAAACATTAGCGACGGCACTGTGCCGTCGCAAAAACTCTTTTGCGACCCCTGCATTTGCGACCCCCTATTGCTGTCGCAAAAAGTCATTTGCCGTCGCAAAAAGTATTAGCGACGGTGTTTTACCGTCGCAAAAAGTCAATTTTTTTGTAGTGTATACAATAATAAAATTATCTGAATTATTAATTGGAATAAAATTTTAACATTATTAAAAACTGTTAATTAACTTGATGATTTATTAACAAAATAACCTATTTGTTATGAAATTAAAAACCTTATGGGATATAATGTAATTTCTAGAACCACATAGAGTAATTAGGTGAATATTATGAGATATGAAAAATGTTAAAATGTTTGATAATAAATTTTTTAATTTCATGAAAAAAGAAAGTGAATAGTCAAGGTATATATATATATTGGTGGTTTTTTTTTTTAATTTTGTGTGTGTGTGTGTGTGTGTGTATTGGGGGGTTGGCTTTTTAAGCCCTAAAGACGAATTCCCAAATGATATCAAAGTAAGCATACATAGCTACAAGTCGATAAACTATTCCAAATGTGTTGGGGGTTGACTTTTTCCCAAATCGCAGAGGTACAGGCAGGTCAAAGTCGAACCGTAAACCGCACAAAACCAATCCGCGATCACCCTTAAGCCATAGCATCTATTGGTTGTCCCAGCCAAATGCTTTCTTGGGCTAGGGATACGAAAAACAAGGAATTATTGCAATGAGTTGGGTTTATCTGGGCTTCAATTATATCAAGCCCAAAAACATTAACAGAGAACAATTGTGCAAAATATTAAACAGGCCATTTATCAAGAAACTATTGAAAATTCCATTTATTGAACTGAAATTTTTCGTAAGTTTTTTTGGGTGTAACAAACTTAAAAGGGTGAATTCAATCTTTTTTTAAATGTATTTTTGTCGTCACTTATTTTTCAAAATTCAAATAGAAAATCCTTATGTGAAGATCATGTAAGTATGTTTTAAGGGCTTTAAGAAAAAAAAATAAAGGACTTATATATTTTCTATTCTAAAATTTTTTATTCAAATTCCATTTTGATTCATCACTTTTCAACTTTCATACAAATTTTAAATGATAAAGTGGCTAGAGGATAAACATTGGATTTGGAACACAAGTTGAAATCTAAGAACTTAATGATTGTAATGAAAAAGTGAAAGACCAAAATATAAAAAATATATTTACTCAAATCAAAAATATAAAGAAGTGGGGATCATGCCATTGTCTTTAATATTTGGTTTAGTTTTTAAAATCTATTTTTTTATCTAAAGGTCGAGGCTAGCACGTCTGTCAACGACTTACAGGTATATGGTCTACACGCTTTCCCAGCAACATGACCTATCCTAACGCGACTTGAGTGACGTCCCACTAACCTTACCAATTAATTAACCTTACAAAGGCACAAATCCAGGAATAAGTATAAACATAATACAGGTATAAAGGAAACAAATTACAACATATATGATCTCATATACTTACTGTTACTGTGGAGGAGGATTCCTCCTGGCCGCCCAGGCCACTACCTGTTCGTTGACCAGCACCTGGATCTCGGCAATACGCTGATCACACTCTGCTAATCTAACAGAAATATACGGTTGAGTATACAAATCTACGGGTGTATTAAGGTAATGATTTTTCTGATTTTGCCAAAATTGTAAAAACCACAATAATTGTTCAAGACAATCAACAGAGGGCATACATAGAAAAACTAATTTTTATTGAGGAAGTAGGAATATTTTACATGAAGAGGTTGGGAGAAAATATTACAAAGGAAAGAAAAGAAAAACTAAAAATTTCGTCTTGCTTCAACAAGGGTGAAGCTTGCCCTTTTATAATACAAAATCGGATAAAGAAGAGGACAGATGGCAACTCTGAATTGGGTCAACAGATTGCTCCTTATCTCATATCTTCAAGCTTTCACGGAGTGGGAGACAGCATCTTCTCTTTACAGATAAGAGTTGACGGTTTTTGTAAAAGTGGTTTGTCCTGTTGTGCCGACGTCTTAATGCGCGGGTCCCTTGCCTTTATCTTTTGATATTTTCTCGGCAATAATGGCTGTTAAAGAATCCCAAAAATCACCAAGATTGCTTTCATCTTCTTCTGGATCTTGTGACTCTCCTGCCAACACGTGTTCGGCTGGATCACTCTCTGATTCTGATGCAGTCTGACTTGTGCCTGACCTCATAGAGACATCATCAGGTTATGGTACTGTTTGAAGAAACTGTTCTTTCAAGAAATCCATACTTTTAATTATGATTTCATTTTCTGACAGCTGAGGATACTGTTGACGTAATTCTTTCTGAATTTGAATGAAAGGATTACTGGTTAATGCTGGTGCTGGAAGAGCTGATTGTTTGACAGAGTCAAAACAAGCTTTTTTGTGCTGTTTAATTTTGTCCACAGTTTCTGTTATGACAGGGTTCATACTTTTATCCCACAATTTAACAAAAAAGATTCTTTTAAGTCGGGGGACTTTGTTCTGGTAATCACAAGCAAATTCCCATTTCCAAATCCATGGGATATTAAAACGGATAGTAAAATGAACAAGTGCTTTACTGATTGAAAGTTCTCTGTTGTTGTTGAGAAAAGAATAGGCTCTGGAATAAGCACAATTCCACTCAGTAAAAGCAATACGGATGGGTTCTTGTAACAACTCTCGTACTGATTACCGATAAACTACTGAATTAGCTACTGGTTACTGCTAAACTGAACCGATAATGACTGATAATTGAATTAACTGAAGTACTGAATGGACTGATTGAAATCGAAACTGAAATTGAATAAGTTTATCTATTGAATTGCATATTGCATCTGTTTGATTGATTGATTATCTGTTTGAATTTATGTGTTTAAACTGCTAATTGAAGGTCTTATCGGCGGCTGAATTAGAAACCGTTTAGAGTTTTGGAATCAGTAGAATATTCGTGATTTAATGGTATGTTTATCTGAAAATTGATTAGGAATGATTAAATTAGATTTAAATGAATTAATTACAAGTTGTAGCTTATCTACCAAATTGCCATGGTTAGTGGACCTTTGTTTATTATTATAATAGAGCCTTATTACACTGAATATATCAATTGATCAGCTCTTCTTGTGGCCTCTAACCGACCAAAACATAGAGAGAGTGAGGAAGGAAGGAATTCATCTTGTTCATCTAGAGAATTGCTTGGAAATTGAAAGATTTGAGGCATAGATTGCATAATTGAACTTCTAGACAAGAAATGGAGACTTAGGTAAGGAAATTCACCATCTTCTTGTTGTCTTTAAGCTTCATCTTGCATGGTTCATGCTCCATTGTAGGATTAAACCATGATTTAGTGCTAAGAGGTTGAATTATGCTTGGATTGTTGCATGCATGGTTGAATTGGCGATTTTGAGTTGAGTTCATGTGAAGATTGTCCATGCATGTCCATGTTTAAGCTAAAGTCCATGTTTTCATTTTGTTTTCCAACTATTGAGCTCAATTGAGCAAGGATTGAAGCTTAACTTTGGTTTAAAGCTCATGCATTGCATGTTTTAAATGGTTCTTGAAAATGGGTTTGAATGTTGGATTTAATTGACTCACCTTTGGGGCTTGAATTCACAAATTGGCTTTTGAAACTTGTTATTCATTGTTTTGGGATGTATTTTCCAGAATTTGGGCCCAAGAGGTCGAGAATTGAGTTGAGAATGCTTGGTTTGAGCTTGGGAGGCAAATCTGGAAATTCCAGATTTGGCTTCTTCGCTCGAGCGAGCATCGAGCGTGGTATCGCGCGTAAAAATCCAACAACCAGTACTTTTGCATTTTACAGACCGCTTGAGCGAAGGAACTCTCGCTCGAGCGAAGCCTTTGATTTTGCAACCTCGCTCGAGCGAGACCCCTGTTTTCAGCAACTTTTGAAAAATGCCTTCCGACTGTATTTTTGCATCATCATCTCATCCTAGGCATTCTTAGGCCTAGTTTAAGACATCTTAATGAGGATTTAGACGTAGAACCACACCGAGGAAATTTAGGGATTTAATTATCATCCTTCCCGACTGTGAAACTTAGTGTGTGTTCTATTTGTTTACTGTTTAGGGTTGGCTCTCTGGGACGCGCTCTAGCTGCTATTAGCCCAATCTCTGTGAGTAACGATTGTGTAAAGATATGTTCAAAATGGTTATCTTTTGAATACTGAACTGAACTGTTTATTGAACTGATATTATTTACTGAATGAATGTATGTCATGTATTCTGAACTGTATTGTGGCATCCTTAGCACTTACTGTTTACTGTTACTGTTACAGAGCTCTGTCGGTTCCCTTGTGGAACCATACTGTTTACTGATTGATGGCCATTATTACTGTTGGGTCTGTTAAGACCCGGTCCTTTTGGACCTACAGTTTATAGGCTAATGGGTGTACCACATATGACTGATTGACTGAAATACTGAAAGACGGAAATACTGTTTAATGAACTGTTTTCATTACTGTAAGGACATTCATTCATAACCTCTCTACGCTTTATGTTATTCACTGGGCTTTAGCTCACTGTTTATATATATATGTAGGTTCTCAGCAGCCAGACCGGAGCTAGGAGCGTGGGTTGGTCCCCAGTTTTGTCAAGCCAGCCTATGTGCCTCACTGCGAGGTTCCGAGTTGCCATGCTATGGCTTGGGGTGTTTTTGTGTCCCCCATCGGTCTCCTTACTGTTTTGTACTACTGTGTAGACTGTCTACTGTTTTACTGTACCGTTATTGAGGGATTAGGTCCCCGTACTGAATGTTTGTATATGATTGTATAGACTGTATATAGACTGTACTGTTCTAAACTGTATGAATGCATGAAAAATGTTTTTGGCATACAGATTTTCACAGCTCAATGGACACTAGTTATTTACTGTATTGGCTTCCGCCAGGCCCTGTACTCTGTTTAACTGTGTTACTGTTCAGCAGGCCTTCGGTAATCTCGGATTACTGGCCAGTTACGGTGCTAAACCCATAGGGCCGGGTTTGGGTCGTGACAGTTCTGGTAAGATGTCCATGGAAAGTCCAAATTTATCCCACCAAACGAGGAACCAGTTTGGGACATCGTTTGTGAGGACATCTGGGCAAATACGGATAAACCAAGAGTGGTTATGAATCGGATTTTGGTAGTAGAACACTTGAGTAAAAGCGTCTACATAATCCCAATATGTATATTTGGTCTGTTTATTGCGAAGATCAAGATCACGAAGAGTATGCGGATGGATACCCCAGGTAGAGATGGGCATGATAGAGCGGATGGTGATCTTACTAAATGAGATCGGACTGGTAGTTTTATTCGGATCATGCAGATGATGCTTGAATTCACAAGCTCCGGTTTCTGTTAATATCTGTTCATAGATATATCTATACTGGTCAAAATGGGGAGGAGATTGTTGGGTGGTAAGATACCGCCTTTTTATCTCCCAGGGATCTGTCATCCATTGCTCATCGGCGGATTCAATCCAGAGGACAGTTTCCTCGGTAATACTGTTAGGGGTATACGGTTCTTCAGTCTTAAAGAGAATATCCTTAGCTGATGAATTACTGGTTTGGCCCCGGAAAAAAGCTGGAAATTCTGTTAGATCATAGCGAGGGATGTGACCCCCTCGGCCACGACCTCGACCTCTATGGCCTCTGCTGGTCATCCTCCTCTTCAGGAGTGGATTTCTGGAGATATTCCCTGGTTAAGAAATCAGGCAAAGAGTTATTTTCCCCTTTAATATGTTCAATATCAAAATCAAAATTGGATAAATAACTTTGCCAAGTAAGAAATATCTGTTTAGATGCTAAGTTTTTAACATCTTTTTTGAAAATCTGTTTTGCAGCAGAGCAATCAACTCTGATGATAAAATGCTGATTTAAAAGATCATCCTGGAATTTAAGAACACATTTTACGATAGCTAAGCATTCCTGTTTGATAGTGGAATAATTGAAAGCGGCTTTATTCCAATGGCCCGAATGAAATCTTAATAATTCTTCCTTCTGGGTCTTGGAATTAAGTTGCTTTAAAATCCCACCAAATCCTTCATTGGAAGCATCAGTTTCAACAATTTTCTTCCAATTTGGATTAGGTAACTGTAAACATGGTAACTGTTTTACTTTAGTTTTAATTTTCTGGACGGCAGCAGTATGTTCTGGTCCCCAAGGTGGAGGATTCTTTCGAAGACGGGTAAATAAAATACTAGAGTCAGCTGCAACATTAGGATAATAATCACGGATATAATTAAGACTTCCTAAGAATCTTTGTAATTGAGTTTTATCTTTAATTTCATCAGAAAATTTGGAGGCAAACTCAATACTACGGTTAATAGGAATAATACTTCCATTAGAAATATTATGTCCAAGATATCTGATTGTTGTTTGGAAAAGCTGCATCTTGGGAGCAGAAAGCACTAATCCATTCCTGTGAATAACATGCTTAAAAATATTGAGATGTTTAATATGCTGTTCAATGGATGAAGAATAAATTAATACATCATCAATATATGACAGAGTAAATTCAGTAAACGGATTAAAAATATCATTCATGATATGTTGAAATTCTGATGGAGCATTCTTAAGACCAAAGGGCATTACGTTCCACTCATAATGTCCAAAGGGTACTGTAAATGCAGTTTTATAACGATCCTGTTCTGCAATCTCTATTTGCCAATATCCTGATTTTAAATCAAATTTCGAAAATATGATTGCATCCTGTAATCGATCCAAAAGATCTTTTTTATTCGGAAGGGGATATCTGATCCATTTCAGTTTATCATTTAAGGGTTTATAGTTGATGACGAGACGAGGAACTCCTCGTTCAATTTTAGCATTTTTATTTACATAAAAGGCTGTGCAACTCCAAGGGGAGTGACTAGGTCGGATTAATCTTTTGTCTAAAAGACTTTGAATTTCTGTTTTACATAATTCCATATATTCCTTTTTCATTTGGCTAGGGCGAGCTCTAGTTGGAATATATTTTTCATCAAAATCGGGTTCATAGGGTAATGTGACCGTGTATTTCTTTCTGTTCCAAAAAGCATTGGGAATAGTACCACAAACTTCGGTTTGAAATTCCTTTTCAATGATTTTAATTTTCTGTTGTAAAGAAGGTTGTTGTAACCTTTGTTCGGTTGTTAAGAAAGAGACTTCCTTGGCTAAAAAATTTATCTGATTTTGTTTAAAAGTAACTAAATCCCTAATCTGGTCTAATTCTTTTGTATACGGTTGTGTAATGAATTCAAAAATTACTGATTTTCCTTGTAGTTGGGAATAAATACCTGTTGCATCAATTTTCTGAATAGGCATCAAAAGGCATAAAAATGGAGTGCCTAAAATAATATTTGTTGCAAGATTTCTGACTAATACAAAGGATGTAGGAAAACAGAGATCTTCATTACAAATATAAGCTTCGGGTATTTTATACCTGATTTGGAGAGAATTCCCACTGGCACTGGTTAAGCTTTGAGTGGTTTTTTCAAAATACCTGGTTGGAACTATACCTTCTTGGATACAGTTCATGTCAGCTCCACTATCCACTAAAGCAATAGCATCTTTAATAATAAAATCTGGTTTAATCATAAAAGAAATTTTTATGTACCATTTCTGAAAGGTTACCTGGTTAACTAATAACAGATATGGAGTTGAAGATTCTGTTTGAACTTCTGATTTAATTTCAGTTTCTGCTATTTGCTTTGCTGGTAGTTGAGTATGAAGATATTTAATATCTTTTATGGCGGCTGCACTGGCTGTTTGCAAGTGTTTTACTTCTGTTTTTAAAATGTTTATTTCCATTTTTAAATCTTGTATAGTTGTTGGTTTTTCTACCAAAGGATTGGTTTGAATTCTGTTTATTACAGTTTGGAGACTGTAAGAATAATCGGGTATGTTTGGTGTCTCTTGTGCTGTTTGATGGTGTTCATAACACATTTTTAAATACTTAATTTTTATTTCTGGATCCTGGATCTGATCTGCTACAGCAAGCATGTCCTTTTGGGTATCGGTTAGAACATTGATACTACTGGGTTCTGCTAGATTTAAACCATTCATTTCTACGATGAATTTCCAATAGTTAATTTCTGATATTTGTTCCTGATTAGTAGAACAGGGACAAGGATTCTGTTCATTAGGGTCGTCTTCACTATCGGTTGTAGAATATAATTGGTTAATCTCATCTTCGGATGAAAATTCATCTTCTGTTGAATCTTCTTCTGCTTCTAGAGCTTGCAGTATCTGTTTCTTAATTTCTAAATCTAATTGTAATTCATTAACTTTAGATTTAGCTTTTGATTTACATCTGTTAGCATAGTGGCCTGTTTGTCCACATTTATAACATTTAACTTCTGATTTACTTTTACCTTTAGGTTTCCTAGTTGATGAGTTTTTTGGATAAAACTTCTTAGCGATTTGCGGATGGCTACTAGTCCTATGTGACTTCTTTTTAAAGGGTTTGGATGATTTCTTATGTGAAATCTTCTGAGGTTTGCCTGGATATTTAATACCTAGTTCATAGGCAAATTGTTCACAAAATTCACCTAATTCTTTTCTCCCGTTAAGATTTTGTTGTTTCATTTGATAATGAAGTTTGAGGTCATTACATAAGGAAAGACCTTCATCAGTTATAATGGAACATAGTTGTCTATAAGTATACTGTTCGTAAGGAATAGACATCCGGTCATGGCGGTCCCGAAGTTTTTTCCTAACGCGTTCGACAAAGAGGGTTGGAAGGCCATCAATGAACTTAGCTTTCCAATGAGTATTGTTACCATCAGGTCATTGCATGACTTTGATGAGAAATACATCCTTGTACCAACGGAAATGGGTAAGAGAGGGACAACGAAGATTCTGGAGAAGTTCACGACCTCGATCGTTAGAACTAGTACTGGTGCCAACAAAATGAAGGATGATAGTCTGGATGAGGGTGTAAACAGCATCCTGGTGTTGGACAGGTTGATGGGTAGTTGGATCAACTTCCACTTTAATGGAATTGAGAATTTCTAATCTTATATATTTTTTTTGAAAAAATAAAAGTAGTTTGATGAAATAAATACATAAAATCTATTTTCACCCACAAAAGAAAAAGTTATATAAAAATGAGTATTTTTTTTGATTATCTTTATCAAACTAGTTTTTAGTTTTTCTATAACAAATTTGTTATAGTATATTAAAATATATATAAAACAAAATAAGATGAATAATATGAGTGCAGCTTAAGACTTGAGAGTGTGCTTTTTTCGGGTTTCAAATTTATCTAAAATTTGTCTAATTCATATAAAAAGAGCGGTTAAACTAATCTCGACACCAACTCATAAAAAAAATAATAATAAAAAATTGAACACATTGTAGAGTTGCATTTTTGCAAAAAGCCCAGGCCCACTAATTTCTCAATTCTCATTAATTCACAGTTTCAAAAAAAAAAAAAAAAAAAACTCTCTTTTTTCTCTCTCAAAAACCCTAGAACCTCAACCTGGCGGCAACTCCGTTATAAATTCTCTTCAAAACCTCCTCTTTCTGCCTCTTTCAAAGCCTCCTGTCTGCTTTCCTCTCTTTCTCTCTCTACAAAACCCTAGTTTCTTTCTCCTCAGCTTCCATGGAGTTTTGGGGTAAGCTTCCTCCACCTTCATCACTCTCTTAGGGAATTCTTTTATTTTCAGTCGATTGTTCGTCTATGTGGTATATGTTCCTTGGGTTTTTTAGAGATTGTTTGGTTCGATTTTCTCTCCTCATGCTTCGTCTGTATCCCTTGCTTGGGACGTTGATTGATTCGACTTTTTTCTTTTTATAATTCGTTTGTTTGCCGAGTAAACTAAACTAAGAAAAGAAGAACAAAACACTAAATGGAACATATTTGTGTTTTGCCTCTGCTCTGTTCTTGATGTTCATGAATGTTCTCAAGTATATCTCTTTGTATTTTGCTTTAAAGATAGCTGATCGATCATTCAGCAAGCTTCTAAGATGTGGGTTATTTTCATTTATCCTTTTTTGTTTATTGCCATGTAAATAATATATATTATATCTTATTGGTGACTACCCATATATTGTCTCCCTGAAATGTGGTGGTTGTGATCATTGATTTCTTAACTACTGGTGCATAAATGTGCCTTCTATTACCTTTTAACATTCGGAATGAAATGAGTTCATTTGTTAAACATGCCTGCTTTGATACATGCAGTTAATTACAGTATTTTTTTGACAATTTAATAGATGTTATCAGGGCTGTGTTTGGTTGGAGGATTTGATGAGGGAAATGGAAATGAAAATTGAAATAGAAAGAAAAGTAGGATTTGAATTCCAAGCTATTGGTTGAGTTGGGAAATTCAGAAAGAAAAAAGCATAAATGAACCAAAAGACAAAAAGTGGCATTGCATTTCCCTCTCACTTTCTTTTCCCCTTTGTTTTCCATTATAACCAAACAAAATATAGGGTTGCATTTCCTCTTTCCTTTTGATTTCTCTCATCAAATCCTTCAACCAAACACAGCCTAGATGTTATGAAATTCAATTTTCTTCTAATTCAAATTTGTCTTTAATTTTTTGTTTAATACAGTTTGTTTAGTTTTTAATTTTCTGTTAATTTTGGGCGTAATGTTTGCTTGCTAATTCCAGGTGTTGAAGTCAAAGCTGGACAACCCCTTAAGGTCACACCTCAGCTTGGCAAAGTCATACATATTTCCCAGGTTATTATCAATATATAATCAATACACTTGCCCTATGCCAACACAATGACAACCAATTTTTTTTTTTTTTTTTGCATGTCTTTTTGTTTGACAAATGTTGGGATGTTGCTGTTTTCCAGGGAGCATTGGGTGAGGGAAAGAAGGAAAAAGGAAATGACCTTATCCCACTCCGTGTGAAGATTAATGGTGAGAAGTTCGTCGTGGGATCACTTTCTGCGGAGAATTTTCCTCAAGTTACATTTGATTTGGTGTTTGAGAAAGATTTTGAGCTGTCACATGACTGGAAAAATGGAAGTGTCTACTTTTGTGGATATTCAGCAGACAATCCTTTTGTATATCCTTCAAATTCATTCCTTATCATGCTTAATTTCATGTGTTTGCAAATTATCATATTCTTTATTATCAATGTTTAGAGTGTGTGATATGCCAGCCTCAGCTCTAAGATGAGGCTTTTTGAATGCACGCCACATTATTGTTCGCTTTCAGGCTGGTCCCGTGATTTTGATATTTCCTTTATGTAAATATTTTAAGCCTTCACTTGCAGGACTGATACATACAGGAGAAGGGTTTTATAACCTGATTAGATGTTAAATGTTTTTCTTCTTCCCATCCTATTAGTATTCAATTGCCTGTGATTTAATTACATTTGAAGCAAAGTTGGATTTTTTGTCTCTCTTGTGAAACTACAATAGTTCTGTTCCCATGTTTTTTTTTTGGTTTCTCACCAAGCATATACAAATGTATATCTTAAAGATTGCTGTTGTGTGATATTTCAGTATCTGTTGTTTAACTTTTTATTTGTAATTATTTGTTGCAATTTTACATTAGAGATTGAGACCATAAATACTATGTTGATGCATTGGGTTGTTTTGTTTCAAATTTATGTTTTGTTTCCTTGACTGCCTGATGTCTTCTCTCTCCACTGATGATGATGAATTTGGTGAGTCCTAAGACATACCTTGAGTAGATATGGTTGTCAAGTGTCATATTCTTTTAGCTTAATGGTTCTTCCTAAATATTTTATTTTTCAGAATCGGATGATTCAAGTGATGATGAAGATATCCCTCTACCCTTGACTGAGAATGGTAGAATTTGTATTGTCATTTGGTATAGTATTTTTTTTTAAATTTTTTTATATCAGATTCTAAACTGTTGATTTTTTTTTCTTTTGAAATTTGTCAGGGAAAATTGAATCTAAAGTGGAGGAAGTGAAACCAGCTGCAAGTAAAGGTAAAGCTGCTAAACCTGAATCTTCTGCTAAGCCAAAGGTGACTGTTGTGGAGCCAAAAAAAGATGATGAGTCTGATGATGATGATTCAGATGATTCGTTTGAGGATGACTCAGATGATGAGGTAAGTCAGTCACACCTTGATTTAAGGATTATTTCTGTGATCCTTGTATAATTACGATAAATTATACGGACATCATTTTCCAATGAAAATTAATTGATTTTTATGATATATCCTTTTTTTTTGTTTTATAAATATTATACAACAAATATTGTCAACTTCATTTTCTGGGTAAAGCTGTATTGTCAGGAAACCTTTAACGGTAGGTATATGTATTAAGATGCATCTTTCACATCTTTGTTTGCCTATTGTTAATATTATTGGTTTAGAAGGAGTTTGGAATTATAATGGGCAGAAAGGTTGAAAGTTTATTAGTCATAATATAATTGATATAAAATAAAATTAAAATTGAATGTTGTGTTTGATAGATGAGTGTTATATGATAAAGAGGAGAGAAGGTATTTTAATTTCTCGTACTTTCTCTTGTTTGGTTCTCCAGACAAGAGAATTTTAGGCAGAATGGTTATCATCAGCTTAATAGGTTAAACAGAAGGTGCAAGTATCTAAATGATTTATATTGATCTTTCTGGGTGATATTGCTAAAGAATAATGTAAGCTGTTGCTTTATAGTGAGTTTTACCTTTAGAAGACATTAGAAAATATGGCTATAGACTACTCTGGACTTTTATTCTCATCATTGCTTAAAAACCATTTTCAAGACAACAATTGGAATTTACTTTACTGTTCATCTTAAATGAGCCCAAGCGGCTGTCCTATAATTGGTGATAAAAATTTGTTTACCCCTATGAAGTGAAACCTTTTGAATGGTTTATTGTTGCTTAGGACATGATGGGTGCTTCAGATGACATTGGTGATTCGGACGATGATGACGCTGAGGATGATGACTCAGAGGACGAAGATGATGAGACACCTAAGGTAATAGCTGGTGGGGAAAATTTGACATTGTGGTTTGATCCAATACTGCACTCATTTTTTAACCTACTTTTGTTGTCCTTGTTTCATTTTGAAGGCTGGGCCCGCCAAGAAGAGAGCCACCGAATCTGCAACAAAGACACCTGTGCCTGCTAAAAAGGCAAAATTAGATACACCTCAGAAGACAGGTGAGCTGCTTCATCTTTTTTCTCGTCTGGACTAGATTTTACTCTGAATTGTTTTATACATGATGCAACATATCCCAGTAGTCTTAAGGTAGATTAGTTTTTTGCATATACTTGCATCTTGTCTTGTGACTTTTTTTTTATTTGTTTTAAAAACAATTATATCAGGAGTTTGGAAAAAACCTGTCATGTGTATCTTGAGTTGAATTTGTTTACTGCAAGTTGAAAGAACAGCTTATTATTGCTGTTTTGTAGTTTGGACAAATTATTTATGTTGTTTATTTACTTCAGAATTTGTTATTTAATTGTGGAGGAACGTAGAGGAGAAAAGGAATCACACTTTAGAAGCATTGGATAGTTATGGACGGGGAACTCAGGAATAAACATTTATTGAACTTGAAACATTTAAGAGTTGCTCATGTATTTTCTTTCACTTTTTAGCTGTGTTACATGGGCTTTTCTAGTTTGTCTAAAGCACCCCATGTCCACCATATATGACAACTCTAAGGTTGTGGGA
Organism: Camellia granthamiana; assembly: GCA_036172215.1. Classification (NCBI taxonomy): domain Eukaryota; kingdom Viridiplantae; phylum Streptophyta; class Magnoliopsida; order Ericales; family Theaceae; genus Camellia; species Camellia granthamiana. Next base: position 50,501,661 of record CM069915.1, on the reverse strand, counting down.
TGTGTCTGACACCTGAACTCTTGGATCATCTATTTTTTTTTTTAACATTGTTTGAAGAAGAAAGTCACATTTGCTAATAAAGGATTATTTTTCAACATTGCGACATAATTAGGAATTAGTATATCGTGAATGGGTAGGAGTAGCACTGATAAAAGATAAGTTGAGAGAGAATAGATTGAAATGGTTTGGTCATATACAACAGAGACCAATAGAGATAGCAGTGAAGAGATGTAATATAGTGGACGGTAGATGGAAATGTTAGGGGAAGTGACAGACCTAAATTGACGTGGATGAGTGTAGTAAATAGAGATATGAATCTTCTTAATTTAACTAACTAGATGGCCGTTGATAGAGTTGAGTAGAGAAGAAAGATTCATGTAGCCGACCTTATTTGATGGGACTTGAGGTTCGGTTTGGTTTGGTTTTGGGATAGAAACTCACATGGATGAGGTTTAGAAATCATATATTTTCTTTGTTTTTATTTAATTTAAAGTACATTTATACATATTTTATAACATATTATTTAATAATATTATGGAACAAGCCAGAGACCCTTAAACATGACATCACATTTGCTAATGAAAAAATATTTTATGACATTGGGATAGAAAGTCACATGAATAAGGGATAGAAACTGTATGTTATGCGTTTCTGTACCCATATTCAACCTCTTTGTAAGGTCTAGGTCATCACTATTTTGCTGGAACCATGGATTATTTGTTAGGATTGTTGCAACCCGATCTTGATTGTTTTGGTATGCTGCCAATATCCGCTGCTAGATTTTAATGCAATTACTGTATTGCTATTTGATGAAACAAAAATGAGATAATGAATAATCCTCAAGCCTAGTGCCATATTTCTGTCTAATTCAAAGTCAATAAATTATCATTGGCATCTGTTACTATCATTTGATGAATTAGCTGAATTCTTTTCCGATGTACCAAAAAAAAGATGAATTAGCTGAATTATTTTGTATGCTTTATGAATTCTCCGAAGAGAGATGTTTGTGGTCAATACCCACATCGTCCCATAACAAAGTCATTTAGCAGATTTAATGCTGAGATTAGTCTGGTTTATTTTTGGCACAGGTGGTAAGAAAGGTGGTGGTCACACAGCAACTCCCCACCCTTCAAAACAGGTTGGGAAAACTAATGCCACGGCTAATAGCAACAAGTCCAATGAGAAGTCCCCAAAGTCTGAGGCTAAAGTTTCTTGCAAATCCTGTAGCAAGTATGTTCATGATCAGAAAGCTTGTTTGCTCACTCTATTTTGAATAACCAAGACTGACATTAATGTCCCTTTTTTAACAGGACATTCAACTCGGACAATGCCCTACAATCTCATACAAAGGCCAAGCATGATGGCAAATAGGAAATTTATTTTTGGTTGAGTATGATGTGAAGACGGGGGAGGGCTTTGTGCTTTGTGTTGGTAGGATTTTCTGCACAGGACAAAACGATTGGTTGGCCTTGTCTTTTATGATATTATCTGTCAATGTTTTACAATCTGGTAGAACCGTAAATTACTGAATACTATATCTCTTTTCCCAGTTTTGTAAGTTTTGGAAGTTCTATGAAATGATGTTACCATGGATTATAGTCACCAGTTATCTATCATATGAGTGTTCTGTTATGTTTCATTTTGTTTTTGATTTCTGGTTGAAATATTGTTTGTATGTTTGTTTTTTCTTTTGTGTTAATTTTTGCCCAAATGCACATATAGCTGCTGCATCTTGGAAATTATTTACTTGGTCTTTGCTTTTGAGAGGCAAAAATAATATATATATATATATTATGGATATGTATTTTATGTTAATAAAATGTGGTGTATTGTCTTAGGAAACATACCAAGGGGGTGTTTGGAAAGAGAGTTGGGTGAAAATAGCCTATTAAAAGATAAAATAAACTAAAATAATTAATAAGATAAAATGTCACATTTACTTTATAATTTTTTTTTCTCATAATCATTAAATAAATTACAAATAAAAGTCAACTAATTCTTTGAACTTAGTCAAGTTAAAACAATCAAAAAGTCAAATAATTAAGAGTAATGCTAGAAATTTTAAATAATCTATCAAATATTTTACCAAACCTCTTATATTATCCATGTGAGAAATTTGGTAAAATGTTTAGTAGATTATTTAGGTCCCTCGCATTACTCAATAATTCATTAAAATGGTTAACTTTTTAAACAAGCCAAAAAATGAACCTAAAAAATGAGAGAAATCATAAAAGTGGTCTGTAAGTATCTCATAAAAGGGTCTGTAAGTATCTAGCAGGTTTTAAATACAGAAAGTTGAAGAAAATTATGAAGAATAAGAACTTTTCAGTTTTGGTTATCTTTAAACGATTTGTTTCTTTTCAAGTAACAAGAATTCATGAAGTTTTAAAACTCAAAAGTTCAGAATTCTAACAATGTTGTTATCTCGTTATTTTTTATAGGTTTTTTGTCTTGAGAAATTATTCAATGCTGTTTGAGCAAGTTTATCTTTACTTTATGTTGAAGTTTTAAAAGTCTATGTAATCAAGATAGTTTATAAATTACATAATTCAATGGTTCTAGTTTAAAAATAAAATAAAATAAAATAAAAATATCATATAATTTTTAAACCAAATATGAAACATTAAGGTGCAGTTTAATAACGTTTACAGTTTATTGTTTTTAGTTTAAAGAAAACATTAAACTTGTTTATGTTTATTTTGGATAAAAATGAAAACGAAAAATGTATTTGGTATATGAGTGTTTCAAAATTTTGTTTTGAAAACAAGTGAAAAGATGTGGTTATCATCAGTTGGAGATAGTGATCAGAAGTGATTGTTAACTGTGGGAGGTAGTGGTCAAAAGTGGTTGATTGTCATGAAAAGTGGTGGTCAAAAGTGATTGCTGCTGGTTGGAGATGTTGGCTGGTTAGCTGCCTATGGTGATAGTTGATGGTGACTTTTAATAAAAGGTGGTGGTCAAAAGTGGTTACTATCGATGTGAGATAATTGGTGGCGATAGCATGTGATTAGCGGTTAAGACAGGTGGTTGACAAAGGAGGTCATTGGCAATGGTAGCCGGTAGTAATGAGGAATGACTCACTGGGTGGTGATTGAAAAGAGTAGGGGAAAAAAGAAATGAAAAAAAAAAAAATTAAACAAAAAAGTGAAACAAACCTTCTGAGTTTACAAAATCTAATAAATTCTGAAATTTTTTTTACAACTGTCTGAAAATAAAATTAGAAATCAAGGAAGTTTTTGTTTATAATTTAAAAAATTCTCTAAATATAAGCAGAAAACTATAAATATAAACATTACTCAACAAATTCTAAACTTAAACATTTTTTTTAATAATTGCATGTTCGGTGTAATTTGTGCAGACACTAATCCCAACGAGATTCATGTGAGTGGATCCTATTTCTAACCTAGTCTCTCAATGAACAAGATTAAGATCCTGTTTGTAGCTTATAGTTATTTATTATTTAAAATATAAAAAAATTATGTCAAGAGTATTTTGTGTATCCTGTTTATAACTTAAACGACAAAAAAAAAAAAAAAAAAAAAATTGATTATTTAAAAATTATTATTTTTTTTTTAAAGTTTTGCTTTCTAATCATAAATTATTTTTTTTAGTATTGATGCGTTGCATAGTTTTACATCGCTTTTACTGCAGAAATCGTTTGCCCAAAAAAAAAATAATATATATATATATATAAGTAAAAACACACACATAAACACACCAAGTTACCAAGTTACCAAGACGGTGTTTGGGGAGTTTGTTTTTTGGTTTTTTATTTTTATTTTTTTCATTAAAAGATAAATTGATTATAAAATCAAAAAAAAAATAAATTCAAACAAAATATCACATCAAACCTCATAATCATTTCACTTTTTCTCTCACAAACATCACATCCAAACCACAAAAAATCTATCTTCTCAAACATAAAAAAAAAATTTCTCCAATAATATCCTACAACTAAAAAAACCTACAAAAGCACCCACATAAACACACCAAATTACTGTGCACATCGGTGGAAACTTGCATATAAAAAACAAAGTAAATGCACATTTTAAATTAGATGTACTTGCATGAAATATAAGTCTCGTATATGTACATATATATTTATCTGTGGAGTGAATTGCAAAGGAGAGCAAGGGACTAAACCATGGACACTCCATAGATCATGCGCCTTCTCTTCAAGAGCATACTCCTTCCGCTCTTCATGGTCTTCGTAAGATATGTATGGTTTATGACCAGGGACGGGCGAGATGTAGCATGACTAATTTAAAAAAAAATATATCATCACATTAAGTGGGTATAAAATTCTGCATAAATTCTACATTCGTAATTTTTTTTCTTTATATTATTTGGGTAACTCAATAAAATCAATTTATTATTATTATTATTATTATTATTATTGTTTTGAGTACATTGGAGACAAAAAAATAAAAATTTACTTGTGGCATGAATAAAACCCTTAACCTCTTAATATAATTAAATTAGTCCTAATGTTATAGTTGATTCATTAGAATAAGAGTGAAATGAAATGGAATTATTCGTTAACCTCTATTTGAAATGACAATTCACTTATAATGGTGAATGATAATTTTATTTGTAATGTATTTTATTAATATTTTTAATAAATCAAATGTACAAATCAACATTCTAATAATCATTCCATTATACCTTCATTTCATTAAATCAAAAAACTACCCAATTATAAACAAAATGTTTATTAAATGTCAAGATATAAAATGGGCCTTGATTTCAACTGTATAGTAGTTTCGGGGCCAATATATCTATCAAATGGTAAGCATATTATCAACTATTAGGTGACATACACTCAATTGTTTCTCGTGAGTGGAGGGCCCGCGGCTCCTCATATCTTGCGGTAGTTCCGTCACTGGTTACGGCTAGGGTTTTTGAAAGAGCAAATAGGTTGGAAAGAGTATTAACTTGAATATTTCCTTTTTAAAATCTATAAATCATGCTTTTGAAAATCATAAATAAACAAATAATTATCAATTTTAAATAAGGGCAAAAAGCACTTAACCCTCTGTGATTTTGGACAATTTCAGATGACTTCCCTGATAGTTGAAAATATGCGGATGCCTCCCCTCTGATTTTTGTTATGCCCCCAAATTATTAACATATTAACTCATCAATAATTCTCAATTCTCAATCATTATGAATCCTTTACAGTCATGTGTGCATTCAAGACATTTATTTTAGAGATGTAAAGGCTCTGCATACATTTGTACATTCATAACTTCTAAGACAATAATTTACAGCATGTAACAAGGATTCAACAGAAATTAAAACACAAAATAAGGCCCCTACGGGCTACACGTTCCGAGGTTTAAGCCCGGTTATAGATCAATGGTTTTTTAACTCATACAAATATAACCCTTGGTTTATCAAAATAAAACAACAAGAGACAAGAGCCTCGTGCTCCCAAAACAATTCTCCACTACGGGTGAGCACAAAGCCTAGTAAGAAATTCTTAACAAAATATATACATTTTACACAATCTCATGAGATGGATGCACATGCTATGCCATGCTCAAAATAGTTTAGCCTAGTAAGAAATTCTTAACAAACTATATACATTTTACACAGTCTCATGAGATGGATGCACATGTTATGCCATGCTCAAAATAGTTTTTCTCTTATGCACAATGCTCATTCTAAAATATAATCAATCCAATGATTTTCATATCAACAAGGAGTGGTAAATATGACTCAGACAAATCTCCAGGGCTAGTGTCTGCAAGTAGACGTATCAAGTACTACAAAATCCTACTGGGCTTAGGCACTAGCACGCGCATGTTTTTTGGTTTTACACCAAGGACACTCAGGCCAACTTAATTATCAAACTATACCCCCTAACCGAATTTCCCACCATATTTACCCTAAAGGTTTAATAACGACATTTGTTCCACAAAACTATTTTCGTTTCAAAAGTGATCTCAACAATACCAGTTTAAAAGAAAACAATGAACATGAAATGAAATGCCAATGCAATATATATCTATATTAATGCCTTAGACTTTCTCAAATTTTCTCAAATTTTTCTCATTTCATCCGCACAATCTTCCATTGTGATCAAGTTCCATATATCTACTCAATATATATATACAATATATATATTCCAAGAGATAGATAAAAACACATCACCAAATACATTTCTTTTTTCTTTAAATCAAAGAAATCTCAACATGATAATCATCATTTCCAATTTTTATCTTTTCAAGATAAATATAGCAATATACTATTCACTATTTTCTCAATATTAATTTCTCTCTTACAAGGAAATGGTGAATTGTTGAGATATTAAAATAAATATATGATTTCAAGACAATTTATCTCAACACGTCACCAAATCTCAACTTGTTGAGATAGATTGTTGAGATAAATTGTTGAGATTGATAAAAACACATCACCAAATTGTTGAGATAGACAAATTGTTGAGATAGATAAAAACACATCACCAAATCAATTTCTTCATCATTTTTTAAAAATGGATCTCAACAATTTATGATTTCAAAAAATCTCAACTTTTCTCCAAATTTCTAAAATCTAGGTTTTTCACAAAAGAAAAATAGAGTTTCTCTTTTTGAAATATTTTACGCAATTAGAAACCCCAATTATCACACTTGTATTTTTCATCGATACAATATTTTTCTCAACTTCCTCCAGTCTAGGGTTTCAGAAAATTAGAGTTTCCACATTTTTGAAAAGAGTTTTGCTCATAAAACTCCCAAAACATTCCCATAGTTCATAAATTAAAAGATTTGGTAAAAGATTTAAGAAAACCCTCTTTGAACAAAACACAATCTCATAAAAAAAATAAAAATAAAAATAAAAATCAAACCTTAACTCAATGCACTCCAACAACATCAAAACTACCACAGACTTGCAAAAAATATATACAACTCAAAGAGAATCCCTACCTCAAGCACTAGGAAGAAGATGAGAAAATCGATCTCCATTGCACAAGATGAAACTCTTGATGAGCTCTCCAAACTTTCCCAAAGAACTAGAGTCAAAATCACTATGGATTGGGAGTAATCAAAGAAAGAGTGAGTTTTGGTGAGATTGAGTAGAGAGAAGGAGGAGAAAAGATGAGTATAGAGAGAGAAGTAAGGGAAAAGTGAAGGGAGAGAGAGAGAGAGAGAGAGGGGATTAGGTTTTATAAAAAGTGGCTCAAATTTCGGAATTGAAATAGACATTTCTGTACGTGTGGGTCCTTGGCTACACATGCTGTGCCCCTTTTGCATGTGCGGGACCTTTGGTCGCACGTGCGGTACCTTTGGTCGCACGTGCGGCACTCTCCCTATATGTGCTTTAATTCCAGAATGCAACCCAAGAAACTAAGCCTTCACCGCAAGTGTGGCCCTCATCTCCACACGTGCGGCTCCATCCCTGCATGTGTGGTTTCGTTTATCAAGTAGGTTTAAAAAACTTAACAAGATATTTCTCCACCTCGACTTTGCCTCCGCTTGAAACAAGAAATGTTTGAACCCAAAGTAAGTTAAGGTGACCACACAAGAAGATTTTTGAAAAATGGCGAACTCACATGGCCAACAAAGCCTCAGATTGAGATCAAAACTCTGGATGTAGCGATTAAACGAGGATAAGAGAGGAAGGAAATCAGGTTATGTACCCAGGACATCACGGTTTTGAACTGATTTGCAATTGTCACGCCGTTAATGTTTATTTTCAAAAAACTAGTTTTATCCTTACACACACTGATACACTCACCCGCTTCCCCACACGTCACACACATGCACTTTCCTTCTCTCCTCTCTCTCTCTCTACACATATATTACATCATATCACTCACCTCACTTTTTTGATTAAAAAACAAAACAAAATTTATTCAATTTTATTTTAATAAGATACGTATAATTTTTAATACATAAATTCAATTTTCATAAAATTAATATTATTTAAAAAAAATGTCAAAAAAATCTTTAAAATAAGACTAATATTTAACATATTTAATAAAAATTTAAATTAATAATTCAATAAATATATAAAAAAGCTTACATAATCAAAATAATTTGTATGATTTGAAATTAATGTAAATAACAATTATTTAGAATTATTTTTTGAACGTAAAAATATTATTTTTTATTTACTAAAAAAAATATAAAGACTAATAAAAAAATATTAACTCAAATTATACAAAATTAATAATAATAATAATAATATTCAAACTACACAAATGTTAACTTAAATAGTATAAATAAAAAATACTAATAAACCATACAGATAATAATAATTAAATCACACAAATATTATTTTATATTTTTATTAACTCAAATCATACAATAAAAATAATACAACTTAATACCAAAAATAAATTTCACTAAAAATAACCAAAAAAATAGTCACATATATTTTAGCATTAAAAATAATTTCAAAAAATTATGTCATGAAAAATCCAATTCATCATATTTGATTCAATTTTGTCTTTTATTTTTCTAAAAAAAAATAAAATTAATTTGTTAAAGAAAAAATCATTTTTCTTATGATTCTATAATAAAAATTCTAAAAACCCTCGAAATAGTGATTTGTGATTATGATCAAATTTAAAACAACGAATAACAATCTTAATCAAAAAATCAACAACAAATTGGTACAACGATTTAACGTGGAAAAAATCCCAAGGACTCTTCCAATTGTGATAAAAAAAACCACGGGTCAAAACCATAAAAATGATCCACTAAGAAGACAAAAATGAATTACACACGGGAACTCTCAATTACCTAACGAATTCACGATCGAATTGAACCGAACTCGATGTACCTCTTCCACTACCGTCTTTACCTCTAAATTTCTTTGCCCAATATTGAATCCACAACGTCAATGATGAATCCACGACGATGAGCCATTCTGAAATCTACTAAAACTTTAGGCCCAAGTTTCTCAGAATTCACTGATGAACACTTCTCTTTTTTGGTGAATGAAAAAACAAAACCAAACTCTTAATGTTTGTCAATATATAATTCGTTGATCAATCGATCACATGTTATATATTAGGGAAACTCATATATAAATACCCTTTAATATAGAACACTTTTTTTTTTTCATCTGTAAGAATTTGAACAGGCTAACCCCTAAAAATAGCAAACGACACATTTTATACTAATTAAAGCCGCGAACACCACTTAAGCACTCACTTTACCACTTGAACGGTGTGACTAAAGACGATATTCACATATAGACCAACCGCTCGAACACAATATCTACCGTTTGAGCAGTAAAACTTATTTCCCATAAGTTGAGAATATAGACAGAGATACTAGATGAACTATTTCATCACTTGAGAGCACAAAAGACCGCTTGAGCGGTTAATAAACTTTGAATTTTTTCTTGGCTCCGGGGGTGTTGCCCCTCGACCCCGCCTGGGCGCTACCCCGTGGACTCTTGCGAGTTGACCATAAAGCTTGAGCCCCATACTTAGTTAGTGAAGTAGCAAATAAGGAATGCTCAAAACAAGATAGGGAATGTCAGCACAAACTCCTCTACTCAAGCACAATTAGGATTGGATTTGCATCTAAACTCTCATAACTCACAGATACAATAGAGCGAATAAAAATACAACTGAATAAATTTTTGTCTAACGAGATTGCCAATTATAAAAACCTAACCCAATTGTATAATAAAGTTTAATAAAATATAATCAATTGTTTCCCCTCTAATATTTTTTGTAGAAGACATTTCAATATTCATAACAAATTGTATAATAAAGTTTAAAGAAAATTAACCATTAAAATTAAAAGACAAAAAAGACACTACAGACTGGAAGACAAATTAAACAAATAAATATTTGATTAAATAAAAAATAAAAAATAAAATAAATAAGAGATAAAAATATAATAGGAAAAAAAATAAAATGTATAATAAAGTTTAATAAAATATAATTAAGTATTTCCCCTCTAATGTTGCTTGTAGAAGGCATTTCAATATTCCTAAAAAATTGTATAATTAAATTTAAAGAAAATTAAACAATAGAATTAAAAAATGAAAAGGACAATATAGAGTGGCAGACAAATTAAACAAATATATAATAAAAAATAACATAAATAATAGATAAAAATATAATTAAAAATTAAACAAATTAAAAAAAGAAATTAAAATAAAGAGGGAGAAGGTACTAATTGTTCCATAATGATTTCACTTTTCACTTTTCACTTTTCCCTCCAATATGGATGGAGTATAACATCCATTTGATAGTATTGTCTTATATGGTGAAGGGTAAAGTCATTTTGATCTTTTGGTCAAACCATTTTTAGAGGGAGTTGTCAAATGGATCAATATTTGTAAATGTGCCGCTTGCAGCCCATTTGTCATTTGATTGGACGGAAAATATAATAGTTGCAGATCAGTCCAAAATCATAGGAGAGGTGTTTGTATATTTCCAAACCTTAGGAGGCCATCTGCAACAACCCAAAACTGTAATGCCCCAAAATAATAATTACAACAATCTATCTCATGATATTCAATAGAAACATCACATGCGAAATAATAACTTTTCATTCATATTCTTTTACCGTACAAAAGATGACATATGCGAGTATACATTTATAAATCTTAAATCTTAAATCCTAAATCCTAAATCTATAGCATATGCTACATATGAATAATTTGAAGTAAAAGGTCATACAGATAAGTTAATGCCGTAATGGCTACATTTTTCTAAGATAATACTTGGTTACAACAAAAGTGAGTTATACTTAATATAGTTAAAGCCCAAGGCATGTACAAAAGAATTACAACAAGAAATAAAAAATGAGCCTTCAGCTCTATGGTCCTCCCAAGCTAAATCCTTGGTGGAAGGATATCATTAGCACTTGAAAGTTGTTTTCCAAATAGGGTGAGTCAAAACCCGATAGAGATGTTTTAACATAATGTATGAATCTTAACGAAGTCATAAGGGGAATGCATGTGTATGCCATTTGTCAAACGTTTTACATTTCCATCTTAAAACAATGCAATGCCAGGACTATATATCAATTCATGAGAAATATCATTTTATAATAAAAAATAGGACAGTGGACACAAAACAGTAGGAATGTCTAGGCACGTGTTTGCCAGTAGGCTGTACAAGTACTACCAAAACCATTTTATTGGTACTAACCGGAAGGATTGGCACCTAATTGCGTGGGTTTCTAGACTTTTACCAAGACACAAGCTAACATAATAGCTACAACGACACCCTCTAATCAGATTTACCAAGATATTCACCAATTTTTTTCAAATTCAATACATTTTCAATGTTAAGTATGAAACAATACTCAATGCAAGATGTATGAATAATTAGTTTCGATTCACGTAATCCTAATGCAATTTCTACAATAATCAAAGTTATCCTCCACCGATAACCCTAGATATTTCTATACAATAGATAATTTCTAACAAAAGATATAATCTTATCATTTTCAAATGGAAGTGATACTATATATCAAACTTTACTTTCATCACCAACAGATACAATCATTACATCTTTTTCCTTTTCTTCCATAAACCAAATATATTATTTTGAACAAGCCTCATTTACTTTCAAAATCATATTTAAGTAAAGAATTCTAATATTTTAACATATCTCAATCACAAACACATTTCTACAACCTTTCTTAAGCACTCATTTGAAAACCCTTCTTTTACATTTGAAAATCAAATCTTTGGTTTAACCCAAAATTCTCAAAACACTAAATCCTTTTAATGAACAAATAACTAGGATAAAAATCATATCAAAGGTTGAAGAAATCCATACCTTACGATTAGAAAAGGAAAGAAGCAAGGGTGAAGCTTTGACGAAGCCGAAAATGATATCTTCTCCAATTAAAACGAAGCTTTTGACGAGTTCTACCTTTTTCTCCAAGGAGCAATGATAGAGAAATCAACAAATGATGGAGTATTTGAAATTTTAAGCAAGAACTAGAGAGAGAGAGAGTGAAGAAATTAGAGTTTGAGAGATTTTAGAGAGAGAGAGAGAGAGAGAAAAAGTGATTAAAAAATCATTTTTCCTGAACTGATATACGTACAGACCGTTCAAGCGACTAAAACACCGCTTGAACGTTAGATACAATAAGTGATACCGCTCAATCGACCAAAACAACGCTCGAGCGCGTAATGACCCTCTTAAGAAGTTCAGACCTGTAAAAGACTGTGCGCTTGAGCGCAGATATCCTACTTCTAGAAATTTTGTAGATCTGTAAAAATGCTGGGAGATTCCAAAGACTGCTCGAGCGACCAAAACACTGCTTGAGGGAATAAGAAAAAAACTGGTCAGCAACTCTTTTGAAAAATTAACTCCCAACTTGTTCCAAACACAACAATACTCCCAAATAACCAAACTCAACTAGGAACAAGATGAAAATGACATGAACAACGATTAAGGATATGGATTCTCGAATTCAAAAGGAAGAAATAGGTCGGGTCTAAACCGGAACCATTATAAAAATCATAGGGGTTAAGTGCTTTTTACCCTTTAAATAATTCACTAAACGGATTAACCAATAGTTTTAATCTTCTTTTATAAATTAAAAAAATCAACAATTTTGTGGGTTTGGAGCACCCAAAAGGTGCCTCAGTAGAATGACCCTTTTGCTCTATATATGTATAGATTAAGCTTAATTAGGGACTTTCAAAATTTATTTGAGAGATTTGGCAAGATTGCTTAAACAATGTAACAGATTGAAAGAATTGCACAATACGAGTCCCATATGTTCCATCTATTGGGATTGATAAGCAAGAGGAATTAATTATATATATCATCCATTAGCTTCAATAATATTCATTATCACTACTGTCATTGAGTTCTCTAAGGCCTAAATCATCCACCATAGAGATTATCTATAGTGTAAGGGAAAAAAAACCTTTGAAAACATTCAGAAACTTCAGTAAAATCCACATAGGGCATGTACTCGGAATTCATGTTTAGGCATAAACATCACATCAAACTGCAACAGCTAAGGCCTTCGCCGATTTGGGGAGTGTTAGCCGGCGAAGGTACTGGTGCTAGCGGAAACACATGACCCGGTGGCTCCTGCAAGGGTTGATACCGACTCCTCGGTTGAGGACGGTCCCCGTAGCCCCCATAATGGAGATGCCTATCGTCTCCATGGAAAGTGTGCCCTCCATAACCACCTCTGTGGCAGCCACTGCTTTGTCCTCGCCAACCATAATAACTATCATCTCCATTGTAACCACTTCTTCCATATTCATGATAATCTCTGTATTCGGGTATATAGAGGTTGCTAGAACATTGTCCAAACTGCCACCAGCAAAGCTCAGCACGGTTTCCCGCTTTCGCAAGAATCTTCAGGAGTAAGCTCGGATCGACCGTGCCTGACACTTCTATTCTTCCATCTTCATCCATTCTGAAATTATTCAGTCCTACCACCACAAAAATAAATAAATAAATAAAATAAAATAAAAGTAATTGATATCAAACTAACATAAACATTCATGAAATCTTACCACCTTGGATATTGCTCAGAACTGTAGACACAATCTTTTGCCATCCGATGGTGCGGACATTCACTCTCAGAATACAAGTCTGCAGATGACATTTTTATGTGCAATAAGATTCATGTAAAAAAAAGAACAAGTAATTAGAAAATGTAGATAAAGACGTATATATGTATATGGTGATTGAAACACAACCGTGAATGGATAGTTTTCCTCTTTCACGGGGCGGAGATCGGCGGCCATTGATAACAACTTCTTAGTGACTTAATGGAAGAAGAAGATGAAGAAGAAGTGTAGCTAATAAAGATGGGTTAAAAGAAAAATGGCATTTATAGATCATTTTTACTATGGGTATAGAATTCCATTGCAGAACATTAATAAATAATAAATTAGGGAAGTTTAAAGGTAAAAAATCCAAGAAAGAAACTGCATAAATGGACATATCATAGATTTGAAGAAATAAAGGTGGTGGTTTGGGAAATAATGCTTTGATAATTTCCACAGTTCTATAAATGCGAAGAGGTTTCCTTAATTTTTACATATCTTTCTTTCTTGCTATATAGTAGTATATATGTAATCTTCTTCCGTATGATCCTCCTCGATTTCTTATTGAAATATGAAGCAAATCTTTCTATAAAGTCTCCGTGAAGTTATCAATATCCAATTACCTTCCTTTTGGAATTCAGATCCTCTGTGACTAAATTATAAAGTTAAAGAGCAATGCTATATGATACAAAATGATGATCTTGACAAAAAAATGGTTTGGGCAAATGAGGCCCTCTCCTATATGTTACAATGATCATTCTAGAAATAACAAATGATTCATACCATCAAAAAAAAGATCACTAATAGTACTAATGTATTGGAAATACTGATAAAAAGAAAAGAAAAGGCATAGACAGTAGGCGGGGCACACTGCCACATCATTAGTAGTGCTATTAGAGCACCAATTTTAGAAAAAATGCTAGAGACCCCAAAAATTCTACCAAAAGTTTTACCAAATATCTCACATGGGTGTGAGACCCACATGGGACCCACATTGTGTGGGTCCCACAACCATGTGAGATATTTAGTAAAACTTTTGGTAGAATTTTTGGAGTCTGTAGCATTACTACCAATTTTAGTGCTCTCAACCATTTTTCTTCTAGAAATGTAAGGATAGAAATGATTTTAGATCCTTCCTATATTTTTTCAAATGTTTTACTTTAGAATATATAAGAATAGTGTACACCAATGTTTTAAAAACCGGACCGGTGAATGAACCGGAAAAATGATCGGGTGAACGGGTCACCGATTCAACCGTCGGGTTGAACCGGAATCGAACCGTGACGTCATAAATATATTAAAATTATATTTAAATAAAAATATAAGTAATAAAATTATAAATTAAAAATTTTAATAATCTTAAATATTTCTCTTAATACTTTTTTTATTAAAAAATATAAAAATATATTTAGAAATATTATTAATTTTAATTTTGGAAGAAGAAATCAAATATTCAATATTCCCTTCCCTCCATATGATTTTAATTCAAATACTTTGATTGAAAGAAGAGCAAAATTTTTGGAGGGATATCAAAATTTTAAGTTTCTCTCCAATGAATTTGATTGAATTCCACATAGATTTCTTGAGTTTTTTTTGGAAGAATTTTTTTCTTATAAATAGATAGAAGCTCTTTCACAATAATTTCAAGCTCTCAATAGGATTCCTCACAAGAGGAGACCCTTAAAAGAGTTTCCAATTAAATTTTTATTATATAATATATATATATAATAAGAAAGAAAGAAAGAAAAGAAAGAAAGAAAAAAAAAAAAAAAAAAAACTAAAAAAAAAAAAAAAAAATTTCCGGACCGGTTCAATCAACCCGTGTCCGGGTCGACCGGTTCACCGGTTTAACCGGTGGGTTCACCGGTTTTCAATAAATAGGCCGGTTTTTACAACTAGCCGGTTTAAGGGGGCTGACCGGACCGGAACCCCATCCGGTCACCGGTTCAACCGGTTGAACCGGCCGGTCCGGTCCGGTTTTTAAAACCATGGTGTACACACTTCTAGTTATTTTTATTTTTTCAATTTTTTTTCCTAAAATTATATACAACGTTCAGCCAATCTCTTAATTGTTCTAGAGAATTATAGGTTGTGTTTGGTAAGGCTCTGAAAAACTGATTCTACCCGTTGGTTTGAGTGTAGTGTTTGGTTAGCGCTTTCAAAAATTGATTTCACACACTTTTCAAAGCACGTCTACCTGGTCAACCCCCAGAAGTCCAGCCGGTTGACTGGAACAGTGTTTGGGTTTTATTTTTTATTTTTATTTTAAATAAAAAATATTTTTGAATTTTTTAAAAAAAATTTAATGAGCTTTGAATAGAATTTTGAATTATGTATTTAGTTATGAGTTGTAAATTTTTGAATCAAATATCATATGTCGCATCATTCATTGTAAACTCAATTCAAAAAATTTTTCAAAACTCATAATTAAACAAAATTTTCATACTGAAATCATAATTCCAAAACTCACAAACTCAAAATACAACTCTATTCTCAAATCATAATTTAAAAGTCTACCAAATGTTATCCTAGATTCTTCCATTAGCCTCAAATTTTGTAGCCTTTCCCTAGAAACTTTTGGCGGAACGTGACAATGGGCTAACTTGCTACTGTTATAATTGGATTAAATGTTAAATCTAGCATAAAAACCAGGTTCGAGGTTGATTTTTATGCTAATATTTCTTGACCCAAGTCTATTTTTGAGAAATTGTCTTTTAAATCATAGAACATTGTTATTGAAGACAAAAAAATTAGATCCAATTTTCAAAATCAGTGATGTGGTAATCAATTAGGATATTAAAGGTAATACTTTCTCTCATATCTTCTCTAATTATCAATTAATCATATCATCATTGAATCTATAAAATGCGTCTAAAAAATAGACTTGTGTATTATTTTTCTAAATTATAATTTGCCAAGTTGTAACAAGTACGGAGTGTTATAACTGAGTTAAACATTAAATATAGGAAAATGTCTCGTAGCTCAAATTTTGTGGCTCAAAAGTGGCTCAAATGGCCAAAACGACGTCGTTTTGGCCATTTTTATGTTGTTCTGTACTCAAAACGACGTCGTTTTGGCCATTTGAGCCACTTTTGAGCCACAAAATTTGAGCTACTATTGGCTTTTTGGCTTTCGAAGGGTATTTTAGTGAATGTGAGCGTGCCAGTAAGGATCAATTAGTCCTTACAGAAATTATAATTGCCAACCAATTATCAGACGATTGTGTTGTAGTTCTTTCAGCCTCAATGAAGAGGACTTTTACTGGTGGCTTGACTTAGGAGAAATTAAGAGAAATAACAGTTTAATGTGAAGAACAATCGAAGTATTTTATTAAGATGAACACTTACAATGGTCCAAACTCAGCCTCGAAGAGGTTTACAGCAACAGTCTACTTGAATCTACTTGAAACTACTCCTATGAATCGAAGTACAGTGCGGGTATTTAAAGAACATGTATTTAAAGTGTAGGAAATGTAAAACTGGAAAAGTAAATATGAAGTAAAGACTGGTTTGTATGATCTGAGTCTGGGGCTTTTTTCTGGGGGCTTCCTTGCTATTTATACTTGTCAAGGATGACCTTCGAACTACACTTCAAACCGTCGAACTGCTCCTCCATGATCGTCAATCATGCTGCCTTAGAAGTAGTTCCACTATGCCATCACTTGCAGTTAAGCTTCCCTCTTGTATTTGAATTTGAATATGAGCAACCGTTGAAGCCACGTCACCTTGTATTTCCTTACTGATCTAGTACTGCTCAGATCACGTAAGAACCAATATTCATTGCCACGTGTACGACCGGGATCAAAGACTTGAATCCTCTTCCCATAATACCCCTATTCCGCCACGTGTCGAATTGTAATTGGCTTTTACAAAATATGTAGCCAACATTACCCCCCGCACTAATATACCCAATACTTGGTGATATTAGTGGATCAAAAGCTTTTCCCGCGCTTTTGGAACGTGCATGGAACCCATCTTCAGGAAACACAACCGTCACCTATTTAGTGATCATTGGCATTAACTCTCAACTTGTTGAACATCCCAATACCTTTAACATTCGAACGTATCATGGCTCAATTGACTTCTCACTCTATTGATCAAGCATACGAAGAGCCATTGAGTAATGCTGTTTCCCCTCGAAAGAATCCCCACGCATTCATTAGCCACCTTTACCCGCCCTTCTATATTCAGGTCATGGAGGCTTTCGCAGATTATCAACCTTTGGACTACGAACACATTGCCCTTAATCCCTTGGTTTACAAATATACAGATACAAGAAGTTTTTCCTCTAAACTCCCTTTGTACTTTGAACGAACTACTCTCAAACCTTTGCTTCAACAAGTTGCAAATATGGACTTGGGAAGCTCTTCTTCACAAACTTCTGCTTGGGATGAAGCTACAACTTCTTCATCTTCTGGGGGTTCCGGATGGACGAACTGGTCAACACTTGAGTCCTGGGACTTGAGGGAACGAATTAATCATCATTTTGTTGAGTTCACTGACCCTTTAGATTTTCCTTCTTACGCTCGAAGCTCGGTGGTCTATCCTTATGTGCCCATTGACCTTCGACGCAGTTTGGAGGAGAATTTGCTTGTGGCTTGGTACACATCCTCTATGCCTACAAGGATAATGCACACTGCCCGATGTCTGGAAGAATCACAAGGGTATACCCCTTCATTTTTAGCCAAGAAGGCGAAGATTTGCTCTTCTGACTGGCTTGACTATGTTAATGCCTTTGTTCCTTCCGCTCCTGTGCCATCTCCTATAACAGAAGCATCCACATCTTCTTCTTCGTCTTCTCCATCTTCTGAAATAGAACCATCTACTCCTTCTTCTCCTCCCACTCTTTCCTGGATAGAGAAACTAAGGCTTACCCTTCCAATGGACAAAGTCTTTTCATCTTACAATCCTCCATCATCCCCTTCTCCAACTGAGCGGAAACAAGCTCAACTTCTGCTTGCGGCCTTCTCTCACTTGCCCTTCAATGTTCTTGAGGATGACACCCCTCTCAAGAATTTTCAATGGGCTTGTGACATTCTGACCAGAAGCTATGTCCTTAACCCCATTGCCCAAGCAGAACTTTACCTGTTCCTGGACCAACTTCCAGTGCTCCTCCACTGGCATCGGAATTCCAAGGTCACCATCCAGTCTTTGGATCAACTTTCATCTCTCTGAACTCATGCCCAATATGAAGCAGAAAACTTCATCGAAGATTTCGATGACTTCAAAAATAAAGATTTTGCGTATTGGGATGATTTGGTTATAGATGAATCGGAACAAAAGTTGAGGGAGGAGGCTTTCGAAATAAAGGCAGAAGAGCTCTATTATGAAGTGAGAGCACACCAGCTTATGCCGCCAACATTGGAGGAAATAGAAGAAATAATAAAGAAAGAACAAACATTCATTGATCATTGTTGGATGAAATTCCATGATCTTGTTATTTATTCTATTCCTTATTTTTATGAGCTCGAATTTGTACCCAGATAGGGTCATTTAATGTGATTGTCTTGGCCTCAATATAAATAAAGTCCTTCTGTATTCGACATTGTTTGACTCTGTTTTGAAAACCAACTCACGACTTCGAATTGAACAATCTCATCCTTCGAATCTGGACTCAATTGTTTACAGAAACGCTAAAAGAACCAACATGTCTTTTTCCAATTTATGGAGTATAGTTGACAATTCTGGCTGATATTACCTGGAATTGATGCTTCGAACTCTAGCAATATTACTCCTCAAAACTAACTATAACCAATATATGGTCATGGTTAATATAGCCACTCAATTTCAAACTGACTGTTTTGCTTCGAAGAATAATCCATACTGTTTTGGTTCAAAAGCAATTCCAACCAATTGATAGGTTTTAATGCTTCGAACAGTGCTCATCCTTAAAGGATTCCAGGAGTTGCTTCAAAGGTTACTACTTTGATTAATAACCCTCGAATAGGCTTTTAAACCCTTTGAAGTGGACCACTATTCGAACATCCTAACATCTTTAAACATATAGTATGCTTCGAAGCCGGCCTCTGTATTTCGAAGCCGTTGTTATTTGATTTCTGGCGCCAAAATTTTGGCTTCGAAGCCAAGTACCCCGCTTCGAAGCTAATCTCAGCATCTGGGTTATTTTCTTTCTCTCCAAAAACTATCAATATTGGAAGAGACTCCTCATATTCGTACTTTTAGTACTTAACGACTTACGCAATATATTTTTCAGACACAAAGCCCTCCCCCTTTTTATGTTCTGAAATCACTTGTCTTTCAACACACAAACCCTCATATCCCTCACTTCTTTATACTTTCCCCCTCCCTTTTCAAAAAAGCGTACCATCAATGGCCTCTTCTTCATCAGAAGTACCAATCGTAGAACGTGTGAGCTCATCCGTAGCCTTGAAAAGGCTCATTGATGTAGAGTGTGAGAAATACAAGGCTGGGGGGAAAAGCGCCATTGACGGGCGTGTCTTTGTCCCTCGTCGTCATGAGCGACAAGACTATGTGCTTGGGCCAATCTTCAAAGAGATCCCTATAGAGCTCCCAGCTCTGTACCCTCGTCTGGAAAACCAATGTCTCCTTTATGAAGGTGGTCTTGATTGGAGGAACTGGAGAATCAATCGCCCCCACCGATGTTGGCCCACGATGAGACCGGAGTGGCAAGAGTGGTATGATCGGGTTATTCCTGCGAGGACATTGGACCTTCAAGAGCTCTGCCTCCTCGATGCTCTCCGACTATCTAGGGTAACTATCCCGGAAGACCCTTTCTTAGTCCCTGCTGCTTTATGCTTTTGGAACCCTATCTTTAATTTCTTTCAATTTAGATGTGGGATGATGGCTCCTACTGTTCTTGATATTTGCCATCTACTAGGAGTGTCCCCCATCGGTACCATTATTACACCAGACTTTCCTGATTCAACAGTCTCTTTCTCCCTACCCTCACTTAACTTATCTTACAGTGATTTTGTTAAAGCTGAAAATAAGAAAGAGGGCCCGGTAACTGATAGGGAACTCTTTTCCTTCTTGTTATATTGGCTTTGTAAATTCCTCTTCTGCACCTCTTCACAAAGAATTATGCCTGAATTTGCTCCACTTGCCAAGGCCTTTGTTTTGCAAAAAAAAGTAGCCTTAGCCCCATACATTCTAGGCCATGTATATAGAGTTTGTTCCCTTTTTTGTGAGAAGCCTTTAGATGCGAATCAAGGGGGGCCATTCTGGATCCTTCAGCTTTGGCTTTTTGCCTATTTCACTGAACTACAATCCAAATGCCTTAAATTTTCTGGGTTACATTCTCTCACCCATGGCATAAGACTAGCCAATACTTCTCTTTATCCTTCCTCTTTTGCTTTTTATTTCTCTTTCTTCCATCAACTACCAGCCGCCCTTCCTATTCACCGTTTTCGTCCCTTCGAGACCAACATAGGTCCACCTTGGTTGAGTCACTTCTTAAGTGACAAACTCTGTGCTTCACCTATTCATAAGGACATATGGGCCTCCCTTCTGCTTCCTAGAGAACTGTTCATCGGGACCACGAACCCCAGAGCTTATAAATGTATAGCAGAGCCTTATTGTCCTGCTCAATTTGCTAGACAATTTGGTTTCACCCAAGGGGTCCCAATACC
The DNA here is from genome assembly GCA_036172215.1 of Camellia granthamiana. Lineage (NCBI taxonomy): Eukaryota > Viridiplantae > Streptophyta > Magnoliopsida > Ericales > Theaceae > Camellia > Camellia granthamiana. The sequence continues at coordinate 50,480,543 of CM069915.1, read as the reverse complement.
CCTCTGCAGCAATACCAATCTGAGCCTTACCAGGAGAGATCTGAAAGTTAGGAAGTCAAGGCTGGAGGAGGCAGTCTTCAAATTCTTAGATGACTTGGCTAGTTTTGAGTACACCCCTTTCCTTCCTGAAGGCACCGCATTGAAGAGATACCAAAATTGGTGGGAGCATAATATGGAAATCTACTTAGCCATTTCACCTCAAAGTCTACTGGAGGTGTTGGGTGTGGCCAAGCCCAAGGGAGCCGAAACTGTCCCTTCCTCCACTGTGCCTTCTACAACCCAGTCCATTCCTGCTACATCAACTCCTTCGAAGTCCACTCGGGCTGCTTTGAAGAAAGGTATATGCCTTTGTTTTCTTTCCTTAGACTATCACTATGATGCTTGTTTATCTTATTTTTGATTCTTCTCCTGTGAAGGTGGTCAACAGCAAAAGAAAAGGACACTACTCGATCTTGAAAAGATAATAACTGAGGCGCAAGAAGAAGAAGATCCAGAGCACGAGTCACCCTTGATAAGGAAAACAAGAGTGGCTAGTTTGGTTCAAGAGGAGACAGCTGCTAAGGAGGTAGAGGAGGAGCTTATCTTCAGGGAATCCGAGTCTCAGACTGAAACAGCTAAGAAAACAATTGAGGAGCAAACAATACCAATCCATAGAAAAAAGAGAAGAAAGATGACTGTCTCTCCCTCCGATTTTGCTGAGGACTCTGATTCCGAAACAATCGCCCAAGCAATAGGAAAAAGGAGGAAAGTGACTGCTTCGACCACTACCTTAGTCGAAGATCCCATCCATGAGGCAGCTGCCAAGGCTGTGGACCAAGAACATTCCAAAGCCATAATTGTTTTTGAAAGGGCTGAGAAGAGACGTCAGCAACAAATTTTAAGAGAAGAAGCTGCTGCTGCCGATATGTTGCAAAGGGAAATAGTAAGAAAGCAACAGGCTGCCCAACATTACTCCCTTCGCAGCTCTCCCATTTGTACAAATACCACCGGATCGAGTAATTTCTTTCATTCTTCCGCTGTTTTCTTTTTATCAATTTTTTAATACTGGATTTTGACAATCCTTTGTATTTCTTCCTCTTGCAGCAACAACTACTGCATTTATCTTCCCAGCAAGGCCTCCTTCGATATCAGTTGAAGTTGACCAAATGCAACATGTGAAGACCATCCAAATCACATTCTCACTCTCTAGGCCTATATTCGATACACCTTCTTTGAGCCCAAGCATCCCTACGTCTCTTTTCCTTGGCTTATAGCCATATCTCCCTTTTTTGACTTTTAATCTGCCTCGGTCTTCTTCTTCTTCGAGCCTTGCTCTTCCTCCTTCCTTCACAGAAATTCCGAGTGCTATTCCATCTCTGATGGCAGCTGATTCTTTTTCAGAGGGTGCTAGTAGTTCTCCAATTCATGGTTCATCACCTATGCCTACTTCCAGCCCCTCCTCTCTTGACTCGTTAGTGGCTAAGACCATAGAGGCTGCAAAAGATGCTCCATCCATCTCTCCCATCCCCATGCAGTCCTCTGTGTCCTTCACCACAATACTTTCCATGCCCTTTATGTCCAGGGATGAGGTAGACATCTTCGAAGGAAAGCTAGCTAGTCTCTTCGACATACCTTCTACCTCTCCAGCAGTTAGTGCTGAGGCTGAGCCATTAGCTTTGGCCGACTCCTTACTAGAAATTTTCGAGAGCCTTCCTTCCTCCAGCAGCAAGCCTTCTACACCTTCGATAGACATGGACGCATGCTGGGAACTGCTGACTTCTTTTTCGAGGATCCCCTTCGAGGCTCTACAAAGGCCTATCATCAGGAATGAGTTCCTTCAATGCTGCAACATTGCTGAGCAGTCTGGCCTGAATGCCTCAAGTCATCTATCTCAGGCTGCAGCTACTATTGACTTCTATTTCAACATTTGTCATGCTGCTCAGACTGCGGATGAGAAGCTAGCTAGGGACCAGAGTTTTGCTTCCCATGTGCATACTGAGATATCAACGCTTAAGGAACAACACTCTTTTGCCTCCCACTTTAGAGTCCAACTGTTGGAGAAGAAAGCTCGTCTCGAAGAGGAGTTGGCCGCAGTAAACCAAGCTTTGGTTAGAACTGATACAAAATTGCACATCACCAACCAAGAGCTGGCTGATCGAAAAGAAGACATGGCTGCAGCTATTCAATTGTTTCCATCACTTAGTAGCAGGAAATCCACTATACAAAAACAATTAAGACATTGTAATGATTTCTGGGCTAATTTGTGGCACAATGTACTCAACTCTTTATAAAAGAACAAATTTTGTCCATCATTTGAATAGTCTTATGCTTTTGTATTTCATGTTTATTTTATTCCTTGTGTTTCCCAAATGGTTGGAAAATAAGGCTTCAAATATCTGCCATTAATCTTCTTGGGATGTACATACCCATTCAAATTTCTTAAATGGTATGCTCCAAAAGGCAGAACTCTATGAATTTGATATGGTCCTTCCCAGTTAGGTGACCATTTGCCAAACTTATGGCTTTTAATTCCTATTGGGAGTATTGTTTTCCATACCAAATCACCTTCATCAAAGCCAATATGTTTGACCCTCTTATTATAATTCTTGGCTGCTTTCTTCTTTTGGAAAAGAGTGCTGTTTAATGCCAAAATCCTGGCTTCATCTATGCCTTCTAATTCCAAGCACATACTTTGATGGTACTGCTCAGGATCTAATTGATCTTGGCATCTTACCCTCAAAGATTTAACATTAATCTCCACAGGTAAAACTGCATCATGCCCATATACTAAGGCATAAGGAGTAACTCCTGTGCTTGATCTTGGGGAGGTTCTGTAAGCCCATAATACATCTATCAATAGATTATGCCAATCCCTAGGATTATCATCCACAACCTTTTGTATTCCTTTTTTCAAGGACTTATTGGATGATTCAGCTTGACCATTGGCTTGTGCATAATAAGGTGTGGAATTAACAAGACTAATCCCAAACTCTGCCACAAAAGCTTTCACCATTTTCTCATCGAACACAGTCCCATTATCAACTGTTATGGTTTGTGGGATACCAAATCTATGGATCAGATCTTTAATGAACCCAATAACCTCTGTTTGGTCTACAGCCTTGTATGGCTTAGCTTCGACCCACTTAGTGAAGTAGTCAGTGGCCACTAGAATGAAACAGTGATGCTTCGAAGAGGGTGGGTGTATTTTTCCCATCATATCCATGGCCCATCCTCTGAATGACCAAGGCTTCACTACTGCATGTAAATCAGTTATAGGCACATGCCTTATTGTGCCATGCTTCTGGCATGCTTGGCAACCCTTTGCATATTCTATGCAGTCTTTAAGGATAGTTGGCCAATAGTAGGAATGCCTTCGAAGCAACCATCTCATCTTCACACCAGGTTGATGAGCACCACAAATGCCTTCATGAACCTCAGCCATGGCTGTTAATGCTTCTTTTGGGCCTAAACACTCCAGCAATAAACCATCTCCCCCTCTTTTGTAGAGAGCATTACCATATAATATATATTGCATGGACTGTAATTTGATTCTCCTGCTGGCCTTCGAAGATGGACCAATCAAATACTGCATTATTGGATGCCTCCAATCTTGTTCTTGTAAGTCATTATGATTGACTTCCAAGACCACATTCCTTTTACTCAAAGGTGGTATCAACTTTTGATATGTTGTTTGACTTATGTCCCTTTGGGCATTATCCCTTCTCTTGAAGTTCGAAGCTTTCTGAGCCACATCATTAGCTCTATTATTCAAGAATCTTGGAACATGAGTTACATTAGCTACTTGAAATTGAGAAAGCAGATGTAATGCAACAACATAATATGGTAGAATAGTTATGCTTTGACACTTGAAAATCCCTTTCACTTGGTTAACTACCAATTGGGAATCCCCAAATATGTCAACCGCATGTACCTGTAATCCAATGAGGATTTCTAGCCCCACGATTAAGGCTTCATATTCAGCCTGGTTATTGGAACAAGTGGCTTCGTCCACTCTGAAACCATGTGTAGTTTCTACCCCCTGTGGAGATCTAATTACAACGCCAATTCCAATTAAACCATTGGCTTTCGATCCATCAAACCACATCTGCCATGGCTCAACATTAACCATACCAAGCTCCATTATCTCTTGGCTTTCTGTTTCAGATGGATGATCTGCCAGAAAATTAGCCAAAACTTGCCCTTTTACTGCTCTTTGAGGGACATATTCTAAATGGAATTCTGATAAGGCTAATATCCACTTGCCAATTCTTCCCCTCAACATAGGTCTGGATAACATGTACTTAACCAAATCTGTGGTTGCAATTACCAAGACAGTTGTAGGTAAAAGATAATATCTTAATTTTATTGCAGCAAAATACAAAGTAAGACACAGCTTTTCAACAGCTGAATATTTACATTCACAAGAATTTAAAAACCTACTAAGGTAATAAACAGCTTGCTCCTTGCCTTCTTCATTGTCTTGGGCCAAGAAAGCTCCCAATGAATCTTCTGCTGCAGCTATGTACAACTTCAAGGGCTTATCACCCTTAGGTGGCATCAGTACTGGAGGTTTGGCCAAGTAGGCTTTGATACCTTCGAAAGCACTTTGGTGCTCTGCTGTCCACACAAATTCTTCTTCATCTTTTAGCCTTAACAAGGAAGAGAATATTTTAGTTTTTCCAGCAGTGTTAGAAATAAACCTTCGAAGAAAGTTAACCTGCCCAAGGAACCTTTGTAATTCTTTCTTACTTGATGGAGGCTTGGCTTCAATGATGGCCTTGGCTTTATTCTGATCAATCTGTATTCCTTTCTTGTGCACTACATAACCCAAGAAATTTCCAGATGATACGCCAAAAGCACACTTAAGGGGATTGAGCTTTAATTTGAACTTTCTCATCCTTTCAAAGGCTGCTTCTAAATGATACAGATGCTCCTCCATGGACTGGGATTTCACTACAATATCATCAATATAACACTCTAGATACCCTCCAATGAGATCATGAAAGATGGTGTTCATAGCCCTCTGATATGTAGCCCCAGCATTCTTCAGACCAAATGGCATTTTAACCCATTCGAAGGTGCCAATATTCCCAGGACATCTGAATGCTGTCTTGTGGATATCCTCCTCTGCAATGCATATTTGGTTGTAACCCGAGTGACCATCCATCATTGATAAAACTTGATGCCCTGCCGAACTGTCTACCAGCAGATCCACTATAGGCATAGGGTACTCATCTTTAGGAGTTGCTAAGTTTAAGTTTCTAAAATCGATGCAAACCCTCATTTTGCCATTCTTCTTGACTACAGGCACAATATTAGATAACCATTCAACATACCTGGCTGTTCTAATAAAGCCCGCCTTGAGTAGTCTCAGAATCTCTTCCTTGACTTTCTGAATTACTTCTGGACTCATTCTTCTTGGTTTTTGCTTGTATGGCTTGAAATTAGGCTTCATAGGGAGCCTATGTTCCACTAATGACCTATCCAATCCTGGTAGTTCATTGTAGGACCATGCAAAGCAATCCTTGTATTTCTTCAGGATAACCAACAACTGGTCTCTGTCCAGAACATTCAAGCAAGCACTTATATAAGTGGGTTGTTGTATGGAACCTTCCCCTAGATTTACTTCTTCTAAGGGGTCTTGCGTTTGAGAACTTATCGAAGCTTCTTCTCCAGTTTCTTCTACCTTCGAAGCAATCTTCTCACCTTGTTCTGCTTTTAGGTTCTTTAGTTCAACATCTTTACCCTCCTCCTCATAGACAAAATCTGTCCATAAGGCATCCTCTTCCTGTATCTCCTGGACTTTTGTCTCAATGTCCAATGCACAGTATTTCCCAAGGGTCAGAATTCTGACCTGTTGCTGCTCTTGTTTACAGCCAACTATCATGGCTTCTCTTTCTCGCTGCTGTACTTTCTGGACTATTGCTTTTACATCCAATGGTGAGAATTTAACCAGAGCCAAAGACCTGGCTTCTTGTTCTTCATTCCTTTGCCTACAACCAGGCATCATTGTCATCTTTAACGACAATCTCTTCATCAGCACTCTCTTGAACCAAGTGCTTCAGGTGTGTCACTTCCTCATCAGCCGTCACTTCGGCTGAGCCATCAGCTTTCCTCAGTATACTGAGCGGTGTTACTCCCTCAATATACAACTTGGCCTCTGCAAAGTCTGCACAGGCTATGAAGGGTTGGGGATCTGCATCGATCTCCTCTGTCTCTCCATTGCCCAAAGCCATCATGATTTTCTGATGCAAGGAGGAAGGCACACATTTGTTAGTGTGGATCCAGTCTCTCCCAAGTAAGGCATTGTATTTAGCATTACTGTCGATTACAAAGAATGCTGTCATACAGTCCCTGGTTCCAACACTCAAATTAATGGGTAAAATCCCTTGAGCCATCTGTTTGTCTCCAGCAAAGCCAGCGATGGTTGTGCTGGTAGGGATCAACCTGGGATTCTTTTTCCTTAGTTTCTTCAGAGAAGATTTCGGCAACAAGTTTACCGCTGCCCCATTGTCTATTAGGACTCTGTTCAGCTGAATCCCATCGAAGAAAGCCTTGATGTACAAAGGCTTGACATGTTGGGTCATGGAATTCGAGGGATATTCAAAAAGATATGAGAGGTTGATGCTCACCTCTTCTTCGCTTTCACACTCAGTTTCCATTGGAATAGCCATTCTAGAAACATCATGTACCATGCTCACTTGTGACTCTTCACTAGAGACAGGAATTGGATCCATGTCTTGGTCACTTTGGTTCTCATCTTTAGCCTGGAACTCATGAGGCAATATGTGAACCATATTGACTGACACTGGCGGAAATGAGCCAAATTGGATGACTGGCTGTACCTTCTCTTCCCCTTGGCTACCTTGCCCAGTGACTTCAACAGCATCCTCCATGCTGCACTCTGGCATTTCATTGTTAACTGATCCCTTCGAAGGATCCTTCTCAATTGGTTCTCCAGTCAGGAATGTCTGCTCAGCCATGAAGGCTTCGAACATTTCCTCTTCTATCATTTCCTTCTTTTGGCTCATGCCAATCTCTTCTTCCGTTTCGCTATCACTTTCCATCAGAGCCTTTTCCAGCCCTGCCAAACTAGACTTCTCTTTGGCCTTTAGTTCAGAATGAACCTGGGCCAACTGTTTTCTGCTACAAACCACTTTGCTTTGTAGGGTCGGTTTTGGAGTATGGTCTGACTTCGAAGTTTTCTTTCCTTCTGCCTTGACCAGTGAAGAACTTTCCCCACTTTCCTTCAGATCTTGCTGGTACTGGGTGTACCTGCGCTGAATCTTCCTCCTCTGTGATCTGGAAATAACTGGAACCATATTTGGTTCCTTTGTCTTTGGATGTTTCAACAATACCCAGTTGTTCGGAGCCACCAAAGGAGGCTTGACCATCCTGCCTTGGATTCCAACATCTCTTCGAACATGCAGTTCCTTAGGTTTGCTTTGCATTACAAACCAGTCTGGGACTCCAGGTACCCACGAACTTGCTGACTTAGATGTTGAGCTGCCTTTTTCGACCTTCGAAGCCGTCTTCGAAGCTGGCTGTGAAGGTACGTGGTTAGCTCTGACCTCATGCTTTGAGCCCGATTCAGACCTTTGGTGAAGGTAATCACTTTCTGTCCTTCGTGAAGCTGGTCTAGGAAGCCAATCCCTGGCTTTATTCCCATGAAATGAGCCCCTCTCCAGTCTTCTTTCAGCATGGCAACTCTCCATTCTGTAGTAATTGGGTGGCTTAGATTCATGTAAGGGCCTTTTGCCTTTAGCATGCATCCTGTCCATTGCAGGCTCAACCATTGGTGGTCGCTGCCTGTCACCAGCCGGATACGGCCTTTTGTTGTAAGCGTTGGTTGACTTAGGACGCCTCTGAACGTCCCTGTAATATTGCTTACCGTCAACTGGAAGCCCCTTCAACCATTTGTAGCTTAGCCTACATCTGGGACACATCCTCTGCATTACTGCTGCTTCCAAAGAATCGTCATCCAGTACTTCTTCATCAGAGTGTTCCTTCTGATGTGAGAAACCTTGTCCAATGACTGGTGGGTTTCTAGTCTCCTTCTTGGCAGTTGTCTGGTTGGCAATATGCATTTGCACATTGACTTCTTCCAATTCCTGCAGAGATAAATTCTGAAAGTTTGGAACAACCACATTAGCCGCGCTTTCTCCAACTTCTGGAAACGGGTTGCTGTCAATCTCCATGGCCTTCTCTGTTTTGGCTGGGAACTTCAAACTACCTTTCCGAATTTGCTCTTGGATCCTGTCTCGAAAAACAATGCAGTTTTTAGTCGAGTGAGACCAAGAATTATGCCATTTACAGTATACTTTTCCTTTAAGTTCATCTGGAGATGGCAGTTTTACTCCTTTTGGTAACTTAAGGAAATTTGCTGCAAGCAAATGATCAAAAATGTCATATACTTTTGTTAAATCGAAAGAGTACTTTCTGTGAAAATCTTTCTTTTTAAACTGCTGGTCGATGGTTGTATCCTTATGAATTAATGCTTCACAGATTACAGGTTCTTTACTCACAATCTCTGCTGCATCGATCTCATAATTGGGATCTCTATAATACGTCTTATACGAAGCATTATTTCGATCTTGTTCTTCCTCTAGTAATGCTTCATATCGAGACACCTTATAGGTCAGTTCGACCAAATCCCTGAATTCAGTTGAGTCAAACTTCTTTCGAAGCCTGAACTCTAAACCGTTTTGAGCCAATCTTACAAATTCTGGCTCTGGAAGGATGACCCTACATTTATTTCGAGCCCTTTTAAATCTGGCAATAAACTGAGTGGCCTTTTCTTCAGGCCTTTGACTCAATCTTGCCAAGTCTGCCATAGAAACCTCTGGCTCCGACTGGAAAAATTGGGCATGAAATGCCTCTTCCATTTGTTGCCAATTTTGAATGGAGCCAGGTGTAAGGTTGATGTACCATACAAATGCTCTCCCAGTTAGAGAGTTTGGAAATAATCTCAGTTTCATGTAATCATGATTAGTGAATTCACCACACTGAGCAGCGAATCTGGCAATGTGCTCTACTGTTGACTGATTTCCAGTTCCATAGAATAAGGTAAAATCCGGTATTCTGAATCCTCTTGGGTATTCATGTACCCTGTCTACCCATTCTGGGTATGGTTTTCTGTATACAGGAGTCTGGACCCCCCGAGCCATCGGTCCACACATCTCCCTAACAATATCAGCAATTTGGTCCCTAGGGACCATATTTTGTGCTTGTTGAACCACTACGGGAGGGACAAACACAGGGTTTTGTGGACAAACTTGCGCCTGTGGTCCTCTTGGTCCATAAAGTGGTACATTTGGGACTGGTTGCCCCTGTGGTGCAGGTTGCTGTTGGGGGTATGGGTAACCCCTTTGAGCCTGTCCTGCGAAAGGACCTGCGAAAGGTGCTGGAACAGGTGTTGTGTCCCTTCCATTTACAGGAAAACCTTCCAACCCCCCGGGTATAAATTCGAACAAGGGATTATTATATCCCCTAGTGCCAGGTATGGCTTCGAACATAGGATTAGTAACCATTCTTATGCCAGTTTCTTGTACTTGGCCAGATCCACCAACTTGTGTGGCTTCACTGTTGAGTACTGAGGCATTTTGGCCTATTACAGGCCTCGAAATAGGTTCATACCAAGACTGAGGCGATGGTCTCTCATAGTTCTGAGTACTAGTTCGACCATTAGATTGTCCATTAACTTGCATAGGCTGTTTATCTCTAGCCAATCTTTGCTGAGGGACATTTAAAACTTCCTCTGTGTGTCTTATGTTTGTTGGTTGGTGGTTATTCATTCGATCCAGAAAGGATGTTGCCCACCTTTCCATTGTGTTCATTAATTGTTGTCCCATAGCATCTACTAAGCCATCCCATGGATTTGTTGGCTGAGTAGATGGAACAGTGGATGGTCCAATTCCTTGGTTTCGTCCAATATTATGAACATATGGTTCTTGTCCAGAAGTACTGGTCTGTTCGACCATAGGTTCTGATAACATAGGAGTTTCCACAGGATGTGTTACCACATTATCCTCTGGATTAGGTATTTCTACCTCTCCTTCTACGCCTTCTTCCAGATGTTCATTTTCTTCTTGTCGTCTTCGTCTAGCCATTTTAACAAGTCCCACTGGGCGTGCCAAAAATATATGTTGGCTTTTTGGCTTTCGAAGGGTATTTTAGTGAATGTGAGCGTGCCAGTAAGGATCAATTAGTCCTTACAGAAATTATAATTGCCAACCAATTATCAGACGATTGTGTTGTAGTTCTTTCAGCCTCAATGAAGAGGACTTTTACTGGTGGCTTGACTTAGGAGAAATTAAGAGAAATAACAGTTTAATGTGAAGAACAATCGAAGTATTTTATTAAGATGAACACTTACAATGGTCCAAACTCAGCCTCGAAGAGGTTTACAGCAACAGTCTACTTGAATCTACTTGAAACTACTCCTATGAATCGAAGTACAGTGCGGGTATTTAAAGAACAGGTATTTAAAGTGTAGAAAATGTAAAACTGGAAAAGTAAATATGAAGTAAAGACTGGTTTGTATGATCTGAGTCTGGGGCTTTTTTCTGGGGGCTTCCTTGCTATTTATACTTGTCAAGGATGACCTTCGAACTACACTTCAAACCGTCGAACTGCTCCTCCATGATCGTCAATCATGCTGCCTTAGAAGTAGTTCCACTATGCCATCACTTGCAGTTAAGCTTCCCTCTTGTATTTGAATTTGAATATGAGCAACCGTTGAAGCCACGTCACCTTGTATTTCCTTACTGATCTAGTACTACTCAGATCACGTAAGAACCAATATTCATTGCCACGTGTACGACCGGGATCAAAGACTTGAATCCTCTTCCCATAATACCCCTATTCCGCCACGTGTCGAATTGTAATTGGCTTTTACAAAATATGTAGCCAACAGCTACGTAGCATTGTCGTTAAATATATCATAGAAATCGAGTTAGGGTTGACTTTTATGTCAATATTTTTTGGACCAAGTTTAATTATTGTAAGATTGTCTTGTTAATGCTCAACTCATGAGATATTTAGGGTTGATTTGGCAACTTTAGAAAAAATTAAAAAGTCAAAAAATTATTTAAAAAGTTAAAAAGTTATTACTATTTACTAAAAAAAATATTAAAAAACTAATATACAAATATTAATACATATAAAGTAGATGGCCCAAGATTGGTACTTATGTGATGTAGAACTCGGTGACAAAGACAAAAAAAAAAAAAAAAAAAAAATTATGTGTATATTCACATAATTGGATGGAAAAGTTGGGCCCGTGAGGGCCTACCATGGGTCTCGTTTTTCTAATCTGAACCGTTCAATATGTAGAACTCGTCTAGTACTATATGCTTGTAAAAAATCACGTCCGTCGGATATCGTTAACTACATGATCAAATTAGTTTTATATAAAAATGGATGGTGTTATAGTTAACAGTTAACAAAAAAAAAACTAACAAGATCAGATAGCTATCGATATCCAATCAACGTGATTTTTTATAAGCACATAGTACTCGACGAGTTTTACACATTGAATAGTTCCGATTAGAAAAACGGGACCCGTGTTGGGCCCCCACTGGCCAAACAACACCATCCAATCAAAGCCCGAGAAGGAGACAATATTTTCTCATCTACTCACCCAGCAGACCCCATTGCCAATCCGTACGGCCTCCTACCCTATCTTCTCCTACACACTTATTTATACAAATTTTTAATACACATTTTTTTCATAAAAAGTCAAAAAATTAACTCAAACATCCATATTTTTTTTCTCAAATTTTTAATTTAAAAAGATAAAAGGTACACTTATTTAAGACACCCCAAAGGGCATAGAAAACTAGCACCAAATTTAGAGCAAACTCCAACACTTTTGGCAAAGTTATTTGTTAGCTCACTACAATATAAAAAAGTTAAATTTTAACTGTATCATCTTAATGGACTTGTCAAAGCAAACTCCAACACTTTCGGCTAAGTTATTTTTTAGCTCACTACATTATAAAAAAAAGTTAGATTTGAACTGTATCATTCTAATGATGAATTGTCATATTTTTGACACAACTAAATTTTACGTTACTATTTTTCAATTAATTTCTACATCATTGATTTGAATGACTGTCATATTTTTGATTTCTTATTTTTTTGAAGATGGTTAAATTGTAATTATTGGAGTAAATTAACTTTTGCAATTACAATTTTTTTATTATTTTTGTAATTTATAGTTTGTAATTTTTGTAATTTTGATTTATGATAGGGAACTCTAGTATTAAAAAAAAAAAAATACTCAAATTATTAAGATAAAAAATATGATCGACAAAAAATGATCTTTCTTTTAGATTTTTTGGAAATAGATTTGGCTCACATTGGAGTGAGGCTTTGTAAGGTTGAGCCATATTTTGGCTAGCTTTTGGCCAAATTTTTAGGAATGGCAAGAGGACAAGTTTTCCCACCCCCACCCCATATAATAATGGGGGCAAAGTAAATCGGGGCGAGGGGATAGCGGGTTAGGCAGGAGTGAATTAATTTTGTAACTTTAAAAATAAAAAATTAATAAAAATTAGAGACAATTTATAATTAATAAAAGTTAAAAGATATAAAGATGATAAACAAATAAGTCAAAATGAATATTAAATGTAATATTTTAATCTTATTAAGTTAAAATAAATAAATTATATATATTGAATTAAAAAAAACACTGCAAGACTGGAAGCAAAACTTATCCCTACCCTACTACTTTATTGGGGCAGGGAAAATATGGAAGGGGGAAGGCCTGGGAAAATTGCATCACTATTTGGAGGTGCTTTGGGGTGTTTTTCATATGGCGTAGTTAGATATATATATATATACTAGGAAACTAACTGCCGACAAGGTGGTTTGCCCGAGAGGTTAAGGGGGAAGACTTAAGATCTTCTGCACATAAGTGCGCGTGGGTTCGAACCCCACAGCCACCATTGTTATTTTCTTTTAATTTTTTTTCTCCAAAGCCTTGCCTAACAAATTACCTTTTTTATTAATAAATCACCAATTTAATTAATAATTTTAAATGATATTAGGAATATATTTCAATTAATAATTTTGCTTGAGTAGTTTGAAATTTCAAATTTCTTTTAATTTTGTTAAATAAAAATTATGACAAAGGAATATTTGTAATTTTCAAAACTATAACGAGCAATCCATATTTTTGGCAAATTTCAATGGGTGTGTTTATAATTTACTCAAATTAATATAAAATTAGATTATATGTAAAACACATGATATACTTGTTGAATTTTTAAGACAATTTATCTATCTCTATACTATATATATAAACCAAATGTAGTTGTTATGTTAAAAGTTTTCAAAGTTTTCATTCCTAAATTCTCATAATTTTGACAAAAAAAAAAAAAAAATTACGCGGCTCCTCCCTTCATCTCCCTTCTCAGTTTTTAGGTCTTCTCACTCCCTTTCCCTATATAAAAAAAAAAAAGAAGAAAAAAAAAAAGAAGAAAAATTCATCCATATTCATCACCCACAATTCACTCAACAAGCCCATAAATATCACACATCAGATCTCTCACTCTATCATGTTATTAAAAAAAAAAAAAAAAAATCCCACAACTCCCACAACTCTCACTGCCAATAAATTTATATATATATATATATATTATAAATATCCAACATCTATCACGTCATTAAATAAATAAATAAATAAACCAACAATTTCCACAACTCTCATTCCCACATTCCACTCATGCATATCCATCACTACAATTCACTCAATCATATATATGTCTATTCCTAATTTCCTATAATTTCTAAAATTTTAAAAGATTATGTGACATTTTCTTTTGTTCACATTCCAACCCAGTCCCTTCATCATTTCATCTATTTTTAATATGAAATTTTAAAAATATATATTTTTTCATGTTTATCTAATTTTTATCTTTAGATTTGAATTTAATTCTTCTATTCTTAGTTTTATTTAATACTTGATTTTTTTTGGATTATTTACCAATAAATCCTACCTAACAAACAACTATACCAATCAATCCCCAATTTAAACTGTTGAACCAATAAGTCCTATTACTAGACAGATATGTTCCATTTGATCCTTTTTTCAATTTTTTGTATCCATTTGTGACAATTGTGCCCTCAAATTGGTCAGTGGAACGTGTTTTATGGGCAGACGTTTCTTTTGGGAATGTTACACCATATTTGGTAAGTTGAATATTGCTTCAAAGGATGGGTCAGCCACTTATTTGTTAGGGTTTCTCGTGTGCCGTCGTAGTGTGACGCCTGTGTGTTTCGGTGGCATATGTAGCACTTCAGTCCTCAACAATGTCAGTTGGTTTGCAGGTATGTCATGTTTTTTTTTCGATGTGTATGCGTTTTGTTGATTTGTTTTGTGGACTATATTGCACCAGTACGTTGACGTCATGTTACATAACGTGTTGGGCATGTGTATGAATTGGTGTTACTGTGGGTATGGTCAATGTGGGTGTTTGTGGTGATGCATTAGGCGGATGGGAGATAGGATAGTGGGTTTCGTTTGTGTGTTTGTTTGTCTTTTTCTGTGGATGTGTTTACAATGTTTTTGTATATTCACTGGGATGCGAGTCGTGGGGACTGGGATGGTGCTTATTTCGTATAGGTATTCCCTGTATGTGTAACTGAATCTGTGCTTTTCGTAGTGGCATTATTATTAAATTCTGGGTGAGGTTGTGTGACCTGTTGTATGCTTATTGAATTTCATATTCTGAATGCTTCGGCTTGTGTTCTGTTACAGCCGATGGATACACATGTAATGTTGATATGTTGTTACGGTAATACAAATGCCGCTGTCAATTTGGAAGCCCCATACCGATTTCAGGACTTGGTGAATCATGTTTACGAAAAGTTCTCCGAACTCACACATGCCAATCTGTGTTATTTCTTCAAAATGCCAGGTTACAATAACTTCAAATTACAGAATGATGTCGATATGCAGAACATGATTTCTATTGCTCGATCTTTTCGGGTGCAATGCATTGATGTTATCATTGAGGTACCACGTGCAGGATATTCAGAAAATGTTCACTATCCCAAAAACAATGTACACGTTGGTCCATGTCTGTCGGATGTGTTGTCTGACGAGTCGGATATGGATGACGAACAAGATTGTTTGGACAAATATTGTCCCCACGTCGATAAGGTTTTTTTGTCTGCTCCATGGGCGAACGGAATTCGAAATGTTGGTCAAAGTTTTGAAGGGGGAGCTGCTGAATTTCGAACGGTTCTTCGCAAGTATGCGGTGGAGTGCGGATTTCGCTTCAAATATATTAAGAATGATTCTGTTCGGATTATAGCAATATGCATGATGCGCGAATCGAAGGGATGTATGTGGTCCGTACACGCACGTGTTTTACATGCCAATGGTTTTTTTTACGTACGTAAGTGGAATGGCTTGCACACATGTGGTGTTTGCGTTCGGACACCAAAAAACCCAAGGGCTGGTTCTGACTTAGTGTCTGATGTCATTTCTGAACGGGTGCGTGACAAACCCCTTACACGCCCCATTGATGTTGTGTACGACTTGAAAAAAGATTACGGTTTGGAGGTTAGCTATCGGGTTGCCTGGTTAGGTGTCGAAAAAGCCCGTGGTGAAATGTTCGGTGCACACTCAATCTCGTTTGACCAATTACGTTGGTACAGCGATGCAGTTATGACTAACAACCCAGGCAGTTATATCAACATTGAGTACGATGAACAACACAACCATTTCTCAAGGTATTTCATATCATTCAAAGCATGTATTGATGGTTTTGCCCATTGCCGACCAATGCTTTTTTTGGATGGGACATTTCTGAAAGGGAAATTTAAGGGGAACTTGCTAGCCGCCACAGCGAAAGATGGCAACCAAGGTATGACGTTTTTGTGTGACCATGCGCAACATGTTTTGCCACATTCGATCATGTCTGTTTACATTAATGTACACATTATTCTACAAGAACATACTCAACTGACCTTTTTGACAAATTAATTGTATGCAGGTCTATTCCCTTTAGCCATAGCCATTGTTGATTCGGAAAACACTACAAATTGGGCTTGGTTTTTGGGACACCTCGCAAACGTTGTAAACGGCCAAAGAGAACTAACATTTTTGTCCGACCGACATGCAAGCCTGCTGGAATCAATCCCAGCCATATTTCCCACAGCACATCACGCATTTTGCTTAGAACATTTGCAACGTAACTTGCAAGACAAACTACGCTACGTCAACAGTTCATACCGCGCGTGTTTGTTGTCAAAATTCCGATCTTGTGCGTATGCACCAACAGTTGTTGCATTCAACGAGAAATTGGAGGAGTTCATGAAGGCTAGTCCCAAGGTGGCACCAGCTTTCTTAAAGGATTTACCGCCACATTACTGGGCAAATGCGCATTTCCGGTACACACTTACCACCTTCAATTTTACCAATTTTACATTGTTTCATGCTCACAATGCCACCTTGTATATTTCTGTCCAACAAAGTCACTAACAAAATTAATGTACACATCCCACCAGCGGTGCACGTTATGGCGAAATGAGTTCTAATGCCGTCGAGTCATTCAACTCATGGATACGGGAAGCACGGCACCTCCCAATCACTCAATTGGTTGACAGTATTCGGACCAAGATTATGCGACAGATGTCCAAACGCCGACACAAGGCGCAATCGTGGCCTGGTGTTGTTTGCCCGAAGATGGAAGATCGCTTAGTCAAAGCATACAACAAAGGCAGATCATGGCTTCTAAGTCAGTCCAACAATGAGATTTTCGAGGTCCACTCTTTTCCATCAGTAATGGTTGATGTGGGAAGGCGTACGTGCTCATGTTTCCAGTGGCAAATCAAAGGGTTCCCTTGTGCTCACGCTGTTGTTGCTATTCGCAACAGCGGACTCGACCTTTATGATTTAGTCGATCCGTATTACCATGTGTCGGAGTACCGGAATTCTTATGCTTGCAACATACACCCCATACCCACGGTTGAGAAACCACCATTTAGCATTGAAGATTACATCATACAACCACCAGCTGTCAAACGACCACCGGGAAGGCCCAAAAAAAAAACGAATGCTTTCGAGGGGGGAAGAAGTTCAACAGATTAGATGCAGCCATTGCCAACGTTTGGGGAACCACAATAGAAAGACGTGCAAAGAACCAATTTAGCATTACATGCAGCCACATATATTTTCACATACAACATTTTTATAGTCTTTATGTTTTTATTGAGAATAAATGGGTTCGCCACACACTATGACCCACAACACTTTTGATGTTTTTAGAATGTTTTCAGCTTTGCCCAACATTTTCTGTTGTTTTTTAAAGATACGTAACATGCAACGCATAAACCTTATTATTATCCTGTTATTACGTTTCAAAAGTTGTCGGCTACTTGATACGCAACATTTTAATGTTACATTCACATTTCAAAACCACATTAACACAATCAGCCCACATAACATCGACAACTTCTCCCACACAGTCAAACTGCAGGTACTACTATCGATATGTTTCCAAATAAAACGTGGCTACATTTTCAGAATGTTTACAGATTCGACAACATCTTCTGTGTGTTTTATTAAGATACGAAACATGCAACGCACAAACCTTAATATTTATCATGTTATTACGTTGTACAATTTTGACGGCTAATTGAATCGCAACATTATAATGTTACATTCACATTTCAACACCGCATTATACAAATCAATCCACCTAACATCGACAAACAAACGCACACTCAATAAATCCGACCTGCCCAATAATACTCCGTCCTTTTCATATTGTACAGTCATAGATACAATATCACAACATACATTAGTTCTGCCACCCAGAAGCAGTCACACAGTTCCCACAACTCAACACAATCAAACTGCACGTACTAATATCGGTACGTGTCCAACGAAACGTGGCTACATTCGTCGACATTTTGTTCACTACGTATCATGCACATAATAATAACCTCCAACATAGACACACAGCAATAAACACACAAAATTATTTGTCAAACCAATACTAATTTCATTCAAAACCCGTGACAAGTACTGGACAACGAATGTATGTCAACACCAAAAAACATTCGTTCAACAACTACAAAAACCAACACAAAAAACTATTGGGAGTATGTTTCAAACCTAAATAACTACACGGGAATAACAACGTTTCTAACAAAAAATTGTCATATGCACATTTCGCAAAAAATATATCTAATTTATTGATAATGCCATCAGCCTAAAACAATCACCAGCAGACATATATACTATATCAACCCCCGCACCGGATCATTGACGAAAGACTTCACCATATTTGCACGCAACACGCTGCAGTTGGAACCTTGCAGTGTCTGTTCCACATCGCAGTGGTGCACGTACTGTCGCATTATGGCACACACAATTATCCCACACACAATTATCCCACAGTCAAGCCTACATTGAACAACATTTTACGTTACATCAGTAAAACTATGCGAAGTACACAACACTACTAACACTTACGTTTCATAACTACCACACTTACGATTCAGCTTTTTGCTGTGGGCACCTGCTCACAGCCTCCAGCACATGATCAAAATCAGACTCGATGCTAAGAACATCCATTCCCAACTCAAGCAGCGACTGTTTCATGACGTTCGTCACCTGTTCCTTCTGCCACACATGCAAAAAACATACAACAGTGAACACCTAATTCCCACACACACATCAACAAACCTTACTGATCAACTTACCAACAAGAGCGCTTCGGTGTAATGCACGTCTACCCTGTCCATACGCTGCCGCATCGGATTATAATGCTTCCACTCACCGCTCTCAGTATCGTATACGACAAGTGTCCAATGTCCATTATGGCACATCGGAAAATGAATGAACCGACACATGGTACCGGCAGAAATATTCTTCCGCACAAACTTATCAAAGCCTCCCACATTTGCGCTTTTCACCATATCCTGCACACATACAACAACCACACCACGTTATAAATAACCACAACATAATCACTTACCACCCACCCACAACAACTCACCAGGCAAACACTACTGAAAAAATATGATTTGTCAGCCTGATCATCATTTCCAAACAACTTCAGTTGATCAGTTTTCAACAGCTCCGTATATGCATCAATCACCTGCGTTGCATAAAACAGCTGCACCTCAAATAACTTAAAAAAACAAAAACACCACCACATCGCATGCTGCCACCATTTGCTACAGTCATACTTTACAACTAAAAAACGCTACGTAGTAACTCATTAAAGATAATATTGAACGTACATTGCCCCGTACACTGCTTTATCTAACCAGTCCCTTCAAATCTGTAAAGTCTACTGTCACGCCGGTAGAATCGTCTGCCCACACAATAGCCCTACAAACAATATGTTTCAAAAATCCATTCAGATGGGTGATGCACACACAGCAACAAAATAACAAAAGCAAAACAATAAAAAAACCTTACATGTCGCCGTTATGCTCATACGCTTGTTTGATCTTTGTCTTCTCTTCAAATGTCATCATCTTCCATACCCCTAACCTGTTGTTGATATCAAAGCCCGACCATTTTTTCCCTGCTACCTCAACTGCATCCACATCTATAACGGCATTACCACTCACACAGTTCTTCTCTCCCCCAACATTACCACTTTCTGATCCCATCCTTCTATCACGAACCCCTAACAACGGGTACTCATAGTCTGCCAACTTCCGCTCCTTTCTCACTTTGCCTTTAATGTTACGTACCAACGAATTTAGCCCGCCCAACCGCGGTACTCCTTCACCCACATATGGCAACACTTCTACTTCCGTATCACACTGCTGGACATCCATTGGATCATGCACCTCCACCTCATTCGGTTCACTTCCTGCCTGCCATGCACAATCATTGACTGCTCGTAACGATGACACATCACACAAAAACGACTCAGCATACCCACTGCACCCCGTGCCACTTCCACCAGCACCTTGCTTATTTCCAGCGTCACGGAATGCTTGCGTGACAACATGCACATCACGGTCCTCCAGTTGGTCTTCCAGTAATGAAATTTTTTTCTGCATTTCCCCATTATCCTTCCTCAACTTTTCAAGCTCCTCATCTTTCATCTTCAAAACACACCCAAAACCGCCAACTATGTTCACAGCCTGCAAGTCGCTCTTACTCTTCAACTTATTAATCTCTTCTTCAAGGAGTGATATCATATTGTCCTTGTTTTTGTTCTGCAGCTGAAGTGTTGTGATTGCAGTTAACGCTTCTTCTAGTTTAGAATCTACCTGCGTGCAATTTTCATATGCACGAATCGATTCACGCTGTACATCCAGCCCTGCGCCGAGCACACCCACTGAATGATCACGCACATTACCCGCATGACTCTTTCCAATTTTGTTTTCCCACGTGCCTCAACAGTCCCACCCTGCATTCCAACATCAACTGTCTCTTTCATTACATTAACTCTGTCGACAAAATCATCTTCACCGCCAACATTGTTTGCGCCAATGTCAACGACGTCGGCCACATCTATGTCAGCCGCTTCGACATCCAATCCCATCATTTCCCGTTCATACTCAAGAGACCTCAGACGATCAGTCTTTACCTGTTCACACAGACAAACACAATCACATTTTAAAATTACAAAGGTCATTATCAGACTCCAACTTACAAAGTTCCACAACAACCATATTGGAAACCAATGTCATGCATACCTGGAACGTTACAGCACCAGCAAATTCTACCCCCTGCGCTTTATTCAGCAGTGTTCCAATGCCCCACTTAAGGAACCTTGGAAACATGTTTTCGGTTTCAGGCTCCACTATTGTAGAATGTTCACACAACCAATACTGCGACACACATCACAAAAAAACAATAATCCAATTAAACGTGCAAATAAACCCAACAACACATACAAGACAATAACCACAAAAACATTCAGTCACACACTTACCAGCAACGCAACCACGCATCCGGTCACCTTCCCCGGCGTTTTATGAAAATCCTCGACTGACCCCATCAACGTTGACAATATTGCGCCTGTCCAGTCATACAACCGTACGGTATTCAGATTGTTCAAGTACCGAACAAATGTCCAACTTATTGTCTCCCCAGAGTTGGCGAAAAAAAGCTTCCCACAAATATACAGCGCTAATAGTTTCGCAGCGTCTTCCTCATCTTGTTTGCTATGACCACTGACAGCCTCTAAAAATAACGTCTTCACTAGTTTCGATGTTATGCGTGAAGTTTCAGAACACCTACGTTGAATGAAGTCCGATGTTGGTCTTTGTCCAGGTGACAAGTCCATGCGCCTCTTCCCACATTGTAATCCAAAGATTAACCTAATGTCACTGCTACCAAGTTTCACCATTGAGCCTCCAATGCTGAATGCATTCTCCTGCTCATTGTATGCCTTTATAATTTTGCATATTAACTTATCACACTTTCGGAATTCGTTATGGTTCAACTTGTTGACATGTATCGCCTCTATCATAACCCAGAATGGTGTTCTTCTCAACTGATTCAAGTGTCCCTCCTGCAGGTTTGCCACACTCACAAGCTTCACTATCCCTGCAATGTTTGATCGGAAGTTCATCCTCGTGTTGTGTTTAGGCTGGCACCCCGTTACAAGCTTACCCACAGTCCGCGCATCTTCGCCTTTTCTTATTTTAGCTTGCTTGAATAGGATTCGCCCCTGCATTTTCACTCCAAGGTTGTTTGCATTTGACCCAGTTTGCCCCTCAACACGTTTACGTTCACATGAACGTGTCCACAGACTCTTTACCCTATCGCCATCAGCAAGTCAAAACCACCAACACATTTACCAATCATTTCAAATCACATACATGCCATAGAACCACGTACAAAAGATATTACATGAAAAAAACACCCACACAAAACACATAACACCCTCTATTTTATGTGCCTTACGAAACGCGAACCATTCAGACTCAACAACATACCAACTCAGAAAACAAAATACCAACTCACCTATGTACCACATTCAAATGCTGTCCAGTTTACCAACACCCAACCCCACATCAACACAAGAACCAAGACACACAATAACAAAAACAACAAAACCAAACAACTACCCAAACCTAATTCCTAAACCAGAAATAAAATGGACAAATTCACACAATCCACACCTGCGTACCAGACCCACAACATATCCCATTTACTTTCTGCAG
Source organism: Camellia granthamiana (assembly GCA_036172215.1). Taxonomy (NCBI): domain Eukaryota; kingdom Viridiplantae; phylum Streptophyta; class Magnoliopsida; order Ericales; family Theaceae; genus Camellia; species Camellia granthamiana. Next base: position 50,458,403 of record CM069915.1, on the reverse strand, counting down.
CACCCAAAAAAAGTAGGGATCCCACCTCTATATATGCAGGACAAAATGATTAAAAAAGTATACCTATTCCTGTGGTCCCAACTATTGTTATACAATATATACCACTACATTGACCACAACTGTAGGCCACACAACCCTCCAAAACACACATCATCACAAGCACAACCCACAAACCAACTACGCATAAAAACAAAACACACAGCCACACTGTCCCACCACAGACCCAAAACCACACGCCCAACATCCACATCGCAAATACCCCTACAACTAAACACAAACCCAAAAAACCTGGTCGATCGAACATAAACACGACCGACCACACCGGTAATCCGCACGAAAACACCAAATACCAAAGTAAGACATTACCCTACACAAATATTTCAAAACCAATGTTAGGTGCCATACCTTGTTCGGCCATTGCAGACGTCTGAAAACCCAACAAACACAGGAAAATGAGGATAAGGCTCCGAAACGTTGAACGCTCGACAATGTCACACAAATCTTGAATCAACGTAACGCTGCAACCAAGCTTCAGTATCGCCCCTCCCTCCCCCGAATCACGAAACGGAATACTGTCAATCGAAATCTACCAAATAAACGAAATCGCTATATTAGGGTTTCTTCATTGTGGGAAATACGAAGGGACGGGTTTAGCTTTTAAACATGGGGATGTGGCTGTATGAAACAAGTTGTAAAACGGGTTGTAGTTCGGTTATTTGGGCAAACCCGACTGTGTGACACACGTGACTACCACAAACTCCACTACCATCATAAAACCCCTTAGTACGCTTTGCCAATCTGTGACGCGCGACTATGTGTCACGTGACACAACTCAATCATCTTGCAACACTTTACAAACCGCGTTGCCCCACGCGCCAACAACACATCCATTCCCATCCGCCAAAAACGGAAAAATTAAACACTGTGGCAAATATTTCCTTTCATGCAACACAGGACCAAACGGGACATTAGATTAAAATTGGGACCAAATGGATCATAAGATCAACTTATGGGATTTATTGGTAGTTTTCCCATTTTTTTTCAGTGTATTTATCTAATTTCTATCTTTAGATTTGAACTAAATTTGTTATCTTAATATTATATTTATCTTCATAATTAAATATTGATTCCGTATAAAGAAAATTCAGTCCTAACAAAAACGGAACTATGCCTACTTCATTACCTAAAATTTAGGCCTAACTATTTCATATTTTCTTCCTTTACATCGTCCTTTTTAGTTTCAAATTTTGAAACTTCCATTTATGCATAATCACTCTACATCTCTGCATTTTCAATCGCACACTTTTTTATTCTATTTTATCACATTTGTCACTATCCTATTATCTTTTTATGAGTCTTTCTCTATGCGCTTCTGTTTTGTTTTTTTGTTTTTTTTTTTTAAAAAAAAAATTAAAATTTAACCCTTACTCTACCCTTTGTCTATGTTTGCAGGTTCAGTCAATGCTCTATTTTCTTTTTCAAGTTTTTTTACGCTAATTATATTTTTCTATAAATTATAGTAAAGGTATTCTTCTTCTTTTTTCTTTTCTTTCTTTCAAGATTGTTGAGAGGGAGATTTGTGATCTGGAATTGGACCGGACAAATTTGGGCCCAACGAGGTTGGGCCGAGGTAGTTCGGCCCTGTCCTTGCAGGAATCTGCTCGGTTAAGGCAGGCTGAGGTCTGGCCGAGCTACGCGGTATCATGGCATCAAAGCCGGTCAAGGTTAGACCAGGCTACTTGTGTTTGCTCGGCAAGAAGGTTGACGGCAGACAAGCATGAGCTTGACCGAGCTTGGCTATGCCGGGATGCAGCCGAGCCCAGTCCTCACTGGTCTTGGCTATGGGAATACTTTGGCTTGAAGCGCAATATGGCCGCTGACAGCCGAGATGGTGCAGCCCGGCTGCCGAGCTCCCATAAGAGTGGGCAGGCAGTTGGGTTAGGTGATGTTCAGCAAGATTTGTGCTGACAGATGGAATAGCAGTGCCACGTGTTGAGAGATTATTGGGAGTAGATTTAAGGCGCAGATGGTATATAAGCATATCTGCGCCCCCCATACGCAGAGGGACGAACATTTTTGTAAGAAATACTTACACTCAAACACTCTCTCCTCTTTCTCTCTCTATCCCAAGGTGTGTGCTAACTTGATCGTCGGAGGGGTTTTCCGGCCACACACCGCCGGGTAGCTCACCGCCGTTGTGTTCACAGGCGATCGGACAGAGACGGAGCTTGGAAGAAAGGAGTGCGGGCTCGTCGGAACATTTGCTCCCCGTACAATTGTTATGCTAATTGTTTTTTTAAGGAATATGATATTTCATTGTCAACTTAAAAGAGCAACGCACTTTTTAATCGTGAAAACACATTCACTATGACCGAGTGCGGCATTCAAAAACTAATGTCACATTACGCTTGTACAATGTGCCGTTTTGGAAAGTTTTGTAAAAAGTCACGTTTTTTATCCAAGGCCAAAAAAGTTGGTAGCCAAAAACGCTGTGAATTTCCATTTGGAGAGAGCAAAAATGCAAGTGTTAAAATTATAAATTGGGGCCTATGATAAAAAGTAAAAAAATAAATTTCTTATGTTGGGTAAGGGTATTTTGGTCATTTTAATTTGATTTGACACCATAAACAAATATTAAACCAAAAAGCCAAAAGTCAGCTTTTTACCAACTTTTCAAATCACTTTCCAAAAAACTAAAAAGCTTGGTAAAAAGCTAAAAGTCAACTTTTTACCAACTTCCCAAAACATATCATAAATAGTATGAGGGAAGATGTTATATTCATATTCTCGATGAGCAACACCAACATCACATGATTTGACTATCGGGGACGCAGACCGGTGCAGGCTGTCACGACTGGTGCTATGATTCGATTCGTTGCTTTTGTTAGAAAATTGGTTTGTTGGTGGACTCATGCTCGATCGAGTCACTGCGTGTGCTTTACGCTCGTCAACATGGTCATACGACAATTATTTCTTTTAACTCAGCAACCACTCTGTTCAGCCATGTTATTTCCGTATCTTTCGATATAATGACGCTGTCAAAACCAATAAACAGATTTGCAGCTTGTGCACTGAGCATGCGTTCCATTGATGCGAATCTCACTTCTAACTCACATACACATTCGGACTTCATTTGAGATTGGGTCTCCAACCCTGTAATTTTGTGAAGAGCCTTCGTTAGTTCCTTCTCCGCATTCGCTGATTCATTACCATTAACGTCACCCATAGCTATGCTCAATAGGTCAAGAAGTTCGGGGAAGAGATTCAACTACCTTCTCCAACAACCAACATGTTGGGAACATGCTTTATCATTTCTTGCAGTAATTCGATACCGGGGGTCTCTTAGTGTCGATAGGTGGTTCAATGTCAACATGGTCACCATTCGAGGATTCCGGTTTCCAGCAATCAAAACTTGGCTCCGCAACATCCACATCACGCTCACCGTTGCTTTTCCCATCCCACATGGATTCTGGCTCAACCTCCAACGTATCCCCCACATTTTGTTCTACGACATTTTCAACCATTGTCGCGGTCCCAAGAGTTTGCTACACCTCACCTGCAACAAAAACAACCAACGTTACCCACTTAATAAGATAAACTTCTAATGTGTTCACGTCGGCACATGAATTACGACAAATCTCAAGGAAATCTTCTTCTGTTAAGTCTAACTCTTTTATCTTGTTAATGAGCATGTGAACAATCAGACTCCCATGTTGGCCGATGACATCAAATTCCCCGATATGATGTAAAATTACACCAATAAAACAACCCCACCAACAATGCCACAGAAAATGGAAAGTAGCACCAACAAAAATGGGACTATCGTACACCATTCAGGTGCAATGCATTCCCATTAATACGACAATGCATTCAATGTGTCTAGTTAAGGACGTTAGAGGCAAATGTAAATAGACCAGGCCGAAAATATGGTTACATCATACAGTATCACTTGTGTAAGTTAGATTCATATTACCAATTTAGAAACATCAACTTCACAAGTGGTGGAGGGGAAGAGGGAACATTTTAAGAGCTATGTTAGCATTTGGTATGTCAATTGCGTCAACTCGGTCACATGATAACACTACTATACTCTCGCCGACAATATCATTTAGATACGTTTCAAACGTATAACAATAACTCAATGCATACCCACGAGATACACATTTGCATGGGGCAGTTAACAATTTTTATAATGTTACATTTACAATATCAATATTCACATGATGACACTCAAATGTGTCCAATCTCGCATGTCTATTTTCCCATTTTAAAGATGATTAGAACATAAAATTAATTCGAATACACCATGAACATCAAAAACGATAATAGTTAAATGGGGGAATATTCATATAACACATTCATGATGTAAGAAATTCTAATTTCCATAAATATCAATGTCCATTTTCAGTCTGTCATATTAAATCTTTGAACACTAACAGGTCTGCTTAAAATGATGACATAAATTACCAAATAACCACTATCTCAACACAACACCCACCCTTGTGGTGGGTGATCGATGTTAACACCCAGCCCCATGGCTCAACAAAATTAAACCCCAAAACGGGGCATCCAAAATGCCGCATTGACACATAGAACAAAAAAATACATGCTAATATGTTTGGGCGTCACAGTAACAACAACATCCCAACGACAATCATACATGACCCAAATTCGGATTACTATTTAACCCCACAATATCAGCCAAATCAACAACGTCACAGGAACACATGAACACCAAACATGACACTAACATCAGATACATACAAACGGGAAAACACAACAGCATAGCACAACACACATAAATCCTAGTGTTACATTACACATTGAAATAGAAAACATCAAACATTCATACCTTCACATCTCATTGTCATGAGTTTACAACACCGACACCGATAGCAACTACTCAATGATATAGGGTTTGTATCACCAACTTTAGAGTGTGAAATCAGCAGCCTATACTGACAATATCGCATTCAACTAAATGTTTGCACCAATTCCTGAAGGTTGTTTGAATCACTATTGCAATTGATGTAGGGTTTCAACAAATTTGTGTTTGTATCCCCAATGTTGACTGTGGAAATCGGTGATTAAGTGCGAAAAATCCTCATTTTCCAATTACATTTACATTAGAATCACACCGAAGATGAACAATGTCATAGTTGGTTCCACAATTTTTCCATGTTCGTAGTGTGAGATTTGGTCGTGAAGGAGGGAAAAGTAAAAAAAAAAAAAAAAAAAAAGGAAGAGAAGGAGAAAGGGTGATTCTATTTACACACCTCAATTACTCTCAATTCACACCATTATTCATGATTTTTTAATTACAATTTTGTCCTTTAATTAAATATTCAAATTGCCCTCATCTCTATTCCATCTCCTTCATCCACAAACCCTAACCTAACCTGCTGCCACCGCCGTCGCCACAGCAACCCCTTGCCTTCGGTCGCCTCTTCTCCACAGCTTTTCTCTCTACTTTCCGCTCTCAAACAGCTTCCTAGACGCCGTCGTCTTAACTCCAACATCACTACACACCACTGTCGCCGTCACCATCACCATCAACCCTCGCCATCGTAACTACTACCAACCTCTTTCCCCAGGCCTGTTGCGTCTTCCCCAGCTCCGTCATCCACCCCTCCGCCGTTGTACGCCCTATCTCGCCATCGCAAACAATCTCGCTCCCCCTTTTCCCATCGTGAACAACTCCATCACCTACCTCCGCTATCGCGATCCATCTCCCTTACCTCTCCATCGCGACTCAGCTCTCTTGCATCTTGGTCTCCTCCACCGGAGAGAGAGAGAGAGAAAGAGAGAGCCCTAGGGTTTTCAGATCTAGACAATGAAGAAGAAAAGGAAGATAAAAGATGGGCCAGAGAAGGGTGACAGAAGGTGAGGGGTGGAGGTCAGTGGCTGACGGTTGGCGATGGGCAAGGGTTTGGATTTGGGTTTGGGTTTGGGTTTGGGTTTGGGTTTGGGTTTGGGTTAGGGTTAGTTGAAGAAGAAGAGGGTAATTTGGTATTATTTAAAAATTAGTGGTGTGTATTGAGACAAAATTAAAAGCTTTAATTTATGTATGGCGTGAACTGAGTAAGTAATGTGTATTGAAAGGATTTGTGGTGTGTAAATAGAGTCCCCCGAGGAGAAAGCATATAATACGAATTGTCCAAATATGTAATTTTACACGTTTATCCTTTCTTCATAAAATATCATGGGAAATTCTATTTCCACACACTACATTGTCTCTGTGCACATTTGTTCTCACTCCACATTTAGTAATTTGATTCTTAGGTATTTATCTTAGTCTACACACTCCACATTTTAAATATACCCATTTAATAAAAAATATGTGCACACTTTCATATTAGGGGAAATATTATTTCCACACACCTACTTACTTCACTGCATATCATTTCTTAGTGCACATACTTATTAATTTGGTTATTAATTATTCTTCTCATTCCATACACTTGATGTTCCAATTATACCCTAACTCATATTATTGTACATACTACCTAAACCTTCATTCCACATATCTTTATCCATTTTGGTTGAAAGTCCTTTTTTCACATACCTGATGCGTCAAAATGACCCATTAACAACTCTATGAAAAAACAATGAAGACCCATTGACAATTCCGTTAAAGGCAACGCGTTGTTCACAAATAAACCCTAGATGCGTCGGGTACGACCCGAATACTGGGACAACCCACCCGCCACTCCTACCGATGTACCTATTATCGCATGCAATCTAGTTCTGATATGTAGTAGTAGTGTTCTACAACTTTCCAGAAGCAATTAAGGATTCCTCTAAACCCAATCAATCAATAGTCCTTTACTTCATAATAGAGAAAAAGAGTGAAACTTCATGTGTTGCTCTTCTACTTCAAAGTTGTCCCCAATTCAATCTGTTAGTGCTTTTAAATTGAAACAACACTGTATTTGCATTACGAGTTCCATGAACGATTACACAAAATTACTACAAAGTTCAAAAAAATGGAGAGAAAATTATAATTATTTCTTGGTGCATACATTTATTTTGGCTTTCCTTTTTCTTTTTCTTTTTTTTTTTTATTTTTTTTTTAAGATGTATATAGAGAAAATTTAAATATAATATTAAAAGTGTGTTTTGATGTCTATTATGGTCATTCTATTTTAGAATATAATTGTAATTGTTTTAATATTTCATTGAGTGTGTGTGCTGAGGTAAATAAGTGTGTGGAAATAAAATTTCCCAAATATCATGCATGTTAATGTATGTCCTCTTGGTTATTTCCACTTAATTGAGACTTTTGAGTTTATAAAATAAAAAAAGAGGACTAAAAAGTTAATAAGATCACGATTTGAGATTTATTAGTGTTTCACACTTATTTGTATTAGTTTTGCCTTAATTTCATAAATTATGGATTGATATATGTTTTTACACTATATAAAATAAATATAAAGTTCACAGTTACCACAAAATGATTATAATGACTCAGTTTGAATTATAAAATCCTGTGCATAGCACATGTTACCAGTGGAGGAGCCAAGAAACTAAATTATGAGGGGTACTTATTAATTACAACTTTAATTTTTTTTTTCATGACCAACAATAAGAAGATAATAATAATTTTTGAATTAATATTAAGTACAAAAAAATTAAATAAATTGTTACAAAAGTATTTCACATAAAATTTTATAATTAATTTCGAGTAAAATTGAAAAGAAAGTACTGCGTGTAACTAGTGTATTATGGACAATGTAAAAAAGTTATATATTTAAGTCATAAAATAAATTATGTAATGGTAAGATAAATCAAATTTTTACAAAATTTGAGTAAAAATTTCATACAATAGTGATAACACGTCATTATTACTATATGATATCACCAACTAATAATAAAACAACATATAAAGAGTGAACTTCATATGCAAATATAACTAATACTAGTAATTTTTTACATATATATAGTGAGATTAATTATATTTACATATCAATAATGATGGATATTAATTTTATATTGAGATTTTTTTCACAAAATTTTCATACATACAAATATAATTTGTTGTAATCACTTCATTTTCAATAAAATAATCACTATTATTTTTATAAATTTAAAAATGCCCTTGATATTTTATTCTAAATATTATTTTGTTTAATACCCTTATTTGGTGATTTTCAATAAAACAATCACTTAATACCCTTATTTTTGTTTAATATCATTTTCAATAAAACAATTATTTAATACCTTTATTTGGTGATTTTATTTAATTTTGTCTCGTTTTTTGTAGTGGTAAAATGCAATTGAAATGATTAGATAACATCATTTATTATCTAAAAATTGAAGTGTTTTATACATGATTTGATTTTTTTGTAAAACCTTAATAGAATCGTAAAAAAAAGAGTTAACTGTAGTAAAATAATATTTTGTGGAGGTTAACTGTTGAGTTTTTTAAGTTGGCAAAATAGTTACTGTAATTTATCCCAAAAAGAAAAACTAGAAAGTTGGCAAAATAGTTACTGTAATTTATCTCAAAAAGCAAAGCTAGAAAACATAGAAGTATGCGTCTGCCGGGAGTCGAACCCGGGTCTATTGCTTGGAAGGCAATTATCCTAACCGTTGGACTACAAACGCTTATTGAGGGTTTATTTTAATAAATAATTTTTCATTTTTGTTTTGGGGTCAAGAATGTTGTACAGGAAAATGTTTCAAAATTAAAAGAAAGAAACAAAAAGGTAACAAAAATGATTTATTTTCTTGCTAACGAGAAAGTTTATACACAAAAATAGTATTTGACAGAAAATATTTCCCTCAAAAAAATAATTATGATAAAGACACATATTTTCATGCAACAACTGAACACACCTCTAAAAGCCAGTCCAAGCCTAGGAAGTCACTGATGTTGTGGGCTGAATGGATCCCTTGGCCCAGTAACACAAATGAATATCAAGAAATGTTCCTCTTTCTTTTTGGGTACCCAAAAAAAAACAAAGGTTGACCAAAGGATGTTGGCAGCCTTAATCATGTTGACTTCTGTTTTTTTCCTCATAATTTGAATACCCAAATTCACAAATTTTGAATATTCATCTAACAAATCTTTGCGCACTCACCTTACAATCCATGCATAATATTGATGAACTCAGAGAGTAATACACTTATCAAAAACTCTTCAAATTTAGAAAAGCATTGGTAAAATGAAATGTATGTGTGTGAGTGACTTTCTGATCACACTGCCCTCCTTAGTAATTCAGCTGTAGAACACATGCAGAATAGATGGCACCCTGCTGTCCTGCACCGAAAGAAAAGGCTCCGGCGGTGGTTCTTCCACCCGGGGGCACTCCGACGATCAAGTCAGTATATCTCTCAAAGATAATCAAGTATTCAATTCACAAGCTTGAGTATATAAAACATACCTTAGACCCATGGGGGTGCCTCTCTTTTATAGTCAATACAATCCTAGTCCCGATAGGAGCCTAACTCCAATGAACTCAGGATTACTGCTAATCTAGAACTCCCAGTGGGATTAGGATAAACCCTCTAAGAGTTTCATCTTTACCCAAACTGAAATCTTCTCTCAATCTAGGACTCTTGTCCTTTATCCGCTTATCTCGGATTCCGATATCTACGGAGACAACCTCGGCAACTCCGAGATAACCTCGGCGTAACTACCACGACACGTGGCACCTCGGCTGACACGTCGGTGTCACCTTGCCACGTGTTGGTACTCAGAAAATATATCCCCACAACTGTCCCTAGGTTCTATTACCTCGGCATTCTGAGGTGATGGAACCTATATTATTCCTTTTTCCAGTACTTCGGCACAAGAACTCTTCAGCCGAGGTCGTTTATCTCAGGCCGACATTATTCTTTCAAGAACAAGAATTCAATTGAACTCTCCTACGCGCATGAGCTGTCATGCATCACTTCTCAACCGTTTCGCTTACGCGTTATATCTTTATTGGCCCGTGTCTGCGACGCGCACGAAAACTGTTTTTCCTGCGTGCGCCGTCTGACGTGTGCGTTGCTCTAGGCGCAATAAATGCCCTGTTTTGCCGCCGTTTCAAGTTTTTGATAAAACTTTTCTTTCTTTCTTCCTTTCTTTACTTTTGCACTCGATTTACTTACTCTTTCTCTCTCTAAACTTTCTCAAATCCGCCATTGCTCTAGCTCCAAGCTCTGCAACCGTCTTCAATCTTCCATTTTAGCGAAGCTTTCACCGTTCCGTCGTGTCTACATCCGTTGTCTGACCTCGGCAATCTTCATACCGGCTCCAGTTATCTTGGTAAGCCCCAGTTCCTTTAATTCCTCTATGCTCGTTTGCTTTCGTGCTGCCATTAGTGCTTTGTTCAAACCTTTGATTTACTGAACTATTCATCTGGATGCGTCTATTCCATGATTTCGCTTATGTTTTGAACACTTGCACTGTTTCACTACTTTTTGCCACTGTTCTTGAGCCTGTATTTCTTGTTTTCTTTATGCTGTTGAGAACCCCACCTCTGTTCTTTATTCTGAAACTTCATTCTTATTTCTGTATTTTTTCCAGATCTGTGTCTTCAATCTTTGCTTTTGTAGATTTAGGTTTGGGACTTGTCTGTAGAACCTACCAATTCTTAAGAAAAAACTGAAACAATCGTAACCTGTGTTTACCTAGGTTTTTGCCGAGGTTCCTATAACCCGTTAAGAACATCTTTTCTCTGTAACCAAATTCCTTTACGCCGAAATCATGGGTATGTGGAGACATAGGGTAGATACTCCTACCAAACTTCAATTCTTTAGGGAAGAGTTCGCCATTCCTGCCGACGTCTATCTGAGGCTGGCTGGGGATGACGACTCTATCATGCCCACAGATAATACGATGCCCTCCCCTATTGTTGCTTTTACTGAATGTGGACTTCGGCTTCCACTTGATCCCCTTTTTCGTGAAGTTCTCCACTATTATAAGTTGAACCCCATGTAACTTACCATCAACTCCTACCGAGTGATCAATGGTATCATAGCCTTAGCTAGGCAGGAAAACGTTAGGATTACCCTTGCCGACATTCAATTTTGTTATACCATGTGTGCCCTTAACCTCAAAGAAAAAGGCTACGTTTATTACCCCAAGCCGAGGTCCACCGAATTTAAAATCGTAGCTGACCTCCTAGACTCCAACAAGGGGGCTGGAGATGATTACGTTATTGCTTCGGGAAATTGGGAGTTTGGCACAGACGAGGACGCTCATCTGTACCCTCTTCCTCGATCAGTTAAGGAGGGCAAGGGTAAGAGCCCAGTGTCAACACCTGTTTGTTTCTTTTCAAGTCTTCAATATTTTATCTATTTCTAATGTCTGTTTTCTTCTTGCAGATGTGCGCAAGCCACCGAAAAACTTTCGCCAATCCTATGTTCCTGGCAAGGATTTAAAGAAACTCCTGGACTTGCCAGTGCACAAAAGAAAAGCCCCTCTTCTTCTCAACTTTATCCCTACATACAAATCAATTTTGCCCGATGTCCCCAGAAGAAAGAAGAAAAACCTGTCTCCACCTTCTGCCACAACTCTAACCGCTTCTACATCCCGAACAGATCAAGGATCAACATCTGATCCAGCCGATCAACCATCAACCTCAGCTCCATACTTGATCCCCATACCTGAACGAAAACATCGGCGAAGACTTGTCAAAACTACCGAGATGGGTCGTCGAAAGCCTGTTGCTGAAGATCTCCTGGCCGACCTCCCTACTGACGTTGATGCTCAGCCGACGCAAACCATGCCTCCACCAAAGCCGAAGAGAACCAAGAAAGCCCAGCCAAAGGTTAAAGTGACTCAGGTTGAATCTGAGGACACTTTACCTATTTCAAAACTTGCTGAGAGTAAGAAGACTTCTTCCGTTTCTGCCAAAAGGTCTGCTGAGGCCCAACCTTCTGAATCCCCCAAATCGAAGAAGCCGAAGTCGTCGTCTGCGACGACTTCGGGTTCTAAAAAACCAGATGTCCCCTGGGCGCCTGCAATTACTCTGGAAGACAGGCCAATCATGACCAGTGAGAGCGCTGATGACATTAATGTCGGCGTTGCTCTCAGTACGGTGTTGCTCCTTCCTGGTGATCTGGAGCGAAATGACGGGTATAGTGAGTATGAGAACTATGCCCTAATGCTCCAGCACTCCGTTCAAGTAAGTGTTCCTACTCGGTACCTTTTCTTTCTTTTCTGTTTTCATTTTTAAAGAGTTTTTTCTAATACTTCTGTTTTCTTTCAGGCCATCCAGCATGCCCATTCGTTTTCAATGCAATCTTTCAAGAATCGAGAGAAGTTAACCGATCTGAAGAGGGAGTTTACTGCCCTCTAGAAAACCAATAAAAGTCTTCAATTAAAAATGAAGAAGCTGGAAGACCAGGCCGAAGGTGCCACTAAGGCCCAACAAATAGCAGAAGAAAAAGCTGAATCTGCTGAGGCTATCAGGAGGGTCGCCGAAGCCGAGAAAAAAGAGGCCGAGGATAAAAAGGCCCAGGCTGAAAAGGAGCTTAAGAAGGCCTTGGCTACGAAAGAAGCCGAAATCAAAGAAGCTGATGAAATAGAGGACTACAAGCTCCAAGTCAGGCAGGCATGCAACAGAGGCTTCTCCTTTGGTTGGATGTCTCTGGCCAAAAAGCTCAATGTCCCTGATGATTCACCATTCCGCAATGCCGATGCTATCCCACTTCCATTTCCTCCACCTCCACCTCCAACTCAAGCCGAAGACGAATTAGAGTCTGAATCCGAGGATGAGGATAAGGATGATGATGAGGCTCTAGTAAGGAAGCCTAAAGTTGCCACTGAGACCAGGTCCCCTCCTCAGGATAATCAAGTCCTAGACTTGACCCATGAGGATGAAAATGAGGAGGTTGTCAAGGAGGCTACTCCTGAACAAGCATCATCTGACGTTCCTCCAACCGATAAAAGTCTTGACCAAACACTTGCCGAAATCGATGCCGAGATCGTGGCAGAAAAGGCTGCCGAAGTAGTTCTTCAGGAATCTGCCAAGGTAGTTCTCCAAGAATCTGCCGAGGTCCAAACTCAAATTGCGCCTGAAGTGTGAAGAATCACAACCTTGATATCTTTTGTACTTTTTTGTTTTCTGAATAATATAAGTTTCCTTTTGTGGCCGATGTGCCTATCTTTGTCACTGCCGAGCAATTTACTTTTGGTTAGGCCGTAGTGCCTTCTTTGTACACAACTGCAACTGTTTTTCTCTAAATGTTTTAGTCTTTATTTTCTCTTGAATGCTTCTGCATGGTTCTATACTTAGAATATTTGGCATGCCTCTCATACTTTGCCTCCTTTGTGCAATCTTCTCGGGGTTAAAAACCTCGGGCATAGTAACTACAAGCTTTACTTCGGCAAGATACTGACCTGCAAACTTTTCATGAATTTCAACAAGTATATACCATTCAATGCTATCTTTGCAAACATTTCTGAAGTTATAACAAGTGCTAAACAATGATCTACTTGTAAGTTGTTACGAATTTCAACAAGTGTTTAAACAATATACCTAGCTTTTATTTCAACTTGTAAATTGCTGCAAATTTCAACAGATGATCATATGTCGGCTTAACGTCATCTTGTAAATTGCTACAAATTTCAAGAAGTGTTAAGCATCTTCTTTAGGTTTAACCAACCTGTAGATTGCTATAAGGGTTTAAGCAATAACTTCGGCTTCACTTCAACTTGTAAATTGCTATAAATTTCAACAAGTGAAGAGAAACAGTAATCATCTCAGCTTAACTTCAACTTATAAATTGCTACAAATTTCAACAAGTGAAGATAAGGAACCATCTCAGCTTATCTTCAACTTATAAATTGCTACAAATTTCAAACTTGTAAATTGCTACAAATTTCAACAAGCGAAGATAAGGAACCATCTCAGCTTATCTTCAACTTGTAAATTGCTACAAATTTCAACAAGTGAAGATAAAGAACCATCTCAGCTTATCTTCAACTTGTAAATTGCTACAAATTTCAACAAGTGAAGATAAGGAACCATCTCAGCTTATCTTCAACTTGTAAATTGCTACAAATTTCAACGAGTGAAGATAAGGAACCATCTCGGCTTAACTTCAACTTGTAAATTGCTACAAATTTCAACAAGTGTTAAGTGTCTTTGTCTTCTCTCTGCCCCCAATGTGAACCTGAGTTCTCCTTGGGTTCTCATTATTCATGTCTCTCAGAAACAACATTATGTAACTTTATTAATCATATGTGTTTGAAGAATTCTGAAAAGATTTTATTGATGACATCGGCCAAAAATAAAGTACATTTTAATGATAGAAAAATTTCAAATTACAAGTGTTCCAAGGTCTTGGTAATGATTTGCCCTCATTGTCTTCAAGCCGATAAGCTCCATTGCCTAATACTGAAGTAATTCTATAGGGTCCTTCCCAGTTTGGGCCAAGCTTGCCCTCTCTGGGATCCTTCTTGTTGCCGACGACTTTTCTCAGGACTAAGTCGCCGATCTGAAAATCCCTTGGATTGACCTTCTTGTTGTAAGTTCTGGCAAGCTGTTGCTGGTATACTGCGAGCTGAATTGCAGCTTTCTCTCTTCGTTCTTCCAAAAGGTCCAGATCTCGGGCTAAGAGTATATCATTAGTCCCATTCTCAACTCCCTGGGTTCGGATCCCTGAGATGCCGACCTCCAGTGGAATGACTGCTTCTGTACCATAAGCCATGGTAAAGGGGGATTCCCCTGTTGATCTTCTTGGTGTAGTCCGATATGCCCAAAGTACGTTGGGCAACTCGTCTACCCACTTTCCTTTTGCTGCTTACAGTCTCTTCTTTATTCCATCCAAAATTACTTTGTTGGATGCTTCTGCTTGCCCATTGCTTTGGGGAAAACTTGGTGTTGAAAAGTAATTCTTGATCTTGAATTTTGCACAGAAGTTCTTGATGAGTTTGCTGTCAAACTGCGTTCCGTTGTCGGCAACGATTGCTCTTGGAATCCCAAATCTGGTGATGATGTTTTTCCAAATAAAATTCTTGACATCCACATCTCGGATTTTGGCAAGAGGTTCTGCCTCTATCCACTTTGTGAAATAATATGTTGCTACTAGCAAGTATTTTCTCTGCCCAGTTGCCTGGGGAAGTTGCCCAACAAGATCCATGCCCCACTGGGCAAACGGCCAGGGGCTGGATACTGGGTTCAGGTCGGCAACTGGCTGATGAATCAAAGGTGCAAACCTTTGGCGTTGTTTGCACTTCTTCACGTATGCTTCTGCATCTTTTTGCATGTAGGGCCACCAATACCCTTGGGTAATGGCCCTATGAGCTAATGATCTGCCCCCAGCATGGCTTCCGCAAATTTCTTCATGAATTTCATACAAGAAATCCTCAACCTGCAAAGGATGTACGCACCTTAAAAGGGGTCCAGTGAAAGACCTTCTGTAGAGATGTCCGTCTGCTGTTATAATGAATCTTGCCGACTTCAATCTGACTTTGTGTGCCTCCTGTAGACGTCCCCGAACGCCCCGGAAGGGTTAAGTCCCGTTCTGTTCATTTGGGTTCACTACAATTCAAGGACTCGATAGTCACGGTTCTAAATCTTGAACCAAAGAGTCCAAATCCGGCAAATTGTTTTTGAGAAAACAGATTTTTGAAAGAAGTGCCAAACATGGACTGCTTTGCCAGATACAGAGTCGCCACCTAAATATTTTTTTATGGGGAAATTTAGGAAACCCTGACTCGGTGCTAAAGGCCGCGTGTCCGTCATCACCAAAGTTGCCTCGGCTCGGGAACTTGGGTACGATTGGGGAAGGTCACTTCGTGAGCACCCCCGCTCGCCCGGTCAAAGGCCGGCCTCTACTAACCGTGATATCTAGTTTTGAAAACATTGTGTGTTCTTATTCCGGTTATTAGCCTAGATTACTACGTGATGCGCACAACATACAAGAATAGACGGAGTCGTCTGAATTGGAACAAAACACTTCATGTTTGTTTGTTTGAAAATGGTTTGCTACCCGCAGGTAGGCTTAAAATGCAGATTTTGCCACCCTCGGGTGGGCTTAGAAAAGATGGTTTTGCCACTATCTAGTGGGCTTAAAACTCACAGTCAATGCATTATTCCAATCCAAATAACCCAACCTTCACCCACAGGCATTCAGGCAGTTATATCACATAAGCATATAGTCTCATGGTAAGCATGCTATTTATGGCAGTCACTCACACGCATGCAAGGATGCTAAAGCATAAAACTCATCGAGTACTCCAAGCCGAAACAGAAACTGATTAGAAATCCATGCATGATCCTAGATACACAAAATTGCCTAATGCAACACATGCAAAAATGCAAACTATACCAGGCTCGGCTATTCTAAACATGGCATATGGAATGCTACAGCTAACATGTATTCATCTTGTAATTGAAGTACAATGCAGTTAGTATGGTGCGCCGAGCCCGGTGCATGCAAAACAGATGAATGAATGCAAACATGCTATTATACTGTATGCTAATTGAAATATGCCCTAATCTAACCATCATAAGCAGGTAAATAAAAGGGAAGAAAGACGTGGGGTTGGAAGACATACATCACACTCACGCACACTTATTACAATTATGCCCTCGCGCAGAGGGTCCAAATAAATATACAGTCCCGAATAAAAGAATAGTACAGTCCAAATGAATATTACAGTCCAAATAATGTACAAATTCCTAATTAATTAACAAATTAACTAAGAAAGCTGTAAAACTGGCATACAAGCCAGGGACTGCCTTGATTCCGCTCCGGATGATGGAATGATGCATGTTTGGGCTGCTTTGCGCGGAAATCCACTGGGATGCCCCGATTAGCCTCTGTTCGCACCTGTTCTTGAAATGCGTGCCAAGCCTCGGAAGACTGTTGATTCTTGATTTTGCTGCAACATAGAGCAGGAAAGGGGCATAGCAATGTATTTTCACAAATGTATGCATGCCTCGATCCTCGTGCCATCAATCACGCATATCGATGCATGATGGCCGAGGAGCCGAATTGCACAACTCAATATAAGATGAATGCACATGAAAACACAACAAGACCTAACTCCATCATGGATAATCCGGAGTGTCGGTGACTGGGGAATTGAGACACGTTCCGTCACTCGGAGTGCGAAACGTACCTCGTTTCCCGTGCCCGGGCTAACTCCTATCCCGAACACGATGCAATATGCATGATATGCGTGAAATGCAACTAAGATACAATCCTAACATACACAATGTTATGGAATAGCATACACGCTACACGAGGTGATACACAACCGAGCATACACAATGCTATGGATGAAATGGCATACGCAATGCAATATGGGCTTACACCAACATGAGAGAGCCTCAGCCACACTCACATAGGAGGCCATAAGATAGAAATGAGACACTCGAAATGCGTGCACACGTGCACGCAAACCGAGGACCGAACCTACGGCACAGAATGCCACTCTAACAAGACATGGCAAAACATGGAATATGGCATATGATCATGCAATTTTCAGAGGCAAAATGAGATGCAAAACAGCCCCGAAACATGGCGAAATGAAACCCGATGCAAGGAACGAGTCCCGAAACATGGAATTAAGCACATGAAATGGCCTATAGCTATGCAGTGCATGCATGATTTGAACATGAAGTATTAAGACAGAAGCTAGGCAGCCCCCAAAAAAGCATGTTTACAGTTTTAAACATGGCCAAACAGCAAGCACAAGTGGGGCTAAATTAGCATGCAAAAAGGGGGCCAAGAGAGGAGTATGAGACAACCCACAAATGCTGGCCCCAAACAGAGAAAAGGCCTTCTACAACATTGAAGAGGGACCAAAAATATGACCTTTCACAGTTTATGACAAACCCCAAAAACAGATACAAGTATGGAAAACAACTCATGCAAGAAATGGGCCAACAAAGGGGCAAAGAAGTAACTGATATATGCTGGCCCCAAACAGGTTAGGGCCCTTCAACAATGTTGAAGAGGGTCCCAAAATATGGCTTTTTACAGTAGATGATCAAGCCCAAAACAGTGTAGAAATATGCTCAAAATGACATGCAAAATTAAGGCCACAAGAGGGCTATAACATGAAGTATACCAAGGATGTCTCAAACAGCCCTAGACCCTTAATGAAACATGAAGAGGGGATCATTTTAGGGCCATTTTCAGTTCGGACCAAGGTCCAGAAACAGAGACACAATAGCATAATAAATCATGCAAAAATGGGGACCAAAGAGGGGTGCAATGGCAAGTGATACATGGAGGTCCCAAACAGTGGTGAGACCTTCTTCAATGTTGAAGAAGAGCTCAAAATAAGCCTATCTAAAGTTTACATCATGCTCCAAAACAGATTACACATAGGCTAAAAATACTATGCAAGATTATGGCATACAAAGGGGTAATGAAGCAAGTGCAAAATGGGGGTCCCAAACAGGGTAAGACCCTTAATGAAAGATGAAATAGAGCTAAAAAAAATGCCACTTTCAGTTTTGGTCAGAGCTCAAAACAGCAAGCAAAAGGGGCTAAGAAAACTTGCAAAAATGAGCTAGAAAGAGTGAGAAATCAACTCACCCTTGAAGACCAATCCTTTGCTACCTCTTGGACCAAGAAAAGCTGCCTCCTAGCCTCTGAGAAGACCTCCAAGCTACTGGAAATGGAAGTGGTGGTGTGGTGCTAGGTGGTGATGAAGAAAGAGGTGTAGAACTTGGATGTTTTGAGGGTTAAAGAGAGAGATGGAGGGAGATGTGTATGCAAAGCTTGAGAGCAATTTTTCCAACCTCTAAACCAGACCTAGGAGGCTGGTTATATGGCCAAGAGAGGGGGAGAAAAGGAGGGAAAATGCACCAAGTTTCCCTCCAAAAAAGTTCCCTCCGGATACAAGTTTTGGAGGGAAAAAAGATGCACAGCTGTAATGTACTCACCCTGAGGAGCAAGGCCGGCCAGGTTTTGGAGCTGCAGGTGGCCGGCCGGCCACCTCCCATGGCCGGCCGGCCAGGGGTCAAAAAGGCCAAGTTGAATTTTTGGCCGGTCACCACAAATTGGTGTCCTCCCAGGTGCTCTCAATACAACCCTATGGTTCAAAACTGGCAACTGTAAAATAGGAGAGAGAATAGGCCATTTTTCAAAGGGGTTCAAAAGGGTCAAATGGAATTACTGGCCGGCAATGTGATATTTGTCCTCCCAGGTGTCTACAACACAAATATGGGGTTTGGAGCTGAAGAAAGTAGCCCTAGGGTGGTCAACATTAGCTTGGAAGTGGGAAAAACGGGCGTCGGCAGGCGATGAAGGAATATAACTGGTTGCTGAAACAATTACTGGCCTCCCACCCTTCTACGGCCTTCCTGATGATGAAACAGAGGTACCTGCCTAAAATGAACGAAAACCGATGCAAAATAAAGGTTCGGGGGCCGAAACGCGCAGTCCGAGGCCCCGAAAACTGACTGTTAGGCACCGGGAGTGGTGTTCGACCACGAAGTGGGTCTTTCAGACCACAGTGTCCCTCAAAAGGGAGTAAATAAGACGCAGGCCAAAAACCGGAGCAAACGGGGGTAGTTAGGCGGTCCCGAACCGAGGCACATGGCCTGACGGCTTCGAAAACCGGGAACCGAGCTCCGAAATGGGCAAAATGGCCTACTACCACGAAATGTAGCCCACGGCCACTGAGAGATGGTCTACGAGACCTCTCCCTCCCCTCAGGAAGAAAAATAGAGAAAACCGAGCCTGGTTCGCAAACCGAGGCAAGGCACATAAAAGCCCGAAAGTCCGGAGGCAGGGCTCACGGCCGAGACTCTGAAACCTCTGGACGAGCACGACATGCAACATCACCAAGCGCTCAACTGGTGACGTCTGAGTCTTAAGGTCGGTCAAAAATGGGGTGTCTACACCTCCTTGCGGTCTTCTGGCAGCTTTTCTTCTTTTCGGAATGCAATAATTGCATCCATCCAGCTTGGCCCCATGTCCACGCACATTGCTTCCTGCTTTACGTTCTGTGGTTCTATGCTTGGGCCCGACATATATTCGATCATGATAGTTCTTGTCTTTCCAGTCTGCATTGAACTTGCCAGGTTGGCCAACGCGTCGGTGTGGCTGTTATCATCTCGGCTTACTTGGAGAAGTCGGCAGTTCTGAAACAAGGCTGCCACTCTGATGACCTCTTTTGCATATGCCGACATTCTCTTGTCTCTGGCTGCAAATTCTCCTGTTGATTGATTAACAATTAATTGTGAGTCACAAAAAACTATTACCTCATCTGCTTCTGCTGCTGCTTCCAGCTTTAGGCCTGCAATTAATGCTTCGTATTCTGCTTCATTGTTTGAGGCCTTGAACCCCAAACGGATGGACTGTTCTATTATTTCTCCATTTGGAGATATCAGTAGTACTCCTGCCTCCGCTCCTTGTCGGTTTGAACTTCCATCGACGAACAGTCTGAAGGAGTCGCCGATGTAGATGCTGCAGGGTCTGAGTTTTTCCTTCCTTTGCTCTCTTGCCTTAGGCTGGGATTCTCCTTGTTTGTTGGGACAATGTTTATTTAGGCTCAACGGAGCCCGATGTTCGACGGATTCAGGCGTGAATTCTGCCACGAAGTCGGCCAAAACTTGGCCCTTGATTGCTGTTCTGGGCCTGAACTCCAGGTCATATTGGCCCAAGGCCACTGCCCATCTTGCAATTCTTCCTGTTAAGTCTCCTTGTTGTAATAGGGACTTTAGTGGGTGTTCTGTTAGTACCACAATCTTGTGCGCCTGAAAGTAATGGTTCAACTTCTTTGAAGCCATTACTAAGGATAGCATTAATTTCTCCAGTGGTAGATACCTTATTTCTGCGTCGGCCAAGGTTTTGCTTACATAGTAAACAGCCTTTTGCTCCCATTTTTCTTCTCGGATTAACACCGCACTTACTGCGTGTGCTGAAACAGCTAAATACAAGAATAGCTCTTCCCCAGGTTCGGGTGTTGAGAGGACTGGAGCCGTGGTCAGATATTTCTTTAGGTCGGCCAAAGCGGCCTCACATTCCTCTGTCCAAAGGAAATCCGTGGCTTTCTTCACTAGGTTGAAGAAAGGTTTACACTTGTCTGAGCTTCGGCTTATGAAACTGTTTAGGGCTGCGGCCTTTCTGGTAAGTTTCTGTACCTGTTTTGCCGATGTCGGGCTCTGTAAATCTAGGATGGCCTTGATCTGATCTGGGCTGGCCTCAATGCCTCTTCGTGTCACCAGGTACCCCAAGAATTTACCAGATCCAACTCCAAACGCGCACTTTGATGCGTTGAGTCGGAGCCGATATGTTTTGAGTATCTCAAATACCTCTTTTAGGTCGGCAAGATGACCCTTAGGATCTTTGGTCTTCACGACCATATCATCGATGTAGACTTCTACTGTTTGGCCGATCAAGTGCTTGAACATTTTGGTTACCAGCCTTTGGTAGGTTGCTCCTGCGTTTTTCAACCCAAAAGGCATCACCCTGTAACAGTACAGGCCTTTTGGGGTGATGAACGCTGTCTTCTCTTCGTCTGGGGGGTTCATGGCTATCTGGTGGTACCCCCATAAGCATCCAGGAAGCTCATCCTTCCATGTCCAGATGTGGCATCCACCAACTGGTCAATTTTGGGCAGAGGGAAGCTGTCTTTGCGACAGGCTTTGTTCAGGCTTGTAAAATCTGCGCATACCCTCCATTTACCGTTTTTCTTCTTTACTACCACAGTGTTTGATAGCCATGTCGGATAATTGACTTCTTTGATGGCCTTGGCCTCTAGAAGTCTGTCTACTTCCTCCTCCACTGCTTCGACGTGCATCAACGTCGGTCTTCTGGCTCGTTGTATTACAGGTTTGGCCGACCTGTCAACGTTCAGTCTGTGACATGTGACCTCGGGGTCAATGCCAGGCATTTCATAAGGTGTCCAGGCGAACACCTCTATGTTTGTTCTAAAAAAGGCTTCCAGTTCCTTTTCTTCTTCTTCGGCTAAGCCTGAGCCGAGAAGAAAGAAGCGTTCTTCATTGCCCTCCTGGACGAGGATTTTCTTTAGTGTTTCCTCACTCTTCTCGGTCGGCTCCTTGCCAACATCATCTAGGACCTCCATGTCCTCACCTTCAATCTCTGCCTTCCCTGGTTCTTGTATGTTGCAGGTTGTTTTCATTGCTGCCATGGAGCAATTTTTTGCCTGCAGCTGGTCTCCTCTGACTTCTTGAATTCCATGTTCTGTTAGGAACCGCAATAATTGATGCAACGTTGAGGGAACTGCCCCCATTGCATGCAACCATGGCCTTCCCAAGATGATGTTGTATGGTGAAGGTGTGTCAATCACGATGAACTCTGTCCTGATCTTCTTAGTGCCGGCTTGTACTTTCAAGTTTGTAGCGCCCAGTGGCCACGTCGGCGTTCCATTGAAGCCGACCATCGGGCCATTCGATTGCTCCATGTCATCTGGGTGAAGGCCCAGCTCCTTGTAACATCTAACATACATGATGTCACAAGAGCAGCCTTGATCTATCAGGATGCATTTCATTTGGCACTCCCCAACCTGGAGGGATATTACCAAGGCATCATTATGCGGGTGCTGGACCATCTCTAGGTCGGCTTCGGTGAAGGCTATCATCGGGCCTGGGTACTCTTCAGGTCGAGGTCTTTTCTGTCCGACCTGGTTCACGTGCTGCAGGTGTTTTACTCTTTGGGTTTCCCCCCGTATGTCGTTTTCATTCACCTTGGAGTGAATTACGTTAACCACCCTAGGTTCCCCTCCCTGTGGTTGCTGTGCTGGGAGAGGCGGGACTGCTGGTGCTTGAGGCAACCTTGCCTGCTCTTCTCTGGTCCTGGCTTCGTCGACGAGATCCCTCAGGTGACTTTGTCTTACTAAGTCCTCTAAGTATGCTTTCAGGGCTCTGCAGCCCTGAGTTGGGTGCCCTTCTTCATTGTGGTAAGCACAACGCCTACCAACGTTCCTGCCCATGTATTCCCCTAGGGCCTTTGCTGGTGCTCTGAAATAGGGTTGATTTCGGATTTGATCCAGGACTTTGTGGACCGGGATTCAGAACACAGTCGTCACTGCCTGTTTGCCCCTCAATTCTGTCTCTGCTTTGCTAAATCCGTTGTTACTTCAACCTCGCTTCGGCGAGCCGTTCCCTTTTTCCTGTTTTACCTCGTTATTCCTCGATGTATCCTCCTCGGCTCTGGCATACTTCTCGATTCTTGCCATAAGCTCCTCCATGCTCTTCGGTAATGTCTTCGCCAAAGATTTCCGCAGTGAACAATCATCTTTCAGGCCGTTCTTGAAGGACACGACCGCCACTTCTTGGTTGCATTCAGGTATTCGATTGAACACCTCGTAGTATCTTTTTGCATAGGCCCTAAGGCCTTCATCCTTGCTGATCTTTAGAGTCATTAATGCGTCCACCCTCAATGGCTGCAGCTTGTTTGTCACGAACCTGGCCACAAACATCTCGGCCAGGCCTTCCCAAGTCTTCACGCTTCCCTTTGGCAGTTTGTGGAACCAATCTGATGCAATCTCCCCAAAGGACGAGGGGAACACTTTACAGAGCAACGGCTCGTTTCCACTGTATAATGCCATTGAGTTCAAGAATAATCCAATGTGGAAGTTAGGGTCTAACTTACCATCGTAGATTTGAAACCTTGGCATACTGAATCTCTTTGGTGCCTCAAATTTGTCCAGTTCTACCGAGAACGGTGTTCTCGGCTTGCCTGGTGAGGTAACCTCGGCTTCGGCATTCTGTTCCTTCCTCTTGAGGTAGTTTCTCAAGTCTTCTTTACTCCTCCCCAGAGCTCGGCTATCTTTTGACTTCAGTGTTTTCGGCGCACTACTTTGGGCCTCGTGGTGGGCCCGTTTTGATCTTTCTCCATGGGTTGTGTCAAAGCAGAGTGCCTATCCTTGGACATGCCGATGTTCTTTGGGCTGTGGGTCCTTCGTGTGATATGTCCTTTGGGACTTCTCTTGTCTCGGTTCTTCCCGTCCGACCTCCCTGGAGGTCTAGTGGGAGTGTCTTCCACTCCTGGTGTGCCGAGGTGCTAAAGGGATCTGTCCCCCCTTCTGGGTGTTGGCTGCTGGGACTGGTGTGTCATGCAGTGGGAAGGGTGGCTGCATGACATTATTTTGCATCATGAAGTTGACGACCGACTGTAGGTCTGCCAACTTGTCTGCCAGTTCTTTCACTTCCTCGTCCCTTCGTAAGCACCTATCCCTCCATACTTGGATGTTATCTTCGTTGTAGTATCTGTCCTGGTCTGTCTTCTTTGAAGTGTCGCCTCCTGGCCAACGCATTTTCCTCCGTGCCCCTGGTCACGGGCTTCTTTGTTGTGGTTGTGTCCTTCAATATCAAGGTCGATAGGCCTGCCACTCCCAGCGGGAGCGTCGTCCCCAACCTTTTCTTTCTGTGTGTTACTGGCCATCTATTCGTCTTGACTTCCCACAGACGGCGCCAAATTGTGTGAGTGACTTTCTGATCACATTGCCCTCCTTAGTAATTCAGCTGTAGAACACAGGCAGAATAGATGGCACTCTGCTGTCCTGCATCGAAAGAAAAGGCTTCGGCGGTGGTTCTTCCACCCGGGGGCACTTCGACGATCAAGTCAGTATATCTCTTAAAGATAATCAAGTATTCAACTCACAAGCTTGAGTATATAAAACATACCTTAGACCCATGGGGGTGCCTCTCTTTTATAGTCAATACAATCCTAGTCCCGATAGGAGCCTAACTCCAATGAACTCAGGATTACTGCTAATCTAGAACTCCCAGTGGGATTAGGTTAAACCCTCTAAGAGTTTCATCTTTACCCAAACTGAAGTCTTCTCTCAATCTAGGACTCTTGTCCTTTATCCGCTTATCTCGGATTCCGATATCTACGGAGATAACATCGGCAACTCCGAGATAACCTCGGCGTAACTACCACGACACATGGCACCTCGGCTGACACGTCGGCGTCACCTTGCCACGTGTTGGTACTCAGAAAATATATCCCCACAGTCTGATATGTATTTAAAAATTAATGTTTTGTAGGCTATAACGAAAATACATCCACTCCACATTTTATTTTCTAAATATTACAGTAGATTAAAAAAAAAAAACTATCTTTGACGTAAAAAATTACTTGAAATCTGTTGGTAAATATAAGTTATGTTGAATTAGGGCACAAAATATATATATATATATTCATTACAAAAAATAAGAGTTTTAGAGACCAAATATTTTAGTCTCTAAAAGTGAGAATTTTGTTGCAAAAGACATTTAGGGGTCAATTTCAATCGCCATGAGGATAGTCGTTAAAAGGTCGTCCCGAAAAGTCCAAAATAAGGTTTTTAGTGACAAAATTTTGAAAATATCACTAATAAATAGACTTTTGGAGACAAAATAATTTGGTCTCGAGATGGTTTATTTTTTGAAACAAAAAACTTGGTCCCAAAAGGATAATAATTCATCACTAATGTCTAATTTTTGTTTTTAAAAATATAATAACGGCACTTTTTGCAACAAAAATATTTGGTTTTTAAAAAATAATTTTATCTCTAAATTTTGATTTCTAAAACCTTAACTTTTTGTAGTGATTTCAAGTTCTATAAAGATTAGGAATGACTTATCAAGACTAATTGTCGAACAATATGTATCTAATATTTTGGGAAGCATGTTAAAAATTGACTTTTTGACTATTTTTAAAAACAGCGGTGATTAGGACCCCACGGATCCCCACCCCCTCCATCCCCACACACACGTGGGGGTTGGTGAGTGGGGGAGGGAAAAAAAAAAAAAAAAAAAAAAATTTTGGCCAATCAAAATTCAAAGGGGGTCGTGGGGGTGGGTTTCAAAGGGGGTCAGAGCCTTTTTTGTTTTAAAAAAACAAAAAGTAAAAAAGTAATATGACTAAAAAAAACTAAAAAATAAAAAAAAATTACCTTTTAATCAGGTTTCCAAGACATGCCTATGTATATAAGCAAACTTTGTACTTGCACTAGTAAATAACTTTTTCCCTCATTGAATATATATTGAAGATTCCATTTTAAAAGTTAAACCCAAAAAATACTTACAACCGGCAATGTGGGTAGATGAAAGCATGCGACAAAGCCAAATCTACTTGGAGACGAGCTCTGCAAGGCATATTTTATTTTTATTTTTATTTTTTATTTTTATTGTTCAACCTATAATTCAAGCTGTTATGTTAATTGTCTCTCCTCTCTAGCCTCCACAGTTTTGACATGGTTCATGTGTTTAAACATGTTTAACATATATATATATATATAATCAAATTAAACATGTTTAACATTTGTTTGTACCTTTGGTAGTGTCCCTGCATAATAAAATGAGTTTCCCTACTAGATTGATATAGACCAATCATGCAAGGTTTGGGCTAGCTTGCCATGAGAGAGAAAATAATAGCATGCATGTGTTTGAAACAAGGCCATGTGATCACAGCAAGAATTTATCAAAAATTTTCTCTTAAAAAAAACAAGTACTTCATTCATTTCCAAGTGCATCCAAATGGGCCATGAGATTTGGGAAAACTATTGGCTGATCCATATGTACCACCGTCAGGGGTGAAGCCACAATTTTTGTCCAATTGGGACAATCTTAGATCCAAAATTTTTAAAAAAGAAAAATGGTAAATTATAAATACATTTCCTGAAATTTGCTTAAAATATAAACTGTCGCTATGGTTTGGAAAATTATAAATACCTTCATGTCAAAATTTTTTATTTAACAAAATTAATTAAAAAAGTGAAATTTCTAATTGTTCACCTACACAATAATAAAATTATCTGAATTATTAATTGAAATAAAATTTTAACATTATTAAAAACGGTTAATTAACTTGATGATTTATTAATAAAATGACATATTTGTTGTGAAATTAGAAACTTTAGGAGGCATAATGTAATTTCTAGAACCACATAGGATAATTTGTAATTTAAGTAAATCTCAGAAGGTGTGTTTGTAATTTACCCAAAGAAAAAAGAACAAATCCCAAATATGCATGGCCAGTGTTGGAAATTCCTATGGGAGGAAAGTAAAATTTTAGTGGGGTAAATAAATTAAAAATAAATAAATAAAGAATTACAGATAAAAATGATACTTCTTAAAAAAAATTAATGTCATAGGGTAAAATTAATATTTAAATAAAATTTAGTAGGCTAATATTTTTTAATTAAAAATTTTGAAATCATGTATTAAATTTTAATTTTTCAAATTGCAAATGAAGTAATTGCCTGCACTTGGGCATAGATCATGGCCCCGTTTGGTAGAATTGTGAGAAAGTGATTATAGATTATAGCTTATAGCTTATAGCTGTGAACATAAGTTGTTAATCTGTTTAGTGCAGGGGATTATGGATTTAAACAGCAGAGTAGTGTTTGATTGATAAGTTGTAAAATAGTTTTTTTTGTATAATTGTCCTTTTTGCCCTTATATAATATAAAAATGATAATTTTGTCATTTTTTTTAGTTTATTTTAAAAAAATTATTTCATTAATAAAGTTAACATAATTAGTATTAATTAGTATCAATTTATATAAAAATTGATACATTTGATAAAAATGTAATGGAAGTATTATTGTAACAATTTTTTTCCATTATAAATTAATTAGTATCAATTAATTTCTTAATTAGTATCAATTAATACTAAAATTATTAATTAGTATCAATTAATGACTTAATTAGTCTCAATTAATACTAAAATTATTAATTAGTATCAATTAATATTAATAAATTTTTTTTTCCTTGTTTCCTTTATTTTTTTGTCTTTACTTCTCTTTTTTTTTTCATTTTATTTTATTTTCTTTAGTTTATAGTTTATTTTTTTCAAATTAGAAGTGATGCATGCATGATGAGATTAAAATTTAGAAAAATGTTGAAATACTAATTAAAATTTTCAAATTATATTCATTTTAGTTTATAAATACATGAATATTAATTGATATTTTTTTAATTTATTAAAAATTGTTAAAAATACCAATTAATATTTTTTAAATTTATTATTACAAAATTGTTACACAATATACCAATTTATTAATATTTTATAATTTAATTTATTATCAATTAATGGCTTGATTAGTATCAATTAATACTAAAATTATTAATTAGTATAAATTAATATAAAATTTATTTCATTAATGGCTTAATAAAAAAACAATTTTTAGTATTAATTAATATAAAATTTTTTATTATTATTATTATTATTATTATTATTATTATTATTAAAAAAACACTGACAACACTTCTTCTCCAGCAGCCCCGGCAGTGGGCACAGTGATGGCGTGGCGCTGGGGTTTGAGATCGCGACGGCATGGAAAGGATCGTGACGACGGGCCGCTAGGGTTTCAGATCGATCGCAGACATGCCAGAGCGAGAGATCTGCTGCGATCGCGAAGAGGGAGAGAGAGAGAAAGCTCGAGGTAGCTCTGGTTCGCTTGCAAAACCTTAGCAGATAGCCCCATCGTTAGATCGTGAGAGAGAGAGAGAGAGCTCGCCGGAAATCACGTCGGAAATCGCCTCTGAAGTTTTGTTTCTCTAAAAGAAGTGAACAGTGTTGGTTTGTGGGTTTATATAGTGGTGTTTTGGTAATTGTTGAAGTTGATGAGGGGCATTTAAGTAATTTTTTAATACAAAAAAGACTTGCACGATTATATATTTATAATTAATTTTGATCAAAAACTCTGAAAAGTGGATCCACGCAAGAAAGAGGTGAAGCCCTGTTTAACCTATGCTACATGGTGTTTTGAATAAATAATTTCTTGGAGTTTTGGGCTAATTTTACTCAAATTTAAGGATTTAGATTGTCATCATGAAATGAAGATTTGCATTCTATGACCAGTGGTTGTCACTTATTCACATTATAAAATCTTTATTTCTACTAAAAATCATTAAGCAAAGTTATAACAGTCACATTCTAGATTTTACTGATATTTTCAAATTTTTAAAAGAAAAAAAAATGTTTCAAATGAAACTTTCATAAATAATCCATACATGACATTGGAAGCTGAGAAATTAGGTTTAAGAAAGAAAGAGTAAAAAATAGTTTTTTTTTTAATATTTAATTTATTATTATTATTATTATTATAAGGGCTTCAATGATCTGTATCAGTAGAGAATATCATGCGAGAGATGCCATTATTGCAAAGGGCAGCCCCAATATTGCAGAGCCAGAGCCATTAAATGGGCCCTCAAAAGAAAAGTTTCCAAAATAATGGGGCAATGGGCAAAGGGAGGTAACATATGATGATGATGTGTCAATGCTAGTGTTGTTTGGAGGGTTCTGAGGGCAAATTGATGAAAACAATACTACTACTACTAGTTTCCAAGGCCTTGCTCAAGACAGCAAGGTCCATAATATAATGACCTCTCAACTAATGCCAACAAATATATATATATATATTGTTAGTTTTGAAATTATAAATTTTGATCACCAACCAACCCATTAGGTCACATGTTACCAACTACATATAATTAGAAGTGATATCATAGCTAGCTCTTGTCTTTTGGTGTTTGATAATTTGTCCAGAAAATTCATGGGTCAAATTATTTTAGATGTATGCAATCATTATTGAAGAGTTAAATCTGAATTATACATAGTTTTGGAGTAAAATTCTAGAGTTCAATTTTGAGTGCTTAACTTTTCTGATTTAACTCATTAGACTAACTATAAATCGAAAATTTTTGTGTTCAACTTTCTGACAATACTCTGGCTTAATCAATACTGGTAATTTTGGGTAGAATATGATATTTAACCTTGACTTAATAAGGTTGTTTGCATTTAAATATGTATAAATAAATAATAGAAAAAAATAATTATAAATTCTTGGTGGTGCAAGTAAAATTTGACTTAATAAGGTTGTCTTGCTGTCTTTGCTAATTTTATTCCAAAGTTATTGGTGGAAGAGACAAATTTCAAGAAAATCTTTCTTAGATACACTCTTTTAAGAGAAATATTAAAAATTTAAAAACTCATAATTAGTGAAATATATAACCATAATACATCATATTTCTTGTGAATTGGGAGTTTTCTCACTGGGATAATCAGATTTTTACAGATTCTGTGGCGTCCATCGCATTTTATTTTTGGAAGACTTACGTGTAAGTCTTAATAAATAAATTTATTGTTTCATATATCTTATGATAATTAATGACATTTAAAATTATTAAAAAATATCACTAATTGTTAATTTTTAACGATAATTTAAAAATTTTATCACAAAAAAAATCACTAATTATAAGTTTTAGCGACAATTTAAAAAAATCATTACAAAAAAGTCACTAATTGTAAGTTTTAGCGACAATTTATAAAAATCATGACAAAAAAAAGTTACTAATTGTCAATTTTTAGTGATATGTGCAATTGTTACAAAAAATTATTTTTAGCGACGATTTTATTAGAACTTATTTTCAATAGGATTTAATGGAAATTAAGTCAAACTATGAAGACTTATTAATATTTTACCTTTTATTTTTTACAAAGGAGAAGGATCTCCTCAGGTCCAAAATATAGATTGGAGGACGCTATTTTGACCCGTGGGGCCCACCACAGGCCCCATTTCGATGATCCAAACTATTTATTTTGTCAGTTACTTCATGTATTTCATCAACAACAAAAATTAGGTCAATCCGATAATTGTAACTAATTCAATTTATTGCGTTTGTCATAAAAAAAGTATGATTTATTTCTTTTGTCATCCAATTTGGCTTTTTTTTGTGAAAAATATTGTATATTGAACTAGTTACGGTTATCGAATCAATTTAATTTTTTTTATAGAAGAAATACACGAAGTATCTAATAAAATAAACTATTTAGATTATCGAAACAAGGACTGTGGTGGATTCCACAGGCTGAAGCAGCACCCTCCAATATAGATTTTGGATTGGCGGGAACCTCCGCTTTTTACAAAATGAATTTTAAATTTATATAAAAAAGAGAATTATATGTTAGTTTGGCAATAAACATTTTAAAAAACCCTACGAATATGAATTATATATATTGAAGTTATATGTAGTTGGTGCCTCTTGTTTGTATTCTTGGGTGGTTGCATCTTTTTAGAAGCTTTCAACATTTTTCTGTATTAAATTAAATTAAAAAATTGATGTCATTTTATTTTGTCTGTGGTAAGGAAGAAAAGTGAATCATACAAAATTTGTCTTATGTAATGAAGTTGCATTCAGCTAAAGTTACTAATATTTCATAAATAATACATATCAGGATTTCATGATGCTGATTTTGAGCCGCAAGCATGAATACTGATATCTCAAAAACAAATTGATATTAAAATAGATATGATTTTGATTTGAATCAGGTCTGTAGTTTAGATTTGGGACAATCTAGTTTAGTTTAGTCTATTGGATTTATTTTTGGATTTATTTTCAATAAGTGGAGGTTAGATTTATTTTCATGGATGAAAAATAATTACAAACAAATGGTAAATTCTGTAAATATTGATATTCAAAATCATAAATATATTTCATGAATCACTAATAAGCTTTTGAAATTACCATTGAATATGGTAATTTCTCCAAAAAAAGAATAGTTAATGAGCGTGGCTGCTAAATTAAAAAACACACTTTTTTCCTTATATTTTCGCTGGATAAAATATTTTGTACTGTTGGAGATAATTTTTTTTTTTTTTTTTAATTTTCAACGGGTAATGCCGGAGTAGTCCATCCACGCCGCGACTAGAGAATTCCCAAGTTCTTTTTTTGTAGATACTGACTTCAAGAGTTGAACCCTGAACAATTATGTAGTGAGTATATCTACTAACCATTCAAAACAACCCTCAAGGTTAGACACAAAGTTATTAATATTGTACAACATATCTTTTTGTCATCAGTAAGGTATTTGTCAGTATCAGTACATTTCGAATAACACAAATAATTAGACTTAGGGGTGTTTTAGGAAGTTGGTAAAAAGCTGGCTTTTGGCTTTTTACCAAGTTTTTTGGCTTTTTTGGAGGTGATTTGGGAAGTTGGTAAAAAGCTGACTTTTTTGATTTTTGGTTTAATATTTATTTATGACATCAAATCAAAATAGAATGACTAATATACCCTTGCCAAACTTTGAAATTATAGATAATTTGTTAACATAGAGGGTATTTAGGTAATTTCACAAGGTAGCTTTTTTGTTACTTGCCAAATGCAAAATCTGGCGTTTTGGGCAAGTTGGTTTTTTTCTCACAAGCCAAAAACGCAAGCTAAAGTAGCTTCTTCCCAAAATGGCACTTAGAGTATGTTTGAGAACATATTAATCATTATAAAAAGTAAACTCTTTTCTTTATTTTATTTATTTATTTGTTTTTATACGTCTTTTCGTAAAAAATTAAAAAATAACTAAATTAGAGATATTATATTATCTATATATAAAAATAATACTTTAAGAGAAAAAATTTAAAAATCATAACCAATAAATATGGGTAAATATTTTTTTAGGAAATATAAAATAACATTAATAAAGGAAATAAGCATAGTGTTGCTACATACAAAGAAACTATCAGACCTAGCAAAATAGAAAAAAAAAACAACTATTCTTTTATTTTTTTACTTATTTTTATTTTTAGTTAAAGTCTGGAGACACATTAATTTGGCACATTGTCAACTACTTCTACATATAAAACATTTTTTATACTTTACCACTTCTTTTCTTTTTTTTTAATACTGTTCAAGACTAATAAATACTACTCGCCTGTCATTAAAATTTAGGGAATTATGATGTGGGATTTAGTAAAAATATTTATAAAAGAGTAAAAAAAATTATGATTTTAATTATTAATATTTATCACTTTTTATAAATATACATATATATATATATATTTGATTCACTGATGTGTAATTCTCCCTTAGAATTTCTCATATTGCAAAGGCAAAGTTTAAAGAAAGTGGAGGTTAGATGCATCCATGAAAATGACTTCACCAAGAGGAGACAGTGGGGTTGTCCCAAACAAACATGACATTAATTTCCTTTCATGTTAAATGAAAAGATACATTATTGCAATCAGTTTTTTTTTCTTTTTTTTCTTTCCTTTTTTTTTTTTTTTTTTTTTTTTTTTTGGGCTACATTATTGCAACCTAACACGTACTTTGACATTAAAGAATGCCAACAAATTGATTACATTTTACAGGTGAAGATCATAATAAGTACCATGTGGACCATATAAGGGCATAAAACATTTTTCCTGTGACATTTGAATGGTAGGCAATAGAGGGGTCTTTTGGCAACCAGTTAAAAACGTCTACTTTTTAGTTTTTTAGCATTTTTATACATAGAAGTTAGTTTTTTAAGTCAAAAAAATTAATTTTTTTTAAAGTTAAAGAAGTCGTTAAAAAATTAAAAAAATTAAAAAATTAATTTTTTATTAACTTTTTAAAACACCACAAAATAGTGACATTTTTATATAATGATGAGTAGTACTGAGTTCATTTTGCTAGAAAAGTTTGACTTTTTGAACTATATCGATTTGAAAGTTGATCAAACTACTTTGAGTGCCCCTTGTTTTCTGGTTATTTGTTTTTAAATTAGGGCACATCTCAACTTGCTTTGGAAGTTTCCATAATGAGTAAAAAGTAAATCAGTGAAATATTTTTATATTAATAGGCCAACTGTCGTTGTCTTTCAAGGTTTATAAATTAAGGGGGAAAAAAAAAAGAAAGAGTGAAGAAAAAGATTGGCCTTCCCAAAGCTATCAAGCAACATTTTAAAGGTAAATTATCAATAAATCCTAATAATTAGATTTAATTCTTATTAAGTCTTATTAAAAATAAATCTTAGTAAAATTATAGCTAAAAATAATTTTTTTGTGACAATTTTTTACATACGTCGCTAAAAATTGACAATTAGTGATTTTTTTTTGTCATGATTTTTATAAATTGTCACTAAAACTTATAATTAGTAATCTTTTTTATAACAAATTTTTCTTATAGGACTTATTAAGTAATAAGTCCACTTATTAGGACCTACACGTAAGTATCCGTATATATTAAGGGCTAGTTACATCAAAGTTGTCTCAATTATTAGGCCTCGCTTGTTTTTTATACTAGCAGTCGACTCCGGATTAGTAGTGATGCACAGTAAAATTAGCTTAAGTTTGTTTTGGTTTTTGAACTCTGGTTTCGTAATCCCATCGGTTTAGGATAAGTCTTGGGCAACGAATTAGCAGTTTGGGCTGAGAGATGGTATTAATAAAGTAATCCGTTCGGATTGGGTGTTACCGGACGTCTGCCCGGAAGTTTGGCCTGTCAACAGCAATTTATTTTTTTTTTTTTAACTTTTTGGGCATTTTTTTTAAAACATTAATGTTTAATGTTTTTGTATTTTTTATTAAGCAAAAATCATCATTTTATTTGTTTTATTATTTTATATAAAAATAATTTAACAATCCCCACACTAACAACTATTATAAAAACAAACACAATTTTACTAATCCCCTCACTATTAATCTCTTCACTAACAATTCCATTATTATCAATCCTCTCTATTTTACCTCTGAAAACAAACGAGGCCTTAGTGTATTTATAAACTCAAACATTTTGAAGCATTTAGGGTGTGTTTGGTAACGTTTACGTTTTCACTTTATATTTACAAAAAATTTTGTAAACTGATTTTTGTTTATTTTTAGAAAAACATAAACTACAAACGCGTTTGGTAATTGACAAAATGTTTTAAAAAATTTAAAAATATAAAAAAAAGTGAGAAATGACAAGTGGTGGCAAGTGGCGGCGGAAGACGGTGGTGGAAAGTGGTGACGGTGGGTGATGGGTAGCCGGTAGTGGTGGGTGGTGGTGGGTGGGTGGATGACGGTGGCGGGTGGTAACAAGTGGGTGGTGGTGGTAGCAGTGGCAGGTGGTGGGTGGCAGTGGCAAGTGGGTGGCGGAGGGCGAATGGTGGTGGGTAATGAGTGGTGGTGGCAGGTAGGTGGCGGGTGGTAGTGGTGGTGGATGGATGGGTGACGGTGGCAGGTGGTGGGTGGTAGCGAGGGGGTGGTAGTGGTGGTAGTGGCGGGTGGTGGGCGGATGGCGGGTGGTGGTGGTGGTGGGTGGGTGACGGTGGCGGGTGATAACGAGTGGGTGGTGGGTGGTAGTGGCAGGTGGGTGGCGGTGGGTGGTGGCGGGTGGTGGTGGGTGGGTGGGTGGGTGACGGTGGCGGGTGATAGCGAGTGGATGGTGGGTGTAGTGGCAGGTGGGTGGCAGATAGCGGGTGGCGGTGGGTGGTGGCGGGTGGTGGTGGAGGTGGGTGGGTGGGTGACGGTGGCGGGTGGTAGGTGGTAACGAGTGGGTGGTAGTAGTAGTGGTGGTGGTGGTGGTGGCAGGTGGGTGGCGGTGGTGGTGGTGGTGGTGGTGGTGGGTGGTGGGTGGTGGTAGTGGTGGGTGGGTGGCAGGTGGCTGGTGGTGGTGGTGGGTGGCTAGTGGTGGTAGGTGGTGGATGGTGGTGGCAAGTGGGTGCTGAGTAGTGGTGGCAAGTAGGTGGCGGGTGGTGGTGGCAAGTAGGTGGCGGGTGGTGGTGGGTGGTGGCGGGTGGATGGAAAGTGGGTAGTGCTGGTGGTGGTGGTGGCGAGTGGGTAGCAGGTGGGTGGTGGCGAGTGGGTGGTGGTGTCAAGTGGGTGGTGAGTGGGGGTGGCAGGTGGTGGTAGGGGGTGGTTGGTGGGTGGTGGTGGCAGAAGACGGTGGTGGAAAATGGTGGCGGATAGTAGTGGCTAGTGTTGGGTAATAAAAAAAAAAAAAACTCAAAACTCAAAACGAAAATACATTTTTTGTATTTTCATTTTTTGGCCAAATTTATAAACTGAGACCACTGATTTATAAATCAAAAATTTTATCAAACAAGTTTTTATTTGAGTTTTTAAAATTTTGTAAATATAAACAAAAAACTGAAAACGTAAGTGTTACCAAACGTCACCTTAACCATCCTCTTCATTCTATCTCTGAAAATAAACGGGGTCTTAGTGTATTTATAAACTCAAACATTTTGAAACCTTTAACTACAAAAAAAATTGTACAAAAGGCCCCTTTTGTAGAAATGAAAATGGTGTGTTTTTATAACTGATGAGAAAGTCTTAATGCAAAAACTTTTATTTGTCAATAATTAATGAAATCTTAATGCAATAACATTTTATTAACTTCATATTTATATTATAATATTCCTATAAAAAAATACTGATGAGAAAGTCTTAATGCAATTACTTTATTTGTCAATAGTTAATGAAATCTTAATGCAATAACATTTTATTAACTTCATATTTATATTATAATATTCCTATAAAAAAATCACATAAATCTATATTATAATATGCTTGATCAATGACGTTCCATCATCTGTCTGGATAGCTGCATGACCACATGATATTTTACATCTTGCTCCCACATAGCATTTAAACTAGAGTATAATTATGAGCATATCCTTTATGTTCATTGAAATTTGAGTGCAAATAAAAGTGAAAGATGGAGACCCATATAATAACAACTTCTATTACAAGCAACACCAATAGATCATTTTTATTCCTCCCCTGTAAGTTCATCTTTTTATCTTTTTTTTTTTTTTTTTCTTTTTTGAGTTACATTAATTAATATATTCTATTTACTTTTTTATACATTTTTTTATAAAAATTTAAAAAGTACACTTATTTAGAACATCTCAAACCACTCCTACGGTCTCTTTCGGAATGAATAAAAAAAATTAATTTATTAATTTATTTAAGTCATATTATTTTTTAACTTTTTTATACGTAGTTTTATAATAAGTGAAAAAATCAACTTATAAGTCATACTAAAAATAACGTACGGTGTTTTGGGAACTTCTAACTTTTTAGTTTTTTTATACAAAAAAAGTCACAAAAAGTCAGTTCTTTTAACACAAAAACTAAAAAGTCACAAAAAAAATTAAAAAATTAACTTTTTATCAACTTTCTAAAACACCACGTAATTAATCAATTTTCTGACCAAGATACCCTTAAATTTATAAAGTGTAATGGCATATATTCCCCCATGATTTGCCAAAAAGTAGGTGCTTTGGTAGAACATAATTAATCAATGTCACAGCCATAAAACACAACTAGGACAATGCATGAAAAGTAACCATCAAGATGTCCCCTTAATTTCTTAGTCCTTAAAAATATTTGTAAAGATATGGATTAGATAGTGATTATGATGTCCGGACACTTGGCTTGTTTACATTAATCTATATATATATATATATAAATTATTAGGAAGAAAATTTTTATTGTAAAACCGATAACAGGTCGAATTAATTTGATATAATGATATCTCAAGATCTCAAAAATAGATAAAAACCTGCATAAAAGGAAGGATTCAAACTTCTATAGAGGAGAAAAAAAAGGCCCTCATAAGGGCAGAAAACAAACTTTCAGGAAGGATTATTATATCAACAAATAATCCTAATTAATCCATAATTAATCATGAATAATGTTATATAAATTAATAAATCTCATAAACTTTTTTTTTCACTTATTGATGTGACACTAATCATATTATTGAAATAATTTTTGTTTTAATTTTTAAAATTTTATTTATATATAACACATCAGTTAATAAAAAAAATTATTTTTTTTTTATTAATTTATGTAATGTTAGACTAATTTATTTTGATGATTTATTTAATTATGTTTTAATTTATTTGAAAAAAAAATAAAATCCAAAATTTATTTTGATGATTTATTTAATTATATTTTAATTTATTTGAAAAAGAAAAATATAATCCAAAATTTATTTTAATGATTTATTTAATTATGTTTTAATAGAATCCAAAATTTATTTTGATGATTTATTTAATTTGTTTTAATTTATTTGAAAAAGAAAAATAGAATCAAAATTTATTTTGTCATATTATTTCTTACTTAAACTTTTATCCTAAATATTGTTTGAATGGATTTAATATTTGCTTAAATCAGAAGTTCATTTCAACCCAAAAATAACGTCCAAACTAGAGGTTCAAACAGCTCAAAACAAAGGTTCAAACAGCCCAGCACAGCAGTAGGCCAAAAGATTCAAGTGAAAAATATTCAAATTTGTAATGATGGAGTGGAAGATATTCAAATTAGTAATGATGGAATGGAAGATATTCAAATGAATACAACGGTTATAAACGGCTATAAGTTTCATTATATATACTAAAGCCTCTAATGTAAACAAGTTACAAAAAAAATCAGAAAATATTCTTTGATCTATAATCACTCACATCTATTCTCTGCAAAAATTCTTTGAGAAGTGTTCTTCAAATTTTGTTTACATCTTCTTTCAGAAATTATACACTGAGACGTATAACTTTAAGCCCATCTTTCCTATGTGAGATTTACAGAAAAATCAAAGTTTCATTTTTATATCTATCTTTGAGAGATAATTCTTGTAATTTTCTGTGAAAGCAAAAACACATTCTTTTCAATCTTGTAAGACAATACACTCAGTGTTCTTGACTTAGAAAGTCTGTGTAAAATCTGTAGAGGATTGCTCCATCTGTGAAAAGGTTACTAGCACCCTGTGAAGCTAGAGTATAGTGGAAAATCTTAAGTGAAACTTGAGGAGTGGACGTAGGCCGAGTTGAAGCCGAACCACTATAAATTTGTTTGTCTCTCTCCCTTATCTCTTTATTTCATTTAAATTGCCATAACTATATTTTATATTTTCACTGTGTTAAAATCATTAACTGACATAGTTGTTAGAACACTTGTTTTAATTATTTTTATTTCATTAACTATATTTAGTGCTAGTCATAATTTTTATTAGGATATTATTATTTTTATTTGTAAAAATCTAATTCACATCCACTCTTAGGTTGTCTTTTGGGTAACAATTGGTATCAGAGTCTAGACTCTTGTTTTAGATTTAACATCTGAGAGTTTCGATCCATGGTAACCTTAGCTGAAGGATAAGCCACAAATAGGCCACCATTGTTTGATGGAAAGAACATAGTCATTGGAAGGATAAGATGACCCTATACCTACAAGCCACTGATTATGCCGTGTGGATTATTGTCACCAAAGGTCCAAAAATTCCTACCAAATTAGTAGACAATATTAGTGTGCCTAATACTGAAGATGAATGTGATGAGAGAGATCATAAATTATTGCAAGCCAATGCTATAGCCAAACTCACTCTTATTTGTGGATTAGACTCTAAGGAGTATAATAGAATTTCAAGTTGTGATTTGGCAAAAGAAATTTGGGATAAACTTGAGGTAACGTATGAAGGTACAAACCAAATGAAGGAATCTTGTATTGATATACTTGTTCATAGTTATGAATTGTTTAAAATGAACTCTGATGAATCTATTTCAAGTATGTTTACTAGATTTACTAAAATTGTAAACTCTTTGAAATCTCTTGGCAAAACTTATACTAACAGTTAGTTGGTGAGAAAAATTCTTAGGTGTTTACCAAAGAATTGGGAAGCAAAGGTCACGGTCATTATAGAAGCCAAAAATTTCTTCACACTTGGATTGGATAAGCTTATGGGTTCCTTTATGACTCATGAGATCACCATGAAAAAACATGAGGATATTGAAAACAAAAAGAAAAGTGGAATTGCATTCAAAGCCTCATCAAATGATGAAGGACATGAAAACTCCAGTGAGGATGAAAGTTATGCCATGTTTAGTAGAAATCTGAAAAATCATTTCAAGAAAAATAATTATGGAGGAAGAAGACCTTTCAAGAAATAGTATAACAAAGATAACAAGAAAGAGCCTATTATTTGCTATGAGTGCAAAAATCCTGGACATATGAAGATAGATTGTCCAAAATTGAAGAATCATGGAAAAGACTACAAAAAGGCCATGGTAGCAGCTTGGGGAGAAAGTAAAGATGAAAGTTCAAGTGATGAAATTGAAAATGAAATAGCCAACTTATGTCTCATGGCTCTTGAAAATGAAGACTCTACTCAAGATGATATAACTTCTCTTTATGAAGAATTTGAAAGTGCATTCCATGAACTACAAGATGAATTTAGAAAAGTTAGTGCCAAAAATAATGTGTTGAAAAAATATGTTGCATCTTTATCTATTAATGTAGAAGAATTAAAGAAAGAAAAAATTGTTTTGAAAAATGATTTTGATACTATCTCTAATGAGAAAACTACTTTAAAAAATAATGTTGATGATTTAACAAAAAGACTTGAAAATTTTGTAAAAGGTAGAGATAATCTCAACATGCTTCTTGGAAATCAAAGATGTGTTTTTGATAAAGCGGGTATTGGATATGACCCTATTAAGAAACAAAAGAATCTTAATACAATTTTTGAAAAGGCACCTCTCATGACACACCCTTATATTACTTGTCATTATTGTAGAAAGAAATGCCATTATATATCTTATTGTCCATTCAAAAATAATATAAATATGGGAATTAAAAAGATTTGGATTATTAAGGGATCTAACAAAATTAACTAAGAATGATCCAAGAAATTATGGGTACTAAAAATCAACACTTGATTGTTATCTTGTAGGTTTGCTTTAAGTCCAAAGTTAAAGAAGGGAAGTGGTACCTTGATAGTGGATGTTCCAAACACATGACCGGAGATAAATCATTCTTTACTAAACTATCATCGAAAGATAGAGGATTTGTTACTTTTGGAGACAACAAGAAAGGAAAAATCATCGGTATTGGTAGCATTGGTATTTCTTCTAACCCTTCTATTGAAAATGTTTTACTTGTTGATGGACTTAAGCATAATCTACTTAGTATTAGTCAATTATGTGATAAAGGTAATCGAGTTATTTTTGATAAATCACATTGCACAATTGAAAGCACAAATGATCATAAAGTTTTATTCGTTGGTAATCATCATGATAATGTTTATGTTTTTCATCTCAATAATCTCTATACTAGTGATGTTAAATGTCTATATATTAATAATGAAAATAGTTGGTTATGGCATAGAAGATTTTGTCATACTCATATGGATTTAATTGCTAAACTTTTGAGAAATGATTTGGTCATTGGACTTCCAAAAATTAACTTTGAAAAAGATCATCTTTGTAGTTCTTGTCAACAAGGAAAACAAACTAAAATATCGTTTAAATCAAAATCTCACATTTCCACAATTAGATCTTTACAACTACTGCATATGGATTTATTTGGGCCCTCAAGGACATCTAGTCTAGGTGGTAAACATTATTGTCTTGTTATTGTTGATGATTATTCAAAATTTACATGTGTTATGTTTTTAGCACACAAAGATAAAACATTTTCTTCTTTCACAAAACTCTGCCGTAGAATTCAAAATGAAAAAGGCTTTCTTATTACTAATATTCGAACCGACCATGGTAGAAAACTTGAAAATGAGAAATTTGAATTATTTTGTGATGAGTATGGTATTGAACATAATTTTTCAGCACCTAGAACCCCTCAACAAAATGGTGTAGTAGAAAGGAAGAACACAACTTTAGAATAGATGAGTAGAACAATACTTTGCGAAAATAATCTTCCTAAATATTTTTGAGCCGAAGCCGTTCACACCGCATGCTATATTTTAAATCGTGCATTAATTAGACCTATTCTCAAAAAGACTTCTTATGACCTTTGGCATGATAGAAAACCCAACATTAGTCACTTGCATGTTTTTAATTGTAAATGTTTTGTGCATAATAATGATAAGGATAACTTAGGTAAATTTGATTCAAAATCTGATGAAGCAATTTTTCTTGGCTATTCCTTAACTAGCAAAGCTTATCGTGTTTTCAATAAAAGAACTCTTGTTGTGAAAGAATCTATACATGTGGCATTTAATGAAACTAACAACTCTGCTCAAATGCAAATTGTTAGTGATAATATAGATTTGGAACCAAATGTGGAAGATTTAAGTATCTACAAAGAAGAGAACCAACCATGTAAGTTGAACAAAGAGATTGAACAACCTATTCTCCCACTTCAAGAAGAATAAGGAAACAATGATGATTTGCCAAGAGAATGGAAGTTTGTTCATAATCACCCTAAAGATTTAATCCTAGGTGACCCTACAAAAGGTATTGAAACTCGCTGTTCACTTAGAAATATTTGTAGTAACTTGGCTTTTCTCTCACAGATTACGCCTAAAAACTTTCAAGAAACCGAATTCGATGAACATTGGATGATAGCTATACATGAAGAGCTTAACCAATTTGAGAGAAACAAAGTGTGGGAACTTGTACCAAAACGTAAAGATCATACCATTATCGATACCAAATGGATCTTTCGAAACAAGCTTGATGAATCTGACACAATTATAAGAAACAAAGCTAGACTTGTTACACAAGGATACAATTAAGAATAAGGTATTGATTTCGATGAAACATTTGCTCTGGTTGCTAGATTAGAAGCCATTCGCATGTTACTTGCATTTGCATATTTTAGAGATTTCAAACTTTATCAAATGGATGTAAAAATTGTCTTTCTTAATGGTTTTATAAATAAGGAAATTTATGTTAAACAACCCCCAGGTTTTGAAGATTATGCTTTTCCAAATTATGTTTTTAAACTATCAAAAGCTTTATATGGTTTGAAACAAACACCTCGTGCATGGTATGAACGATCAAGTAAATTTTTGATTGAAAATAATTTTTCAAGAGAAATGATTCACACAACACTTGTTGTTAAAATTAAAAATAATGATTTACTTATTGTGCAAATATATGTGGATGACATTATATTTGGTGCTACTAATAAAACTTTGTGTAAGGAATTTGCTAAGTGTATGCAAGGTGAGTTTGAGATGAGTATGATGGGGGAGCTAAATTATTTCCTTGGGCTTCAAATCAAACAATGTAAGGAATGAATTTTATCAACCAAGTTAAGTACACAAAAGAACCACTCAAAAAGTTTGGTATGTATGACTCAAAAATAGCTGAAACACCTATGAGCACATCCATTAAGCTAGACAAGGATGAAAAAGGTAAGTCCATTGATTAAACAAAATATCGAGGTATGATCGACTCACTTCTTTATTTAACTGCAAGTAGACCCGATATTATGTTTAGTGTTTGTATGTGTGCTAGATATCAATCAAATCCTAATAAATCACATCTCAGTGCTGTTAAAAGAATTTTTAGATATCTTGTTGGCACTCAAAATTTGGGATTGTTTTATCCTAGAGGTGTTGCATTTGATTTAGTTAGTTACTCGGATGTCGACTTTTCCGGATGCAAACTTGATAGAAAAAACACTAGTGGCACTTGTTACTTTCTTGGTAACTCATTAGTATCTTGGTTTAGCAAAAAGTAAAATTCTGTTGCTTTATCAACAGCCGAAGCTAAATATATAGCTTCCGGAAGTTGTTGTGCCCAAATACTTTGGATGAAACAATAATTGGAGGACTTTGATTTGCATTATGATCATATCCCTATGCCATCAATTTAAGCAAAAATTTAGTTCAACACTCACAAACAAAACATATTGAAATTCGACATCATTTTTTAAGACATCATGTTCAAAAAGGGGATATTGTACTTGAATTTGTAAACACCAACAAGCAATTTGCGGATATTTTCACAAAACCCCTAAGCGCAGATCGCTTCAATTTTATTCGTGGCGAGCTTGGAATGTTGATTTCTACTTAAAAAATTTTGTTATGACTGTAAAACTTGAATTTTTGTTAAAATGATATGTGTATTGCTACACTGATATGGAAACATTTATATCAGTTGAATGCTCTCAACTCCTTCATACATTTATTCTCCTTAACAGTTTACTATTCTCAAATGTGTAATTTTTTTTGGGTTCTGTATCTTGAGGTAAAATTAACTTTGCATACATTAATTTTTTTTTAAACCCTTATGGTATTTTTTTTGCATTACCATTCCAGCAATACCAACGTCCCATTAAGTTTAATTTCTACTGGTATTATTTTATTTTTTTATTTTGCTATTAGGCTTAATTTCTTTTATTTTTATTTTTTTCTCATTATTATTTTTTGTTTGGGCTTAATTTTTTTATTTTTTTCTGCTTTTTAATTTCATTTTTCAGTACTTAAACATAAAAACAAAAACAAATCAAAATACAAATATTTACATAAAAAAAATACCCTTCATTTTTTTTACGGCTATACACCGATCAAAATAAACATATTTACATTAAAAAAAAACCCTTTATTTTTTTTATGGCCATACGCCGATCTTACTTACTCGCCTCTTCCATCGTTTTCTCCCTTTTTTTCTCACCTTGGGAAGCCCTTGAAGGCCCTACCCCCTTGCTTTCGTCAAGAGGGAGACTCCCCGCTGACTATCAAATGCCAAGAACGACGTTGCTCCAAATCAGGCCATAGAGGTGGTCTTCCGTTTAAGCTCTTTATTTTCGGCCTTCAGTGCGCAAATCTTTGCTCGCGCATCCTTGTACATGCGTTAGAGCAGCGAGAGTTGGGCGTTGACCTGGTGGAG
Organism: Camellia granthamiana; assembly: GCA_036172215.1. NCBI lineage: Eukaryota > Viridiplantae > Streptophyta > Magnoliopsida > Ericales > Theaceae > Camellia > Camellia granthamiana. The sequence goes on along the minus strand of CM069915.1, from coordinate 50,414,162 downwards.
CTCACTCGTCTTGTTCTGTAGTCGGTGAGCCAATTTTGTGACTGCAGTCATCGTCTCCATACAGGACGTCAGTGTGAAATGATTGGCTTCAATGTCTGATTAAGCTGCTATTATTTGCTCAATCGACATCATAGGAAGGTTGGGAAGAGTAAGAGTCGGGGCACTCGGCCCAGCAACGCTTACGGGATCATTCAGGTCCGGAAAGAGAATAAGGGGACGGGACGAGGCCATGAAGTAGAAGATAGAGATGTAGTCGACAGGAGGGTCATTTTTGGCTGCCTTTCTGCTCTGCTCAGTTTCTCTGTTCTATCTCTCTCACGTAGAAGAAGAAAGGGATGGAAGCGAATAAGAAAGCAGAAGGAGAAAAGAGTGATTATGAAGAAGACAGAGGAGAAGAAGACAAGAGGAAGAGAGAGTCGAGGCCGTTGATTGACCCGTCTCACTTTTGTCGGTCGGCTGACGTAAAAACAAGGACGCGTGTCCGACGCGATTTTCGATAAAAAAGAGAGAGGCGCGCGAATCGTATATATATGTATATCTATGTTTTGAATTATATAGATGTCACTTATCACTATTATTTTCCTCCTCCTCCTCCTCCTCCTCCTCCTCCAGTTTCTAACCCATGATTTCCTTTTGATAATGTCACAGGGGGAGAAAATTATATGATGTTATGTATTATGGTATTATTTTGTTATGATGTTATGTATTATGGTATTATTTTCAAATTATGGTATTATTTGAAAACTAATATGATGATTATGTTTTTATAGTTTGATATCTTAGTCTCATATCATGTCTTTAATTAAAGCTTTATTACACATGTGCTAACCTATGTATTTAGAAATGAATTCAGGGAGCATGACTTGAGGGGGAGCTTTTCTTACTCCCAAATCAAATCAAAACATCATTATGTGTCATCATAAAAAAGGGAGAGATTGTTAGACTAATTTATTTTGATGATTTATTTAATTATGTTTTAATTTATTTGAAAGAGAAAAATAGAATCCAAAATTTATTTTGATGATTTATGTGATTATATTTTATTTTATTTGAAAGAGAAAAATAGAATCCAAAATTTATTTTGATGATTTATTTAATTATGTTTTAATTTATTTGAAAGAGAAAAATAGAATTTAAAATTTATTTTGATAATTTATTTAATTATATTTTAATTTATTTGAAAAAGAAAAATATAATCCAAAATTTATTTTGATGATTTATTTAATTATGTTTTAATAGAATCCAAAATTTATTTTGATAATTTATTTAATTATGTTTTAATTTATTTGAAAGAGAAAAATAGAATCAAAATTTATTTTGTCCCACTATTTCTCACCTAAACTTTTATCCTAAATATTGTTTGAATGTATTTAATATTTGCTTAAATCAGGAGTTCATTTCAACCCAAAAATAATACCAAAACCAGAGGTTCAAACAGCCAAAACAAAGGTTCAAACAGCCCAGCACAACAGCAGGCCAAAAGGTTCAAGTGAAAGATATTCAAATTAGTAATGATGGAGTGAAAGATATTCAAATTACTACAACGGCTATAAGTTTCATTATATATACCAAAGCCTCTAATGTAAACAAGTTACAAAAAAAATCCAAAAATATTCTTTGATCTATAATCACTCACATTTATTCTCTGAAAAATTCTGAGAAGTGTTCTTCAATTTTTGTTTACATCCTTTTTTAGAAATTATACACTGAGACGTATAGCTTTAAGCCCATCTTTCCTGTGTAAGGTTTACAGAAAAACCAGAGCTTCATTTTTATATCGATCTTTGAGAGATAATTCTTGTAACTTTCTGTGAAAGCAAAAATACTTTCTTTTCAATCTTGTAAGAGTGTAGTACACTCAGTGTTCTTGACTTAGAAAGTCTGTGCAAAATCTGTGGAGGATTGCTCTATCTGTGAAAAGGTTGCTAGCACCCTGTGAAGCTAGAGTATAGTGAAAAATTTCAAGTGAAGTTTGAGGAGTGGACGAAGGCCGAGTTGAAGCCGAACCATTATAAATTTGTTTGCCTCTCTCTCCCTTATCTCTTTACTTTATTTAAATTGTCATAACTATATTTCACATTTTTACTGTGCTAAAATCATTAACTGACATAGTTGTTAGAACACTTGTTTTAATTATTTTTATTTTATTAATTATATTTATTTATTGTGCTAGTCATAATTTTTATTAAGATATTATTATTTTTATTTGTAAAAATCTAATTCATCCATTCTCTTAGATTGTCTTTTGAGTAACACATAACATTTTAAAAACAAAAAATTATGCCAATGAGTCTACTGAAGAGCTCTTTTTGCCTCCAAACAAACTCTCCAAACAAACTCAACAATTAGATCTAATGCATGTGACTAATCATTTAAGGCATGCCTAGCTAGTATATACTTTTCCTTGGTGTAATGTACAAGCCATTGACATATGGTATCCACCATATATATTACAAATTGTTAATTCTTTTTCTTCTTTGGTGGGTGAATGATTATAGATCTAGGATTGTACATCTTGCTAAAGAAAAATGATATTGACAAAAAAATTGAGGAAAGAATCAATCGTTGGCCATCGCAAGTTTAAATCATATGTTTGTTTGGTGATGGGTTCTCCACGCATGGTGGCATTCCCAAGTTTGAATAATTTTGAGTTACTTACCAATAAGTTTCATATATAAAATTTAAAATTTATTTAGTTTTAAAACAAAAAACTTACATCAATTAGTCTTACATATTTTTAATTGTTACTAAAAAATCTTTTTTTTTAGATTAAATTTTTTTAAAAAACGCTACTACATTTCACTACCGTCGAAATATTCAACATCACCGGAAAGTCGCCGGAGTATCGCTGGAGTGTTCTGAACATCACTGGAAGTCGCCAGAATGTCCAAAATGTTTGTTACGTCAAGAACATTATTGGAAATTCACCAGAATGTCCAGAATATTGTTAGAAATAATAAAAAATTAAAAATTAAAAAAAGAGAAAATGTGCTAAATATTGATAAACTGAAAGCAAAAAAAAAATAAAATAAAATAAAATAACAACAATGGAAAAAAGTATATATTATTTTTCAATTTTTGTAAGGTTTAAACAAATAATCTTCAATATTGATCAAACTGAAAAAGTAGGCTTTAAAATTGTAAAATGTTACAGTTTCAAAGTATAATTCTATTAAGCATTTATCTTTATTAATCAAACTGGAAAACATGTTATGAAACTGGAAAATTTTACAATTCTAAGGAATGTTATGAACTGTAAAATTTTACAATTTTAAAGTATGATTTTTTTGAGCACCAAAAAAACTGAAACTGTAAAAGTCTGCAGTTTTCATCACCTTTAACTAAAACTTAAAAACAACTTATTCAGAATTTGAAAATTTTCTTTATTAAAACAGGAAAAGAGAAGTGTGTAGCAGAGAAAATATAAAAAAAATTTGACAAATCAAAGAAAAGAAACAAATATAGAGAGAATATTGTACTCCGACAACTATTTTGGTTTAGATCCAGTTAGATCTCATATAGATTTACTTAGATTTAATGTAAACTGAGCAGATCTACATCAAATCTGAGTAGATCTACTCACATTCTTCGCTAGAAACTCGTCTCTTTCGCTGTCGGTGAGGTTGAAGTTAGGAGTCAATGATCAGTGGTTGCTGGTGAACTCCAAGCAATGGTGGTTGTGGGTCGTTGGTGACTATATATTAGAAAGAGAAAGAGAAAAATAAGAAATAGTGGTCGATTATCGAAAATCAGGAAGAGAGAGAGAGAGAGAGAGAGAGAGAGAGAGAGAACGAATTCATAGGATGAATGAAGAAAAAAAAAAAGGTAGTGGACTTTTGAGAGTATTCAAAAGGTTGTGGACTACATAGACTTATCCTCTTTTAGATAGGACTTCTAGGTAATTTGCCCAATAATTTTTATGGTGTAAAAAAGAAAATAAAAAAAAATTAAAATTAAAAACAATTTTTTAATGTTTCTTAAAAGGTGAGTAGTTTTTAAATTATTTTTTTATATATGAAAAATAGTTCATTATACAAGTTTTTTTTAGGTAATTACATTGACACCCTTGAGATTTCTGTTTAATACAGAATCTCCACTTACATTTAAAAAATTACACTTATACCCTTATCAGATTAAAATGACATATTTACCCTTTAGCTTTTATACATATAAAATAATAAATAATGCAGATATTTTGTTCATTCCATTTTAAGGGAAATAACAATCATCTTATTTGGTTTAACTCACATAAAAAATGAGTTTTTTAAAAAAAAATTCGTGTTTTTTTATTTTTACTAAATTTTTAAATGTTTTAAGCAATTTTTTATTTTTTAGATACACCTAATCTAGATATACTTTAGAAGTACAATATTTTGTGATTTTTTTTAAATTCACCAAATACGAAAAACAAAAACAAAAACAAAAGCAAAAACAAAAATACAAAAATTCAATACATTATCTTATTTTGTTGTATTCAATGGATTTTTTAAAAAAGTTTTTTGTACAAATTTTGTACTTTTTAAATATATCTAGATTAAATTGATCCAATCTAGATATAATGATGGAAATAAAAATGAAAAAAATTATATTAATATATAAAAATTTATAGAAAAAAATATTATAAAATTGTTGTGATAGTGATATTATTGTAAATATAAATCATGCTTATGGGTGTTTTGTTTTAAAGTGAAATGTTACCATTAAGTTATATAATTGTGTTTGAAATTTCTATATAAAATTTATGTTTGTATATCATCGCTCAATAAGAATATATATTCAGATAGAATTTAATGATAAAAAGTTGTAGAATGTAATTATGATAATAAGAAGAAAAAATTGTAGGAAAAAGGGCAAAATGATTATTTAGAAAAATTTAAGGCATGACATCAGCAATTTAAGGAACAATTTGTAATGAGATTACAATTCTCGGGGAGAGAAATGTAATTTTTCAAATGTGAGAGGGACATCTATATTAAACAAAAATCTCAAGGGTGTCGGTGTAATTTACTTTTTTTTTTTTTTGTGTGTGTTTCTCATAAAATGAAAACAAAACCATCTTAGAGAAAGCACAAACAGGAAAATAATTGAAACTATCAAATACCCTCCATTCAATTAATTTTTTCCCCTTTTCTCTAATACAATCGTCTATGACCAAATAAATAAATAAAGACTCTGCAAACTGACAAAAACTTAGCTTACAAGGTTGGCCCTTTGCCATTAGCTTATTCCCTCTCCAAGCTCTAGAATAAAAATTTTAAAAAGACCAAAAAAAAAAAAAAAAACTAACAAATTAGATACTCAACAAGATAGAAAGAAATACAAAGTCTCACAATTACAAAGCAATCTATTTCAATAAAAACAACACACTGACTTCTCTAATCTTATATGCAGTTTCTTCTGCTTCTATCTTTTCATGTTCATATATGTGTTCACACACCATTCTGTTCTCTCCTTTTTTGTTTTTGTTTTTGTTTTTGGTGTTTCCGGAGACACAAACAGCTAGAATTTTCTGCTCAACACGATTAATAACTCGACTATGTTTTTTTTTATGAGCTGAAATGGGAATAAATGCAATCAAGTGTCGATAACAGAAGGCACTAGTAAGGAATCTGAGTGTGCTGCCACCACTAAGTTGGGACAATGGTGCCAATGTAGCCGAATCCCATGATAGTAAAGGTTATGGTTTGGAGGAATAGGTAAATGAAGTAGTTGTTCTTCCCATACAGAAAGTCATAGCATCCACTGAAGAAGAGGAACGCTGCGAATCCCAACTCCAACATATGAATTCTGTAAATTTTTAACCACAAATCATTAAAAATTTAATTAATGTGTAAAAATAAATACATACAAAACCATTCATGTTATAAAGTAGAAAATGCATACTTTAGATGCTAATAGGTGACTTCACAATCCTACCAAAGAAGTGAACTTCTAAATGTTTCTATAATATAACAAATGTGGGCAAGCTTGCACACATTTGCATATAAATTGAGAAATTTTCAAGTATTTTCACCTGTCTCCGATCTTGAATATGGGCTTTCTTGGTCCTTTCGTGTTTGCTTTGTTTTTCATCATATCTCCAAGTTTTTCAGTGACAACCCATTCATTAACTCTCCCTGCTTCTAGCAGACCAATTAAGGTTGCCTTTGTCCGGTGCAGAGACATCACATTCTCAAACAGAATCCAGTAAAACAACAGATGAACAGACCTACAATTTCAGAATTGTGTTATTTTAGCTATTGCTTCTGCTAGAAATCGTGTCTTGTCCAAACAACAATGCTAATAATAGTAATAATTAGTTTGAAAAGTAGAATAGACCTTGGAGTTCCAACTGAATTCAAAATGGTGATGATACAAGGGATGTAAATGGCTCCCCATTTAGGAACTTCGACTTCAGGTACCAAAATGGTCAATGGAAGTACGACACAGTAGAACATGAAGGTGACCATATGAGCTATGACCTTTCGGACAAAGAAGAAGCTATAGATCACATACACCTTCTTAAAGAGTGTTACTTTCTGCAGCAATGGGTAGAATGAAAGATTGGTTAAAAAATTAGTCCAATTGTTACAAAGCCAACACCTATCTTGTTTTTTACGACGGATTGTTTTTGAAAACAGACTGACCTTGTTTCTAACAATTTCCATCACCATTTTCCGGAACAAATTTGCAGGACCGCAGGACCATCTGTGCTGCTGGAAACGGAAGGCTTTGAAAGTACTAGGAAGTTCACTTTTCACCTATTGTATAACAAATAACAATACGCATTAATGTACTGTGACTCTTATAAATAGAAAAAAGGGGACATAACAATCATCGGACATAGTACTATGCTAATTTTAAATTTATTGTCACTTTTAAATTTACTTATATTGTAACATTTCTTTACAAACAAAAAAAAGTGAGAGCCATGAAATGAATTGGGGATAATCTTCAATTATTTATTATTAAAATATACTAATAAATAGAAATTAAATAAATACCTGCAGGTCACCAAGGTAAACAAATTTCCATCCCTTGAGACTGGCTCGGACAGCAAGATCCATGTCCTCAACTGTTGTTCGGTCCTTCCACCCACCTGCTTCATTGATTGCAGCAATTCTCCATACACCGGCAGTCCCTGCAGTACTATCTCATTAATTCATTGTAAAATGTAAACAAATTAAATTAACAGTAACCTTTAATTACTCAAAAAGCTAGCAGGCCTTGTATTCTTTTGAATATTAGTAACTTTTACAATGAAAAGAGATAAAAAACAAAACTCAAATATGAAATTTTCTTGTAGATTTATACTAATTATCGCACAGTTTTACAAGTCATATTCCAAATTTGTTTGGTAAAGTATATTTTTAATTGATCGAGGTTCTTAAATTTGAGTGTCAAATTCTCAGCTGAAAGATGTTGTCAACATATGACAACATCTTTCCCAACATTCTCAGGGTATGTGTCAATTTTGTTTTGCAAATTTTGCTTTACGTTTTGTAATTTTCTTTTTCTCATTTTGAAATTTCAGGAAAAAACTTGCCAAGATGTTCAATCTAATTTCAACAATACTTATCCATCAGTTCCAATCACTTTAACATACCACATTTGTGTATAGATAGGATTTATATGTATTGGTATATGACTTTGTAGTTTGGCAACTTTTATCGTTTAAGCATTTGCCAAAAAAGAGTCAAGACCAAAATAGCTTTGGAAAGTTTGTATATATGTGCATTGCTTGATTCTTGGAAAAGTGGCTTAACAAATAATTAAGGTCATGTGTGGATCTAGCATTTGAGTAGGGATTTATAAAGAGAAAGGAAAAGGAAGAGGAAAGTGATAGAAATACAAGCTAAATTTTTTGTCACTTTTTCCTTGTCTTTCATTTCCTTCAACAAATTCCTGATCAAATTCAAAATCCAAACACAATTTAAGTTGTGTTGGATATTGGAATTGTGGCAGAAAAGAAAAAAAAAAAGAATGAAGAAGTGAAGAAAAAGAAAAAGAGAGCTTATAATCCGTACAAGTTTTCCTTTCTTTTTCTTTTTTCACCACAAATTTGTATAAATTCAGAATTCAAATACAGAAAAAAGTGTAGTGCATTTTACCATTGAAACCAAAGAAGGCATGAGTGGCTGATCCAACTTCTTGCTCGACCGTGAAATGATAGTCCAATGACATCTCTTGCATTCTTGTCATCAAGCACTCATCTGCATTTACTGTAAAAACAAAAACCACCCAAAAATAAATAAATAAAAATCAAAAAATGAAAAAAACCACTTTAGAATTGCCTTTACATAATGCAAGCAAATCCAAATTCCAAAATAGTTTCTTTTAATATTTAGGACATCATTTTCACACAAATAATATTAAAGCTAAATGGGCATATCAGTGTCAATTCATTTTTTTTAGCACTTGGGTAAAAATTTAGCATAATATATACTACGAGCATATTTGTCTTCAGGACAAAAGAAGAAAATTAGATTAATTATTTGTACGACCCATTAGTACGAAATAGTATATCTCATCACAATGAGACGTTATCAAAATATAACAAAATACACAATAATGTTATCCAATATCATCATTTCCTAACATAGGATCCTTGACAACCCTTTCTCATTTTGTGGGGTCTATTATCTCATCACATATTTTAAGATTAATCATATTTTTCATCATCTACTATACTAACAATGTTAGATGATACACCAATCTAATTGAAAAATTATTTTATTAATTTTCCTAATAAATAAAATTGTTCAATATGAAAGGTAAAAAAAAATTAGGGTTACATTTTCTCATTGTATCTTAAAATAAAAAATTGGAATTAAAATCAAGTACAAAACCTGACAAGAGAACTGTATAATATATGAGGATAGGGGACATTGCATGTGTTGCCACAATAAAGGCAGAGAGAGCATTGTACCTCCCAATGTCAGCCCCCATCACATGTCTTTATGTCAACCATCTTCACCCACCCCCTCTTCTCTTCTCACCTCATTTGGTATTAACATCTGAATAGTTTATATTTTTTTATTTTTTAACATTTTACAAAAAGATATGCAAAAAAAAAATAGAAAAGTGATCTCTTATCTCTAAATTCGCACTAAAATGGTTGTACAAATGTTTTTTTTTAATCTTAAATTTAGAAATTATTTATAGAGAAATTAAAAAGAATTTGTAAAAAAATATATATTTATTATATATTAATATAATTGATAAGTTGTTTATTATAATTACATAATAGTATTAAACACCATCATCTTACATCGCGGGTCGGTTTGTTATAATTTCTAACAATTTTGAAAATTAATAATAAAAAAATCAAAAGTTAAAAGTATATTTCTTCTTATTACTCAATATTTTTTTACATTTTTTTAAAAATTATTTCTAAAATTCTAAGATTAAAAAAAGAAAAGAAAAGAAAAAAGCAAAGTACTACAGAGCACCTCCCTCAAATTGGCCACTTACATCACCCTGCCATTGCTACACCAAGGCAATGTCTCAATAATTTTTGCACAAGGCTCAGAATCTGCTGTGGCCCGTACCTACACTACTTCTCCTGCAACTGCTGAGTTGTCAACCCACTATTGGTTTCTCAAAATCCCCCAATCACATAACAAGCCGTGCCTACTCTTTGTTATCACGTGGCTCAAACCTTAACAGCTCGCCACGTCATCAGAACATACTTGAATTTACCAAACTGTCCTTGTGCATGCAATTAATGCCGACTCTCTCTCTCTAGTGTCGGTGGCGAATGCGAGTGGGGGTCCACTACGTAACATGTGGTACTCCCTACCCTACTAACCGTTTTATACCAGCACGTGGACGTACGTGGACACAGTCAAATGACAATTTTACCCTCAAACTTCTTTATAGTGGTTTTTTTTGACCATTTTCTTGTAATAATAATAATTTGTTTTGTCTGTTTGTTCTTGACTGAACGAAATGACAAACCTACCCCGGATATCTAGCACTTCCATCCCCGTCAATCATGGGTAGTTCTCGACAATGGCTAGGGCAATAAATAAATAATTAATAAAATAGATTAAGAAATTAATAAAATAAAATATCACATCTAAATTATCCTAATTTTATTTTTTCTCTCACAAAAATTTAAAAAGTCAAAAAATTCATTTTAAACCAAATTCTTTAAGATTCATTTGGGATGTAGATGGACTTTTTGAAGTGTTTTGAGAAGATGGTTAAAAGTTATTTTTTAACTTTTTTTTAATTTTTTTGTGAGAGGAAAAAAAGCCAAAAAAAGTAAAAAAAAAAAGCTTTTAACCATCTTCCTAAAACACTCCAAAATAGGCCTTTAGTCTGGGGCTAAATAGATTCATTTAGAATGAACTTTTTGACTTTTTTAACTTTTGTGAGAGAAAAAATAAAATGATTATGATTTTGATGTAACGTTTTATTTTATTGACTTTTTAGTCTATTTTGTTTTTATATGATTATTTTAGCCAAAAAATTCCAAACTTTTTCTTTCCAGGACTTAACCTCAAACATAACCAACAAAATTAAAAAAATTAAAAAACAAACCCACATTCCAAACTAATCCTCCATCATTTTGAAAGATACATCCTTTGAATTACTCCATTTCCATATACTTACACATACACTGACATATACATGTATATATATACACTATATTTTATTTACAGTAATTAATAAAAGTCACATTCTTTTTTTAAATAGCCACTGAAATTGGTAATATTAAGGCACAATTAGTGGCATCTTTTTAGCAATCCAATAATAGAATTAATTATTATTATTATTTTTGGAGGGTTTTGTTTGTTGTATATAGTGGGAGTAGCTGGCGTAGGTGTATTTTGATGTATGTGGGGGTACAATACGTGATCCTACGGCTACAAAACAATCCAATTGTCGTAATCAGACGGCTACCATTAAACCGGTCCCACTCCGTGATTAATGGGTTTTGGCAGGACTCCCGTGCAGTCTGCAACAAACCCCGCCGACAACAACCAACCACGTCAAACAAGTAATTTACTTCTAATTTTCTTCTTCTTCTTTTCTTTTACTTCTAATTTTCCAAAGTATATAATTTAATTTTCATTTTGGTTTCCAAACTTTAATTTTTATCAATATGGCCCAATTAAAAGCCACTTAGGCCCGTTTAGAAATTAATTATTTTAATTAATCTTTTTTATAAAAAAAATTATATTATGACAATTTATAATAACTTTTTAACTACAAATAAGACCTTAGTTTTGTTTTTTTTTTTTTAATTTTAAGCATTAGGTAATACACCTTTTCAATTTCAACCTTTAAGTATTGGAAAAAACTATGGTATATATCTTATAATTATAAAAGAAAATGATATAATTTTATAATTTCTAAGTCATAGCTAAAAAAAAAAAGTCAAACACAAATGCGGTATAATTAAAAATTTTAAAATAATATCATAATTAAAGAAAAAATTAATCATAACTAAAGAAGAAAATAATGTAATTAATAATGCATATGATAAAGAGTATGTATAATAGAATTCTCCGTAAATATTATATTTATTTGGCTTTGACCCTTTTGTTTGGTGTGATAACCTTTTAGGGCTCTTTTGAGAAGTGGAATAAGAGTCAAAAAGTCAACTTTTAATTCATTTTGAATCACACATCTCTCACATTTTTGACACATTTTTTAAAAAAAATCAAAAATCAATTTTTAACCATTTTTCTAAAATAACCCTTAATTAGTTCAAGCTAAATTTGGAAAAACTTAAGATTAACGGCTAAAGTAAGAAATGGGCAAACTTGAAAGGCACAAAATACAAACTACCATAAAATAGTACTCTAAATCTATTCGCAAAAAGATAAAATAGATTAAAAGAATTAAAAAATTAATTTTTTACCAACTTTTCAAAAAACCACATATTATAGTTATACATCTACGTATGCGTACCCATTTACATGTGTAGTAGTTGCATAACTACTAAAATGACATTTGACCCTAGAATAGACCACCGACAGTTTTTGACGGTAAAGCATTATGAAAATTATGGGTGTCATTAATGTTGTAGTGTGGGGTAATTAAGGCGTCAACAAGAGAGCTTAATCATTGTTAATCAAGGATAAATAAGGCTATGTTTGGCATAGGCTACTTTAATCATGTTAGTCATAAAAAGACAAAATAAACTAACAAATCAATAAGATAAAATATCACAATAATCATCTAATTTTTTCTTTCACAAAAATTAAAAAAATCTATTCCAAATGAGGACGCACAATAAAATCTTATTTATTAATGTTCGTTTGCATTTTATTGTGGTGGTGCTACATGTATCAATTAGTATATTAACCAGTGTATTAACACTAATTATGACATTATTATTGACTCCACTCATTAATCATATTACAAATTCTAAAAACTTCTTAAATTATGTCATATCATCAATTAATACACCAATTAGTATATCAAATTGTACATATAGCATTATTCATTTTATTTTATTTATGTAATCAATTTCTGTGTTGGTAATAGAATGAACGGGGGATTCAATTGAACTTACCAAACCTCCAACGAGCTTGAACAAGGGCAATCTCAGGGTTGAGGGCGAGGAAGGGGATTGCTCGCCGGAGAAAGTCTGGCTCCGGTCGAAAATCAGCGTCGAAAATGGCGACATATTCACAGTGTTTGACATAATCTCTCTTCAATCCTTCCTTGAGAGCACCAGCTTTGTAGCCTCCCCTGGTTTCTCTGATTTGGTATACTATGTTCACTCCCTTGCTAGCCCATCTTTGGCACTCTTTCTCCACCATATCCTACAACATTAAATGTGTTCTTTTTTGTTAAATTTCAATACCCAGATGAGAAATTCAAGAATGTGAGTAATCAGTGATTGTGGGTTTGGTATGTCAATAATGGGTTTTCAATTATGGGTAATGGAGTAGTTGAGTATGACCCTGTTGTTCTTTGATCTTGGATTATATGGCATGCAATGATATATTCATTTTTGGTTTTGGAGATTGAGATGAAACAAATTGGGCAAATTCACACAATTTATGAGAATAAAACAGAAAAAGTAAAAGTGAAGCTATTAAAAGTGTTATTCTAGCCATGAATATTAACAAACTTCTATTATCTCTAAAGAACATCATTGACACTGACATTTTAAAGTTATACCCACCTGCATTTTGGAGCGATTATGGTGTGAAAGTGGTTAAATGACAAAATTAACAGAAACATCAGATCTGAAAATGATTGAATTAGGAAGCAGAGTGATGCAATGGTGAAACTTAGATCAAGAACTGAGAAATTTGAGATTTGGGTTTTGGTAAACAAGAGGAAATGCTACAACTGAAGTGAATTTCATGAAAAATGAACTTTTAGTAAAGGCCTGTTTGGATGGGTAGGTTAGATTTTTGGAGTACCTTGACTGCAGGGTCTGTAGAGTCATCAAGTACTTGAATCACAATCCGATCCGACGGCCATGATAAGTTACAGGCTGCCCCAATAGAGATCTTGTAAACCTGTCCAAACACGCCCCAAATATTAGCTTTTACTCATATACCCAGGAACCAAGATTTAAGAAAATCAACAATGCCAAATCAAACACTTCATAACAAGTACACAGAGAGAGAGAGAGAGAGACCTCTCTTTCATTGTACATTGGGATTTGAATAAGGACAACAGGGAAAGCAGAATTGCCGATTTCCAAGTCTTCACGAAATGGCTCCCAATTGTATCGCTTGTCGGGTTTTTTCCAGAAGAGCTTGACGAGTATGATAACAATACCCATGTAAAGCCTCTCTACGAAAAGCATGAGTGACATAGTCAAGCATATATACACAGCGAGCTGGAGCACAGGGACAATCAATGGTGCTTTGATTAGTTCCCAAATCAACCCAATTTGCCCCGCTATGTCATCTCTCGCCCCCTGAAATGTCTCTGGTATCAGAGCCTTCGCTGTTATATCCGCCATTTTTCTAAATCAAAAACAGAGCACTCAAAACAGGGCACTTTTCAAAAAAAAAAAACAAACCAATTAGATCTACTCTCCCTCTCTCTATATATAAAACTATGTATATGTCTGTATGGGCTATTGAACCCAGTACAGATCTCTCGATCTCTTGCTCTTGCTCTGTTTCTCTCTGTGTCTCTCACAGTAGACTACGCTCTGTTTCGAGGTCTTCTCTCTCACAGTTTCTGCCCAAACTAGACTACTGTTTCTGTCTATCAAAGTAGAAGAGAGACAGAGCAATGTTGTGGCATTGTGAAAAAGAGAGGGAGAGGGAAAGAGAGAGAGAGAGAGTGTGCGAGGTGTGGAGAGAAAGCAGAGCAAGTAACGGAGAGAGAGAAGTGGGGTGTTTTATAGTCAGTATTTGGCCTTGGTTTGGATTTTAACACCGACTCTCCCCCCCCCCCCCCCCCCCCCCCCCCCTTCGCTCTCTCTCTCTCTCTCTCTCTCTCTCTCTCTCTTTTGCTTTTTCTTTTCTTGTTTTAAAAAATATTTAGATATATTTAGGATACTTATATCTCATTTGACAATTATCTATTTTAATTAAAAAAATTATAAATTAATTATAAATTATTACATCACTCTCTTTATTTTTTTATACATCTTTTCATAAAAAATTAAAAAATTACTAAAATAGTCTATTCCCAAACGAGACCTTAATTATGTAAAAAATTAAAAATTACTAAAATAGTACGTTCTCAAACGAGACTTTAATTTATTATTCTTAAAATTCATGATGTGTCTCATAAATATTTTATCTTATATAGTCTAATCTTAATACTATATCATTAGAATTATAAATTAGAATAAGGTAACATTCTTATTTATTTATTTTGCCTTTTGTTGTGGTTTAATACGAGTGCTTTGTGATCTGTTTTAGTTTTTATATAAAGCTTTGAAGCTTTAACTGTTGCAAGTTTCTAACTACAAGCATAGAATATTGGCCTTTTTGTGCAAGAGAGGAACTGTAGAAATTGCGTGTGTCGGTGGATTGCCGGAAGCTTGCGTCAGATCACGGCGAATGTGTCAGATACCGGCGAATATTCCGATCTTGGTCAGCCAAGGGTACAATTCCCTGAGGTCATTACTAGGGGAAAATGGGACCCCCATTCAATCAAAACTATGCTATGTCATGACTGATGAGGATTTACCAATTTCCAACACGAACTCACGAATTGGAAAGTGATTTTTTTTACTGAGAATTATTATGGTGCTGTTGGCTAACACTAACGTTTTCGGTTTTCTATTTATATTTATAAAAATTTTAAAAATTCAAATAAAAACTTGTTTAGTAAAATTTTTAATTTATAAATCAGTGGTCTTAGTTTATAAATTTGGCCAAAAAATAAAAACACAAAAAATATGTTTCCATTTTGAGTTTTCAGTTTTTTTTTTACCACCCAACACTAGCCATCACCCGCCACCATTTTCCACCACCGTCTTCCGTCACCACCACCCACCACCATCACCCACCACCACCCACTCGCCACCACTACCCACCCTTCGCCGCCACCACCACCACCACCACCACCACCCACAACCCACCTGCTATCCACCCGCCACTACCATCCACCGCCCGCCACCACCACCCGCCAGTTACTTGCCACCACCACTCACCACCTACCTGCCACCACCATCCACCACCTGCCACCCACCTACCACCACCACCCACAATTACCAACCACCACCACCACCACTACCACCCACCCGCCACCACTACCACCACCCACCACCCACTCGCTACCACCTATCACCCGCCGCCGTCACCCACCCACCCATCACCACCGCCACCCACCTGCCACCACCACCACCACCCACTCCCTACCACCCACTCACCATCACCACCCACCCGCCACCACCCACTACCACCCGCTATCCGCCACTCACCTGCCACCACCACCCACCACCACCACCACCACCCACTCGCTACCACCCGCCACCGTCACCCACCCACCCGCCACCACCACCCACCACTACCCGCTATCCGCCACCCACTTGCCGCCACCACCCACCGCCACCACCACCACC
The DNA here is from genome assembly GCA_036172215.1 of Camellia granthamiana. Lineage (NCBI taxonomy): Eukaryota > Viridiplantae > Streptophyta > Magnoliopsida > Ericales > Theaceae > Camellia > Camellia granthamiana. The sequence continues at coordinate 50,398,174 of CM069915.1, read as the reverse complement.
ACCACTACCTACTCGCTACCACCCACCACCTGCCACCGTCACCCACCCACCCACCCACCTACCACCACCACCCACCCGCCACCACCACCAGCTACCCACCACCCACCGTCACCACTTTCCACCACCGTCTTCCGCCGTCACTTGCCATTTCTCACTCTTTTTTATATTTTTAAATTTTTTAAAATATTTTGTCAATTACCAAACGTGTTTGTAGTTTATATTTTTCTAAAAATAAACAAAAATCAGTTTATAAAAGTTTTTGTAAATATAAACTGAAAACGTAAACGTTACCAAACACACCCTATGTATTTCAAATATTTTATCAAATCTTTTATTAAATCTTTTATATGGGTCACACAAATTCATATGTGTGTGTGGGTCTTACACTATGAGAGGTTTGGTAAAATATTTGGTAGAATATTTGGGGTTTCTAACCTAACTTTTTACTTCAATATAAGGTGAAAAAACATCAATTATGTTAGGGATTTCAAATAAATTATCAATTTCTTTTTTATCAAATCTCTCATATGGGTGTAAGATCCACATGTGATTTGTGTAGGTCCCATACCTATGTGAGAGATTTGGTAAAAAATTTGATAATTTATTTAGGATCCATAATATTTTCCAAAAAAATTAGGGTATTGTTATTTAAGATAAAAAAAAAAATTAGAGTCAATTTTTAAAGTTAGTGATATGATAATCAATTAGGATGTTAAAGGTAACAATTTTTCATTTTTTTTCTAATCATCAACTAATCATATTATTTCTACATCATTTCGTTTAGAAAATTGGCCTAGAAAGTGGATTTATATATCATTTTCTAAAAAATTAATATATTTGAAAATTATTTTTGTTTAAAAAGTAGAGTGAATGAGAAAGAATCTTTAATTTTTTAGATATAATCAGGAGGACTTGTTTGAAAAGTGAATTTTTTTAGTTCCTTTTTTTTTTTTTTTTTGGGAATAAATTATTAGAAAGTTTCATATGGTAATCAGTTACTCCAATTAGTCCTATGGATTTTTTAATATATTGATAGGTCTTATTTGTTTTGACAACCTTCTTGTTGGCTACATATTTTGTACAAGCCAATTACAATTCGACGCGTGGCAGAATAAGGGTAATACAGGAAGATTATTCAAAGTCTTCGATCTTGATTGTACACGTGGCAGTTAGTATTGGTTATTTCAAGATCTGAGTAGCAGTGGATCAACAAAGAGATGCAAGGTGATGTGGTTTCAACAGTTACTCACATTTAAATTCAAATTTATGAGGGAAGCCTAACTGCAAGTGATGGCACAGTGGAGCTAATTATAAGGCAACATGATCAGCGATCATGGAGGAGCAGTTCGACGGCTGGGAATGCAGTTCGATGATCATCCTTGAGAAGTATAAATAGCAGAGAAGGCCTAGAAAAAGACCCCTAGACTCAGATCCAAAAAACCAGGCTTGTTCTACTTATTTTTCTTCCCAGTTTTACATTTCCAGTCTTACATTTCCTGTTCTTTACATTCCTGTACTTTAAATTCTTGCACTGCACTTCGTTCATAGGAGTAATTTCAAGTAGTAGATTGTTGCTGTAAACCTCTACGAGGCTGAGTTTGGATCATTGTAAAATTTTCATTTTTATGAAATGCTTCAATTGTTCTTCATTTAATTGTTATCTTACTTAATTCTCCTAAATCAAGCCATCAGTAAAAGTCCTCTTCATTGAGACTGAAAGAACTAAAACACAATCGTCTGATAATTGGTTGGCAATTAATTTTCTGTAAGGACTGATTGATCCTCGCTGGCACGCTCGCAATTACAAAAATAACCTTCGAAAGTCAAAAAGCCAACATATATTTTTGGCATGCCCAGTGGGACTAATTGAAATGGCTAGACATAGGAGATAAGGAGAAAATGAACGCTTGGAAGAATGCGTGGAAGGAGAGGTAGAGATACCTAATCTAGAGGATAATGTGATAACACATCCTGTGGAAACTCCCATTTTATCAGAACCTATGGTCAAACAAACCAGCACTTCAGAACAAGTACCATATGTTCATAATATTGGACGAGACTAAGGAATTGGACCATCCACTGTTCCATCGAAATGTGGGCAACATCCTTTTTGGATCGAATGAATAACCACCAACCAACAAATGCAAGACACATGGAGGAAGTTTCAAATGTCCCTCAGCAAAGATTGGCTAAAGATAAATAGCCTATGCAAGTTAATGGACATTCTAATGGTCAAACTAGTAATCAAAATTATGAAAGACCATCACCTCACTCTTGGTACGAAACCTATTTCGAGGCCTATAGCAGGTCAAAATGCCTCAGTGCTCAACAGTGAAGCTATGCAAATTGGTGGATCTGGCCCAGTACAAGAAAATGGCATAAGAATGGCTCCAAACCCAATGTTCGAAACCATACCTGGTACGAGGGGGTTCACTAATCCCTTATTCAAATTTATACCCGGGGGGTTTGAAGGTTTTCCTACAAATGAAAAAGACACAACACTAGTTCCAGCACCTTTCGCAAGTCCTTTCGGAGGACAGGCTCAAAGGGGTTACCCACACCCCCAACAGCAACCTGCACCACAGGGACAACCAGTCCCAAATATACCACCTTATGGACCAAGAGGACCACATGCACAAGTTTACCCACCAAACCCTGTGTTTGTTCCTCCAGTACTGGTTCAGTAGGCACAAAATATGGTCCTTAGGGACCAAATTGCTGATATTGTTGGATGTGTAGACTGATGGCTCGGGGGGTCTAGACTCCTGTGTACAGGAAACCATACCCAGAATGGGTAGACAGGGTACATGAATACCCAAGAGGTTTCAGGATACCAGATTTTGCCATTTTTTATGGGAATGGAAACCAATCAACAGTGGAGCACATTGCTAGGTTTGCTGCTCAATGTGGTGAATTTACTAATAATGACCATATGAAGTTAAGGTTATTCCCAAATTCCCTAACTGGGAGAGCATTTGTATGGTATATTAACCTTACACTTAGCTCTATCCTAACTTGACAACAAATGGAAGAGGCATTTCATGCCCAATTCTTCCAATCGGAGCCAGAGGTTTCCATGGCAGACTTGGCAAGATTGAGTCAAAGGCCTGATGAGAAGGCTACTCAGTTTATTGCCAGATTTAAAAGGGCTCGAAATAAATGTAGAGGCATCTTGTCAAAGCCAGAATTCGTGAGATTGGCTCAAAATGGCTTAGAGTTTAGGCTTCGAAAAAAGTTTGATTCAACTGAGTTCAGAGACTTAGTCGAACTCACTTATAAGGTGTCTAGGTATGAAGCATTACTAGAGGAGGAACAAGATCGAAATAATGCATCGTACAAGACATATTATAGAGATCCTAATTATGAGATCGATGCAGCAGAGATTGTGGGGAAAGAACCTGTGATCTGCGAAGCATTAATTCATAAGGATACAACAATTGACCAACAGTTTAAAAAGAAAGACCTTTATAGGAAATACTCTTTCAATTTAACTAAGGCAGATGACATTTTTGATCATTTGTTTGCGGCCAACTTCCTTAAGTTACCAAAAGGAGTCAAAATTCCATCTCCAGATGAACTTAAAGGAAAAATATATTATAAATGGCATAATTCTTGGTCTCACTCGACTAAAAACTGTATTGTTTTTCAAGACAGGATCCAAGAACAAATTCGGAAAGGAAGTCTAAAATTCCCAGCTAAAGCAAAAAAGGCCATGGGGATCGACAATAATCCATTTCCAGAAGTTGGAGAAAGTGCAGCTAATGTTGTTGTACCGGACTTCCAGAATTTATCTTTGCAGGAATTGGAAGAGGTCAATGTGCAAATGCATGTTGCCAGCCAGGCTACTGTTAAGAAAGACACTAGAAGTCTGCTAGTTGTTGGACAAGGCTCTACAAGTCAGGGAAAAGACTCTGATGAGGAAATACTGGATGATGATTCCTTGAAGGCAGCAGTTATCCAAAGAATGTGTCCCAGGTGTAGGTTGAGCTATAAGTGGCTGAAAGGACTCCCGATTGATGGGAAGTAATACTATAGGGATGTGCAGAGACGTCCTAAACCAACCAGTGCTCATAACAAAAGGCCATACCCAACTAGTGTTAGGCAGTAGCCATTAATGGTTGAGCCAACAGCTGATAGAATGCATTCTAAAGGTAAGAGGCCTTTATATGAGTCCAGGCCACCTAATTATTACAGAATAGAGAGCAGTCATTCTGAAAGGAAGTCGAAGAGGGGCTCAGTTTATGGGATCAAAGCCAAAGATTGGCCTCCTAGACCAGTATCATGCAGGACAGAAAGTGGCTACCTTTATCAAAGGTCTGAGTTAGGCCCAAAACATAAAGTCGGGGCCAAGCAGTGGCCTTCACAGCTAGCTTCGAAGATGGCTTCGAAGGAGGAAAGAAACAGTTCAACAATTGAGTCAGTAAGTTCGTGGGTACCTGGAGTTCCAGATTGGTTTGTGATGCAGACCAAACCTGGGGAAGTGTCCACCCAGAGAGATGTTGTTGGAAACCAAGGTAGAATGGTCAAACCTCCTTTGGTGGCTTCAAACAATTGGGTATTGCTTAAACACCCAAAAACAAAGGAACCAGATATGGTCCCCGTAATTTCTAGATCACAAAGAAGGAAGATTCAGCGTAGGTACACTCAGTACCAGAAAGACCTAAAAGAAAGGGGAGAAAGCTCCTCATTGGTCCAGACAGAAAGAAAGAAGAATCCAAAGTCAGACCATACTCCAAAACCAACTTTACAAGACAAAATGGGTTGTAGCAGAGAACAATTGGCCAAAGTTCACTCTGAACTAAAAGCCAGAGAGAAGTCCAGTCTAGCAGGATTGGAGAAGGCTTTAATGGAAAGTGATAGCGAGACAGAAGAAGAAGTTGGCATAAGCCAAAAGAAAGAAATGGTTGAGGAATAAATGTTCGAAGCCTTCATGGCTAAATAGACGTTTTTGGTTGAAAAGCCAGTCAAAAAAGACCATTCGAAGGAGTTTGTTAGTAATGAAGTGCCAGAATGCAGTATGGAAAATGCTTCTGAAGTAACTAAATAAGGTGGCCAAGAGGAGAAATAGGCACGGCCAGCCATCCAATTTGGCTCGTTTCCTCCAGTATTAGTAAATATGGTACATATACTACCGCATGAATTCCAGGCTGAAGATGAGAACCAAGAGGGTCAAGAAATTGACCCAATTCCAGTCTCTAGTGAAGACTCACAAGTGAGTATGGTGCAAGATGAATCCGAAATGGCTACCCCAATGGAAACTGAATACAAGAGTGAAGAAGAGGTGAGTATCAACCTCTCATATCCTTTTGAGTATCCCTCGAACTTTATGACACAGCATGTCAAGCCTTTGTATATCAAGGCCTTCTTCGATAGGATACAATTGAACCGAGTCTTGGTGGATAATGGGGCAGCGGTGAACTTACTACCAAAATCTTCCTTGAAGAAACTAAGGAAAAGGAACCCCGGGTTAATCCCAACTAGCATAACCATTGTTGGTTTCGCTGGAGACAAACAGATGGCTCAGGGAATTATGCCCATCAACCTGAGTGTGGGAACCAGGGACTGCATGACGGCATTCTTCGTTATCGACAGCAATGCTAAGTACAATGCTTTACTTGGTAGAGATTGGATTCACACTAACAAGTGTGCGCCTTCCTCTTTGCATCAGAAAATAATGATGGCCTTGGGCAATGGAGAGACAGAGAAAATTGATGCAGATCCTCAATCCTTCATAGCCTATGCAGAATTCGCAGAGGCCAAATTGTATATTGAGGGAGTGACACCACTCAGTATACTGAGGAAACCTGATGGCTCAGCCGAAGTGACGGCTGATGAGGAAGTGACACACCCGAAGCACTTAGTCCAGGAAAGTGTTGATGAAGAGGTTTTCGTTAAGGATGACAATGATGCCTGGTTGTAGGCAAAGAGATGAAGCACAATAAGCCAAGTCTTTGGCTCTAATTAAGTTCTCAATATTGGATGTAAAATCAATAGTCCATAAAGTGCAAAAGCAAGAGAAAGAAGCCATGATAATTGGCTGTAAGCAGAAGCAACAACAGGCCAGAGTTTTGGCCCTTAATAAATATTGTGCATTGGACATTGAAACAAAAGTCCAGGAGATACAAGAAAAAGAAGCCTTATGGACAGACTTTGTCTATGAAGATAAGGGTAAAGATATTGAATTAAGGAACTTGGGAACAGAGCAAAGCAAAAAGATTGCTTCGAAGGCAAAAGGAATCAAAGAAGAAGCTTCAGTAAGTTCTCAGACACAAGACCCCTTAGAAGAAGTAAATTTAGGGGAAGGTTCTATACAACAGCCCACCTATATAAGTGTTTGTTTGAATGCTCTGGACAGGGACCAGTTGTTGGTTGTTCTGAGAAAATATAAAGATTGTTTTGCATGGTCTTATAATGAACTACTAGGATTGGATAGGTCATTAGTGGAACATAGGCTCCCTATGAGGCCTAATTTCAAGCCATACAAGCAAAAACCAAGAAGAATGAGTCCAAAAGTGGTTCAGAAAGTTAAGGAGGAAATTCTTAGACTACTCAAGGCGGGCTTTATTAGGACGGTCAGGTATATTGAATGACTATTCAATATTGTGCCTGTAGTTAAGAAGAATGGTAAAATGAGGGTATGCATTGATTTCAGAAACTTAAATCTAGCAACTCCGAAAGATGAGTATCCTATCCCTATAGTGGATTTGTTGGTAGACAGTTCAGCAGGGCATCAAATTTTATCAATGATGGATGGGCACTCTGGTTATAACCAAATCTACATTGCAGAGGAGGATGTCCACAAGACGGCATTCAGATGTCTTGGGAATATTGGCACCTTCGAATGGGTTAAAATGCCATTTGGCCTGAAGAATGCTGGGCCTATATATCAGAGGGCTATGAACACTATCTTTCATGACCTCATTGGAGGGTATTTAGAGTGTTATATTGATGACATTGTAGTTAAATCCCAATCCATAGAGGAGCATCTGTTTCACTTAGAAGCAGCTTTTGAAAGAATGTGAAAGTTCAAGTTGAAACTCAATCCTCTTAAATGTGCTTTTGGCATATCATCTGGAAACTTCTTGGGCTATGTAGTACACAAGAAAGGAATACAGATTGACCAGAATAAAGCCAAGGCTATCATTGAAGCCAGACCTCCATCAAGTAAGAAAGAATTACAAAAGTTCCTTGGACAGGTTAATTTTCTTCGAAGATTCATTTCTAACACTGCAGGGAAAACTAAAGTATTTTCTTCCTTATTAAGGCTAAAAGATGAAGAGGAATTTGTGTGGACAGTAGAGCATCAAATTGCTTTCGAAGGAATCAAAGCCTACTTGGCCAACACTCCAGTGCTGATGCCACCAAAGGGTGAGAAGCCCTTGAAGTTATACATAGCTGTAGCAGAGGATTCATTGGGAGCTTTCTTAGCCCAAGACAATGAAGAAGGTAAGGAGCAAGTTGTTTATTACCTTAGTAGGTTTTTAAATTCTTGTGAATGTAAATACTCAGCTGTAGAAAAGCTGTGCCTTGCATTGTATTTTGCTGCAATGAAATTAAGATACTATCTTTTGCCTACAACTGTCTTGGTAATTGCAACCACAAATTTGGTTAAGTATATGTTATCTAGACCTATGTTGAGGGGAAGAATTGACAAATGGATACTAGCCTTATCAGAATTTCATTTAGAATATGTTCCCCAAAAGGTAGTAAAAGGACAAGTTTTAGCTAATTTTTTGGCAGACCATCCATTTCAAACAGAAAGCCAAGAAATAATGGAACTTGGTATGTCTAGTGTTGAGCCATGACAAATGTGGTTCGATGGATCAAAAGCCAATGGCCTAATTGGAATTGGTATAGTGATTAAGTCACCACAAGGAGTAGAAACCATACATGGTTTCAGAGTGGATGAAGTTACTTGTTCTAATAATCAAGCTGAATATGAAGCCTTAATAGTGGGACTGGAAATTCTTATTGGATTACAAGTTCATGCAGTTGACATATTTGGAGATTCTCAATTGGTGGTTAACTAAGTAAAAGGAATTTTCAAATGTCAAAGTATAAGCATGTTGCCATGCTATGTTGTTGCATTACATCTGCTTTCTCAATTTCAAATAGCAAATGTAACTCATGTCCCAAGATTCTTGAATAATAAAGCTAATGATGTGGCTCAGAAGGCTTCGAATTTCAAGAGAATGGATAATGCTCAAAGGGACATAAGCCAAACAACATATCAGAAATTAATACCACCCTTGAATAAAAGGAATGCGGTCCTGGAAGTCAACCATAATAACTTACAAGAGCAAGATTGGAGGCATCCAATAATGTAGTACTTGGCTGGCCCATCTTCGAAGGCCAGTAGGAAAATTAAATTGCAATCTATGCAATACTGATGTATGGTAATGCTCTCTACAAAAGAGGGGGAGATGGTTTATTGCTGGAATGTTTAGGCCCAAAAGAAGCATTAACAGCTATGTCTGAGGTTCATGAAGGCATTTGTAGTGCTCATCAACCTGGGGTGAAAATGAGATGGTTGCTTCGAAGGCATTCCTACTATTGGCCAACTATCCTTAAAGACTGCATAGAATATGCAAAAGGTTGCCAAGCATGTCAAAAGCATTGCACAATAAGGCATGTGCCCATAACTGACCTGCATACAGTAGTGAAGCCTTGACCATTTAGAGGATGAGCCATGGATATGATGGGAAAAATACACCCACCTTCTTCGAAGCATCATTGTTTCATTTTAGTGGCCACTGATTACTTCACTAAGTGGGTCGAAGCTAAGCCATACAAGGCTGTAGACCAGACTGAGGTCATTGGATTCATTAAAGATTTAATCCATAGATTTGGTATCCCACAGACTATAACTGTTGATAATGGAACTACATTTGATGGGAAGATGGTAAAGTCTTTTGTGGCAGAGTTTGAAATTAGCCTTGTTAATTCTACCCCCTATTATGCACAAGCCAATGGTCAAGCTGAATCATCCAATAAGTCCTTGAAAAAAGGAATACAAAAGGTTGTGGAAGACAATCCTAGGGATTGGCATAACTTATTGTTGGATGTATTGTGGGCTTATAGAACTTCCCCAAGGTTAAGCACAGGAGTCACTCCTTATGCCTTAGTATATGGGCATGATGCAGTGTTACCTGTAGAAATTAATGTCAAGTCATTGAGGGTAAGATGCCAAGACCAGTTAGATCCTGAGCAATACCATCAGAGTATGTGCTTGGAATTAGAAAGCATATATGAAGTTAGAATTCTGGCATTAAATAGCATTCTTTTTCAAAAGAAGAAAGCAGCCAAAAACTATAATAAAAAAGTCAAATACATTGGCTTTGATAAAGGTGATTTGGTATGGAAGATAATACTCCCAATGGGGATTAAAAGCCATAAGTTTGGCAAATGGTCACCTAATTGGGAAGGACCATATCAAATTCATAGAGTCCTGCCTTTTGGAGCATACCATTTGAGAAATTTGAATGGATACATACATCCCAAAAAGATTAATGGCAAATATTTGGAGCCTTATTTTCTAACCATTTGGGAAACACAAGGAATAAAATAAACACTAAGTACAAGAACATGAGAATACTCAAATGATAAATAAGAATTTGTTCTTCATAAAGAGTTGAATACATTTTGCCATAAATTGGCCCAGAAATCATTACAATGTCTTAGTTGCTCTTTTACAATGGATGTTCTATTCTTAAATGATGAGAACAACTGGATGGCTGTGGTCATTTCCTACTTTCGGTCAGCCAGTCCTTGGTTGGTAATCTGCAGTTTGGTGTCAGTTCGGATTAAGGCCTGGTTCATTGCAGATAGCTCCTCCTCAAGTCGAGCTTTCTTCTCCAGTAGTTGAATTCGAAAGTGGGAAACAGAAGAATGTTGTTCCTTTAGTTCTGATACTTCAGTATGCACTGTGGAAACAAAGCTCTGATCTTTAACCAATTTCTCCTCTACAGCCTTGGCAGCATGGCAAATGTTGATATAGAAGTCAATAGTGGCTGCTGCCTGAGATAAATGACTTGAGACAGTCATGCCAGACTGCTCGACAATCTTGCAGCACTGAAGGAAGCCATTTCTTATTATAGGTCTCTCTAAGGCCTCGAAAGGAATCCTCGAAAAAGATGTCAATAGCTCCAGGCAGTTGTCCAAGTCTATCAGAGATGAAGAAGGCTTACTATTGGAGGAAGAGCTCTCAAAAATTTCTAGCAAGGAATCAGCCAAAACTAATGGCTCAGTCTTATCATTAGCCATTGGAGAGGTAGAAGGCAGGTCGAAGAGACTAGCTAGTCTTGCTTCAAAAATGTCTACCTCATCTGTGGACATGAAGGGGGCAGAAAGGGCTTTGGTAGAAGGCACAAAGGACTGCATAGGGATAGGAGAAATGGGTAGAGCATCTTCAGCAGTCTTTATGGTTCTAGCCACCAATAAATCAAGGGAAGAAGGGCTGGAACTAGGCAAAGGTAATAAACTACGAGTTGGAGAGTTACCAGCACCCTCTATAGGGGAATCAGCTACCATCGAAGATAAGGTAATAGCTGGAACTTCCTTAGGAGGAGAAGGAAGAGCAAGGCTCGAAAGAGAATTAGATTGAGATAGATCAAAAGACAAGTAAGGAAGATATGGAATTAAGCCAAAAGAAAGTGATGCAGGAATACTTGGCCTTAGGAGGGGTATAGAAAATATAGGGCCCTGAAGTGGCAGAATTATTTGAATGGTCTCCACATCTTGAGTTTGTTCTACTTCAACTGAAACTGAGGGAGTCCTTATTGGAAGAATAGGTTCAGTAGTTGTTGCTGCAAAAAAAAAAAAAGAAGTACAAAGTAATGTCAAGTCTCAAATACCAAGAAATGGACAAGGGAAAAGAATAGAGACATGAAAAAAGTTACTTGTTTCAGAAGTGGTAACAACAATGGAATGGCTGCGAAGAGAATAGTGCTCAGCAATATGCTGCCTCTTTACAGTTTCTCTTTGGGTTGCATCAGCAGCAGCAGCTTCATCTCTTAAGAATTGCTGCTGTCGTCTCTTCTCAGCTCTCTCAAAAACAATTATGGCCTTAGAATGTTCCTGCTCTACTGCCTTGGCAGCTGCCTCATGAATAGGGTCTTCGACCAAATCAAAAGGGGAGACAGTCATCTTCCTTCTCTTTTTTCTCTGTATTGGTATTGCCTGCTCCTTCTCAATTTCTCTCTCTTCAATCTGGGATTCAGATTCCTCAGAAGTGAGTTCCTCTGCTACTACTCTGGCAGTTGTCTCATGAGTGGGATCTTGAGCCAAATCAGAAGAAGATACAGTTGCTCTCTTTCTTCTTTGTAAGAGTGTCTCTTGCTCTTGATCTTCTTATTTTTCTTCTTCTGCTGATTGAACTTCAGGTGCTTCCTTTTCAAGATCAGTCAAGAGTTTCCTTTTCTTCTTTTGCTGTTTGCTCTTGAGGAGCTATAAAGCTTGGGTCTTCTGAGGAGAATCTCTCTGTGAAGCACCCGTACCACCTTCACAAAAGAAGAACTAAAGATAAGACTAAGAAGCATTATAAAAAAGGCAAAAAGGAGAAGAAACAAGGGTATATACCTTTCTTAGAAGTAGCCTGAGTAACTCTAGGAGGAGTGGAAGCAGCAGAAGTAGACTATGTGGTGGCAGGCACAGGAACTGAAGTGGTAAGAACAGTGGAAGAAGTGGCAGCTCCAGTTCATTTGGGCTTAGATTGGGGCACATCCAGCACCATTAATAAGTTTTGAGGAGCAATGGCCAAGTATACTTCCATGTTGGTCACCCACCAGTTTTGGTACCTCTTCAATAGGTTACCTTGAGGAATGAAAGGGATATATTCAAAATCGATCAAGTCCTGTATAAACTTAGAAGTTGCCTCTTCTAGTCTGGACCTTCAAACCTTTAAATCTCTGCTAGTAAGACTCAGATTGGTGTTACTGCAGAGAGGTATTGGGACTCCTTGTGAGAAGCCAAATTGTTTAGCAAATTGAGCAGGACAATAAGGCTCAGCAATGCATTTGTAGGCTTTGGGGTTCATAGTCCCAATAAACAGCTCTCTAGGGATCAAAATAGAAGCCCATATATCTTTATGAGGAGGTGAAGCACAGAGCCTATCACTTAGAAAATTCTTCAACCAAGATGGACCAATAGTAATGGGTTCGAAGGGACGAAAGCTGTAAGAAGGAAGAGAAGCTGGAAGTTGGTGGAAGAAAGATAAGTAAAAAGCAAAGGTAGTAGGATAAAGTGAAGCATTGGCTAGCCTTATGCCATAAGTAGGAGGGTTTGGCTCAAAAAATTTAAGGCACTTAGACTGTAGCTTAACAAAATAAGCAAAAAGCCAAAGCTGAAGTATCCAAAATGGACCTCCTTGATTGGCATCTAAGGGTTTCTCACAGAAAAGAGAACAAGCTCTATATACATGACCTAGAACATATGGGGCTAAGGCCACCTTTTTCTGTAGGACAAGGGCTTTGGCAAGAGGGGCAAATTCAGGCATAATTCTTTGAGAAGAAGTGCAAAAAAGGAATTTGTAAAGCTAATATAGTATAAAAGAAAAGAATTCCCTATCAGTTACAGGGCCCTTCCTTCTATTCTCAGCCTTGACAAAGTCACTGTAGAATGAGTTAAGGGAGAAGAGGGAAAAGGGGACTGGTGAGTCAGGATAATCTGGTCCAATGGGGGTACCAATGGGAGACAATCCTAATAGATGGCAAATATCAAGAACAGTAGGGGCCATCATCCCACATCTGAATTGAAAAAAATTAAAAGCAGAATTCCAGAAGCAAAGGGCAGCAGGAATTAGGAAAGGGTCCTCTGAGATGGTAAACCTGGATAGTCGAAGGGCATCGAGAAGGTAGAGCTCTTGAAGGTCCAAAGTCCTAGCAGGGACAACCCGATCATACCATTCTTGCCACTCCGGTCTCACCGTAGGCCAGCATTAGTGGGGACGGTTCATCCTCCAGGTTCCCCAGTCAAGACCACCTTCGTAAAGGAGACAGTGGTCTTCTAGACGTGGATATAATACTGGAAGTTCAGTAAGAATCTCCTTGAAGATAGGCTTAAGCACATAGTCCTGTTGCTCATGACGTCGAGGGATGAAGATGCGTCCATCTATGGCGCTTTTCTCACCGGCCTTGTACTTTTCATATTCTGCCTCAATGATCCTTTTTAGGGTTACAGACGGGCTCGCGCGCTCTACAACTGGTACTTTCAATGAAGAAGAAGCCATTGATTGAAAGTTTTCTCAGAGGATAAAGTTGGGAAAGGGAGTAGAGAGTCAGTAGAGATAAAGGGTTTGTGTGTTAAACGAGCGAGTGATTTCAAAACACGAAATAAAAGGGTTTTAAAAACCTTTGTGTCTGGAAAATGTATCGCGTAATTCGTTAAGTATTAAAAGTACAGATACGAAGAGTTTCCTTCAATATTGATACTTTTGGAGGGAAAAACACATCCCAGATGTTGATATCAGCTTCGAAGTAAAATATTTGGCTTCGAAACCAGATTTTGGCGCCAAAAGTCAAATAACAACGGCTTCGAAGCAGAGAAGCCGACTTCGAAACACATTCCATACCTAAGGATGTAAGATCGCTCAAGTATTTGTTCGCGTAATTCGTTAAGTACTAAAAGTACAAATACGAAGAGTTTTCTTCAATATTGATATTTTTGGAGGGAAAAAACATATCCCAGATGTTGATGCCAGTTTCGAAGTGAAATATTTGACTTCGAAACCAGATTTTTGCGCCAAAAGTCAAATAACAAACGGCTTTGAAACATAGAAGCCGACTTCGAAGCACATTCCATACCTAAGGATGTAAGAATGCTCAAGTATTTGTTTACTTCAAAGATATTAAAGACCTGTTTTAGGTTTCTTAAATGAGAGTAATGTCCTTCGAAGCAAAACTTGAGACCCCTTAAGGATGGGAATTGGTGTTCGAAACATCAAAACCATTAGTTGGTTTATATATATACAGAAAGAGATTGTTTTTTCGAACTAAAACAGTGCAGCCCTCAAAAGGAGCTTCCATATTTTTGAAAGTATAGACTGTTGTTCGAAGGAAAGAAGGTCAATTTAAAATTGATTGATCATACTAACCATGACCATATGTTGGTTATGATTAAAACAAGTTTTAAGGGGTAAGATCGTTAAAATTCGAAGCACTGATTCTAAATGAAAATCAGCAAAAACTGTCAACTTTATTCCATAAATTGAAAAAGTTTATATTGGTTTTTTTAGTGTTTCATTTAAAACGATTGAGTCCAGATTCGAAGGATAAGATTGTCCAATTCGAAGCCCTAAATTTGCTTTTAAAGACAAATGGAGACAAGATGAAACAATGCCAAACAAAGAAAAGTCTTAGTTGTATTAAAGCAAAAGCAATTACATTGAATGGCCCTCTTTGGGTACAAATTCAAGCTCATAAAAGTAGGGAATGGAATAAATAACAAGATCGTGAAATTTGGTCCAACTATGATAAATGAATTTTTGTTCTTTCTTTATTCTATCCTCTATTTCTTCCAAAATTGGCTGTATAAGTTGATGTGCTCTCACTTCATAAAAGAGCTCTTCAGCCTTTATTTCGAATGCTGTTTATCTCAATCCTCATTCCAACTCGTCTATATTCGAGTCATCCCAGTATGCAGAATCTTTATTCTTGAAGTTTTCAAATTCTTCAATGAAGTTCTCTGCTTCGTATTGGGCACGAACTCGAAGGGACGAGAGTTGGTCCAAAGATTGAGTGGTGGCTATAGAGGTCTGATGCCAGTGAAGAAGCAGTGGAAGTTGGTCCAAAAACATGTGAAGCTCTGCTTGGGCGAGGGGATTGAGGACATGACCCCGAGTCAGAATATCACAAGCCCATTGAAGGTTCTTGAGAGGGACTTCGTCCTCAAAAACACTGAAAGGCAAGTGAGAGAAGGTCGCAAGCAGGAATTGGGCTTGCTTCCGCTCAGCTAGAGTAGGGGGAGGTGGAGGCTTGTAAGGTGAAAAGACCTTATCTGCGGAAAGGGCAAGCCTCAGTCTCTCTGTCCAGTAAGGAGTTAGCGGAGGAGAAGGTATGGAAGCCTTCACTTCAGGACGAGGAGCAAGGGCAGAAGGAACAAGGGCATTAATATAATCAAGCCAGTCAGAAAAGCAAAGCTTCGCCTTCTGGGCTAAGAACGATAGATTGTACCCTTATGCCTCTTCGGGGCGTCGGGCAGTGTGCACTATCTTTGTAGGCATGGAGGATGTGTGCCATGCTACAAGCAGATTCTCCTCCAAACTGTGTCGACGGTCGAGGGGCACGTAAGGATAAACCACCGAGCTTTGCGCATAGGAAGGGAACTCTAAAGGGTCAGTAAACTCGACAAAGTGATGGTTGATTCGCTCCCTTAAATCACAGGCCTCAGGTTTTGACCAGCTTGTCCAGCCAGAAGCCTCAGAGGAAGAAGAAGCTACAGCCTTATCCCATGCAGAGGGTTATGAAGAAGAACTTCCCATGTCCATATTTGTGACTTTCTAAATCAAAGGATTGAGAGCAGTTTGTTCGTAGTCCAAGGGTGGGTCAGAAGAAGAACTTCCCATGTTCATATTTGTAAGTTTCTGAATCAAAGGATTAAGGGCAATGTGTTCGTAGTCCAATGGTTGATAATTTGCAAAGGCATCCATGACCTGAATATAAAAAGGTGGGTAAAAGTGGCTAATTAATGCATGGAGGTTCTTTCGAGGAGGAACAGCATCATCAGATGACTCTTCATGTGCTCGATCAATGGAGGAGAAAATTGATTTGGCCATAGGAAATGTATCAGTCTGTTCAAATACTAAGGTGGTAGGAGTGTTCAAAAGATTAAAGAAGAGTTTAATGCAGATGATGGATGACAGTTGCATTTCTGGAAGAATGCAAAGCCCATACACGTTCTAAGACGTGGATAAAAGACCTTGATTCACTAATATCACCAAGTATTGGGTATATTAGTACGGGGGTAATGTTGGCTACATATTTTGTACAAGCCAATTATAATTCGACGCGTGGCAAAATAAGGGTAATGCAGGAAGATTATTCAAAGTCTTCGATCATGATCGTACACGTGGCAGTTAGTATTGGTTATTGCGAGATCTGAGTAGCAGTGGGTCAATAAAGAGATGCAAGGTGATGTGGCTTCAACGGTTACTCACATTTAAATTCAAATTTAAGAAGGAAGCCTAACTGCAAGTGATGGCACAATGGAGCTAATTATAAGGCAACATGATCAGCGATCATGGAGGAGCAGTTCGACGGTTGGGAATGCAGTTCGATGATCATCCTTGAGAAGTATAAATAGCAGAGAAGGCCTAAAAAAAGACCCCCAGACTCAGATCTAAAAAACCAATCTTGTTCTACTTATTTTCCTTCCCAATTTTACATTTCCAGTCTTACATTTCCTGTTCTTTACATTCCTATACTTTAAATTTTTGCACTGTACTTTGTTCATGGGAGTAGTTTCAAGTAGTAGATTGTTGCTGTAAACCTCTACGAGGCTGAGTTTGGATCATTGTAAATTTTTCATTTTTATGAAATGCTTCAATTGTTCTTCATTTAATTGTTATCTTGCTTAATTCTCCTAAATCAAGCCACCAGTAAAAGTCCTCTTCATTGAGGCTGAAAGAACTAAAAAACAATCGTCTGATAATTGGTTGGCAATTAATTTTCTGTAAGGACTGATTGATCCTTGCTGGAACGCTCGCAATTACAAAAATAACCTTCGAAAGCCAAAAAGCCAACACTTCTGTAAGATCTTATTTTGAATTTTAGTATGATTTGACGGATGTTTTCACATTTTCTCATTGGGAAACGCCATCTTAAGAAAGTTAGATCCAATTTTTGAATCATATTTTTGTCACTCTAATATAACACTTCAAACGTCAATGTAACACTCCAATGTAACATATTAAAAAATTTCTTAGTGTAACACTTCAATATAACATTCTAAAAAAACTCATTTGTATACTTTTTTCAAACGTAACACTTCAATAATATATTAAAAAATGTAACACACTAAAAAACTCCTTAGCATACTTTTCTCAAACATAACACTTCAAAAAATAGTAACAATTAAAGGGATTATAATAACAAATGAATCATTACACATATAAAATTACTAAATTGATCCAAAAAAAAATTATGGGATTAACTAGAACATCATTCCAACACTTTTTGTACGTTTTTCTCTAAACAATAAAAAATCATTTCCAAACCTATTTAATTCTTTTATTGTTAAATTTTTTGTTGGTGATAATTACAAATAACACACCAGAAAATACAAATAATAAAATTACAATAACTTATTATCAGGGCTGAGGCGCGGGAAACTCGCTCTCTTTAAGGAGATTCAAGCCCTCTGCGGTTAGGCACAGCCTCACACCGGTGCAGCAGAAAAAACCTTGACTTGTCCCCCCATGATACAACAGCCCGACTAAGTCGTATGGTTCACCAATACTGCACAATTGGTTGAACTCAAAGCTTTATCACACACACCCTTTTTTATTTGCCTGATAATCTCACATTAGACATAACAAAGCAACCCAAAACTTCTTCACCTCTCTTATCCCTCTAGATAGGACCTAAGCTCAATATATAGGAGAGTCTATCTTGGTGGATAAGAAAAGAAGGACTTGACCAAGACTTGGTGACTTACCTGGAAGTATTGGAATGGATAAGCAAGAAGAGACAAAGACCAAGACTAGAAAGACTTAATGGGTAAATTTTGCAAGGCCTTATCTTGTAAGGCTTTGGATGGACAAGCATGGTGGACTTGAAAAGGATAAGTCTTGGTGGACCAAGACCAAGACTTGGATAAGATAGGAGACTAAGAGGAAAAGAAAAGAAAAACCAACAAATAACACATTATGATATTAAAATACCTGCTAACATTCCCCCACCTATTTTAATATTATACGTAACAAAAACTGAGATTATTAGGCAAATAAGGATATTATGCATCATGGTAGGTGTGCTCTGCATTGAACCTCCATTAGTGAAACAATAATATCTACTCCAGAGCCAATAGTATGCTCAGCATTGAACTATGACTACTTAAGGGAAATAAATAATTATTGCACACACATAATATTCCAGGTGTTCACATAAGCTTTAAGAGCTAGCACGTTACGGCCTTGTGCGATCCCAGGATTCATGAGTGTGTTTGAGAATTAGCCAAAATCTCATAGGTAGCGGCCCCACTACCACACTCACATAGGTGAATTCTGTCAAGAGTGCTCCTGTAACTATGACACCCCACTCAATAAGAGCTACAAAAATTCATTAAGAATTTTTTAATAACTCAACCTCTACAACGTTACAGGATAAATGCACTTACATCATAGGGATGGGTAAAAAGTAATTTAGTGCATTTCTCACGGCCATCATATGATCGTTTTTCTCATTGAACCCAGTTACAGGATCTCTGGTCCCTGGGTTGAGTATCCTCATACATGGCTCTTGCTATATTCAATGGGCTTCAACCCCATCCAGCTCGATGTATTCCAGACTCTATCTCTTGCTAAGGCCTTAGTTAATGGATCTGCAAGATTATCACCAGATTTAATATAATCCACATTTATGATGCCATTATTTATATAAGATCTTACAGTACTGTGTTTTCTTCTGATAGGTCTGGATTTACCGTTATAATAACGGTTATTAACTTGACCAATTGCTGCGGTGCTATCACAATGAATCAATATAGGTGGAATCGGTTTTTCCCAACAGGAGATTTCATTTAACAAATCTCTCAACCAATTTGTTTCTTCACTAGCTGTAGCTAAAGCAATAAGCTCAGCCTCCATTGTTGAATTAGCAATAATGGTTTGTTTTTTCGATTTCCAACTTATAGAACCATCGCCCAATGTAAATAAGTAACCAGTGGTTGATAATGAATCACCTGACAAGGTATTCCAATCTGTATCACTGTAACCTTCAAGTACTGCAGGAAATTTATTATAAAACAAGCCATATTTTATGGTACCAGATAAATATTTCATAATACGCTCAATTGCTAGCCAGTGATCACTGCCAGGCTTGCTAGTAAACCTGCTAAGTACTCCAACTGCATAGGCAATGTCAAGTCTAGTACAGTCACTCGCATAACGCAAGTTACCAATCATACTAGCATATTCCTTTTGATTAATTACATCCTTATCATTTTCAATAGGAAATAAATGCACATGAGGATCAAAAGGAGTAAGAACATGCTTGCAGTTATAAAAATTATATTTTCTCAAAATTTTCTCAACATAATGCGACTGATCAAGAAATATACCATCACAGGTTTTGGTAATTTTCATTCCCAAAATATAATTAGCCTCACCAAGATCTTTCATATCAAAATGGCTACTAAGTATATTTTTAGTTTCCATGATGATATGCAAATTAGAGCCAAATATAAGTAAATCATCAACATAGAGGCTAATAATGACATGTGAATTCTCTTCAGATTTATAGTAAATACATTTATCACATTCATTCGTTTTATAGCCATTCTCAATCATGCAGGAATCAAATTTCTCATGCCACTGTTTAGGGGGCAGTTTTAAGCCATAGAGAGATTTAACTAGCTTGCACACTTTGTTTTCTTGACCGGGTTCCACAAAACCCTCAGGTTGATCCATATAGATTTCTTCACCCAGGTCTCCATTTAAAAAGGCTATTTTAACATCCATTTGATGAATTTTTAGATCATGAATTGCAGCCACTGCAATTAATAATCTGCTTGTTGTTTAAAACCTTTTGCAACAAGCCTTGCTTTATATTTATCAATAGTTCCATCCGGTTTAAGTTTTTTTCTCAAAACCCATTTACAGCCAATAGTTTTATAACCCGGTGGTAAATCTACTAATACCCAAGTTTTATTGGATAATAATGATTCTATCTCATCATTTACAGCCTCATTCCAAAAAACAGAGTCAGGAGATGCCAAAGCTTCTTGTAAAGTTAATGAAGTTTCCTCCACATTAAAAACATGATAATCAGGGCCAAAATCTTTTTCTAATCTGGCTATTTTACTCCTTCTAGGTTCAAAAACTATAGAATCTTGGTTTTGTAAAAGAGGGATAGAGGAACCAGTTTCAGATAAAATATTTTCTTGATAATTTTGACCCCCACCATTTTTAGATTTAAAAGGAAATTTTTCTTCATGAAAATTTGCATCACCTGATTCAAAAATTATTTTGTTTTCAATATCAAAAAATCTATAGACTGTACTATTTGTTGCATATCCAAAAAGAGCACAAGTGGTAGCTTTCACACCTAATTTAGGTCTTTTAGGGTCCACAAGTCTAACAAAAGCTAGACAACCCCAAACCCTCAAATATCTCAAATTTGGCTTATGCCCTTTCCACAACTCAAAAAGTGTAACTTTTGTTTTTTTATGTGGCACTCTATTCATAACATAACATGCAGTTAAAATTGCTTCTCCCCATAAATTTGAAGGAGCACCTGCTTCAATTTGCATAGCATTTGTTAAATCAGTTAAAGTTCTATTTTTCCTTTCTGCTACACCATTCGATGCAGGTGAATATGGTGGAGTAGTTTCATGGATTATTCCCAAAGACTGAGCAAACGAGTTGAATCCAAAAGATTCATACTCCCAGCCTCTATCGCTTCTATATCTTTTAATCTTTTTACCGAATTGATTTTCAACTTCAAGAAAGAATTTTTAAAATTTTTCAAAAGTATCACTTTTATTTTTCAACAAGTATAAATAAGTGTATTTTGAAAAACCATCAATAAAAGTGATAAAATATCTATTTCCACCACGTGTTAAAATTCCTTCAAATTCACATAAATCAGTGTGAATTAATTCTAACAATTCAGTATTTCTCACCACACTTTTATGAGGCCTTTTAGTTATTTTTGCTTGACTGCAAACTTCACATTTCTCAAACTTATTTGTTAGTCTGGGAATTAATCCTAAACTACTCATGACTCCCACATATCGGCTATTAATATGACACAGACGAGCATGCCAAAAATTCATAGAAGACAGCATGTAAACAAAAACATGTGCTTTCTTATTCTTAACATTTAATTTAAACATTCCATCACAGGCATACCCTTTTCCCACAAATATGCCTTTTTTAGTGATTACATATTGGTCAGATTCAATAGTTTGTTTGAAACCAGCTTTGTTGAGCAAATAACTCGACATCAAATTTTTTCTCATGGACGGTGTGTACAACACATCTTTTAAAATAAGCACACGTCCAGAGGTAAAATTCAGCTCAACATCTCCACACCCGAGCACCTTGGTTAAACTGGAGTCACCAAGCATAACAGTCCTCTCCTCATTAAAAGGAGTGAAATCTTTGAACCAATCTTTATCATAGCAGACATGCCTATTGGCACCAGAGTCTGCCCACCACCCTTCCACATATTGAATCATAAAAATATCTGTGATCATAGCCACAAATGGTTCCTCGATAACATTGGCCTGTGGTCGAGGCTGTTGTTTCCAAAATTTGCAGGTTCAAGCAATATGCCCACTTTTGCCACACACAAAACATGTCACATTTGTTAGATCTTGTGAAGGGGGTTCTTGGTTCCATTTCTTTTGCCTCGGGTAATTTTTATTTTGTGGCCTTCCAGTATTTTTCCAAATTTTCTTAACTGGCTTCAAGTGACTATTTTTATGAAATCGACCTTTAGGTAAAGTATTTCCAGAAGTTAAATTTACCTTTGCAGTAGAATGCTCTTGTGTCATAAGCGCATCTTGTCCTCGTGCTTCCTCCTCCACCCGAATCCGTGTGATTAGAGTCTCCAAGGATGTCTCTTTTTGCTTGTGGCACATTGACTTCTGGAACTCCCTCCAAGATGATGGTAGTTTGTCAACAATACCTGCTACAACAAGATTGTCTCCAATTTTGATGCCTTCAGATCTAACTTCAGCCACTAGCATCTGAAAATCTTGAACTTGCTCCACCACTGATGTTCCATCTATCATATGATAGCGGAAAAAACGGCTTGCAGCATATTTTTTAGCGCCTGCCTCTGCAGTGTCATATATGTTCTGCAAGGCTTTCCAAATTTTCTTGGCAGTGGTGTAAGTGGTATCATAAAAATCATAAAATTGATCTGAAAGACAATTCAAAAGATAGTAGCGACATTTATACTCATCTGTGTTGTATTTTTCAATTTTTTCAATATGAGCAGCATACTCCTCGTCGGTCATCTCTTCAGTGGGGACTTTGTTCGGATTTTTCTTGGTCAGGATATACGCCACCTTGAGAAGACTGAGGTAGAAAAGCACCTTGCCTTTCCATCTCTTGAAATGAGCTCCCTTAAACCGGAAGGGCTTGTGGAGATCGCCGGTATTCTCGTTGGGTTTCTCCAGTACTGGCTCCATGGCTTTTTGCTATTTGAATCTCCTTAAAATTGTTGGTGATAATTACAAATAACACACCAGAAAATACAAATAATAAAATTACAATAACTTATTATCAGGGCTGAGGCGCAGGAAACTCGCTCTCTTTAAAGAGATTCAAACCCTCTGTGGTTAGGCACAGCCTCACACCGGTGCAACAGAAAAAACCTTGACTTGTCCCCCCCAGGATACAACATCCCGACTAAGTCGTATGGTTCACCAATACTGCACAATTGGTTGAACCCAAAGTTTTATCATACACACCTTTTTTTATTTGCCTGATAATCTCACATTAGACATAACAAAGCAACCCAAAACTTCTTCACCTCTCTTATCCCTCTAGATAGGACCTAAGCTCAATATATAGGAGAGTCTATCTTGGTGGATAAGAAAAGAAGGACTTGACCAAGACTTGGTGACTTACCTGGAAGTCTTGGAATGGATAAGCAAGAGGAGACAAAGATCAAGACTAGGAAGACTTAATGGATAAGTTTTGCAAGGCCTTATCTTGTAAGGCTTTGGATGGACAAGCATGGTGGACTTGAAAAGGATAAGTCTTGGTGGACCAAGACCAAGACTTGGATAAGATAAGAGACTAAGAGGAAAAGAAAAGAAAAACCAACAAATAACACATTATAATATTAAAATACCTGCTAATATTTTTTAATAATTTTTTTTGATTAAAATAGTCAGTTGCTAAATGGTGCCTCAATTTATCACACGATACGATAATTGTGATAAATAAATAGATCATAGAAATGTTGAATTTTGGGGGCATGGCATGATATAAACACGAACGGAAGATGACATTGAGCTTGGGGAGGCTGCTGTGCGCGGCCAATGGTGCTTTTTTCGGGTCTTATTTTGACAATTTGAACTGTTTATTTTTTAAAAGGCATCGAGTAGAATATGTCTGTAAAAATTTAAGTTAATCAAATATTGGTATCCCTTTTATCAAGTCATATTTGTATTCAGATTTATATTAAATTTAATTTTTTAGATACAAATATATATTGATGAAAAGGATACCGATATCCGATTAACTTGAATTTTTACAGATATATTCTATTCAATATCTTTTAAAAGAGTGAACGGTTTTGATCATCATAATGAGGTTCAAAAAAGACTCAATTACAAAAAAAACAAATAAATACAAGTGCAGTTAGTATTAAATCATACACACAGCAACCTTCTTAATTCCAAATGACATGACATAACATTACTTAAAAATAAATGAGTTGGGTTAGTATTAAAAGTACTCTGACACGAACTCGAGATTATAATTAATAAGGTATGTTTTCCATCACTATATGTATGGGCCAGTGTGGTAAATTTAATTATTCATTTTGATCAAATTGAAAAACTTATTTATTAACTTCTAAAGAAGGAAAAAAAATTACTAAAAAAAAATTATGAGCATGGAGCATTAGATATTAAAACAGATTGCATATATATAGTGTAGACTTTTTTTTTCTTATTATTACATAAAAGCACATGATCTCAAGATTTTGCATCTTTTGGGGCAGCCATTCTATTGATTTTTCTCGTTGGATATTAGTATCAATTTGTTCTTGTTTTTGTATTTTCCATATTGTAATGCATTTTTTTTTACTATATCATTTTTTTTTGATCTCGGCGATTGATTTTTCTTTGTTTTCTTCTTTCATTTACTTTTGGGAAGTATTGGTAGCTGATTAATTATTGCATATGAATTTTTGGATTAATATATGATAATAATATTCTAACACAATTCTCTAACAATCTAAAAATGTGCAAAAGGATATTACAAATAACAAAACAGTTAGATGGAGGTGAAAAGAACTACCATTCGAAGCCGACTGTGTGGTGCGCATCCGGGTCAAGTCGGGTCAGTTATTTGGGTGGTTCCTTTAAGGGTAAATTACTGATAGTTCCTACTTTTGGAACTTATTATTTATCATGTCCTACTAATAAATTTATCAAGTGATAAATTTATCAGTTTTTCAATTAGAACTTATAAGTAAATAAGTCTAATTAATAGTGCTGATTCCCTTTTTTTTTCACATCTATTTGTTATAAATTCGTCATATTTTAAATGTATATCAACATTGGAAAATGCTAGAGGTCCCAAAATTCTATCAAATATTTTACCAAATGTTTTACATACATATAGATCTCACATTTATGTGGGACCTACTCCATATAAGACATTTGATAAAAATTTTAGTATCCCTAGCATTATTCATCAACATTTTAGTCATCAAATTCATGCGTATTATATCCATAGTTTCTGTAGTTTGCATGAATTTTAATTTTAAAATTTTCACATTTAATCAATTTAGTCTAATTGGCAATAAATGAAAATTAATGAGTAAAATAATTCATTTACTCTCTTCAAGGTAATTGAGCCATTAACGTCATTTAAAATAATTTGTGAAAATCCTAAATGATTCGTGATTAGATCAAGATTAAAATATTCCAAATCTCAATTATTCAAAACACGCAATCTAAATCATCAAGCACTTACGAAAGTGATTTAGATTGTTGTTTTTTCTGAATAAACAATAAATCGACACAAACAATTTTTACGTGGAAAAATCACAATTGAAGAACCTTCAATTGTAATCAAAAATCACGGGCGAAACGCCACTAATCAATCCACTACTGAAGAAAGAAAGATTACAAAGATAATACACAAATTACCCAACTCAGTCAATTTGTCTTCACACCTTCTGTAATTCTTTCACCAAGCCTTTGTCTCAGAACTGATCAACCTGAAGTTGAATCCACAACTTCGCTTGTCGAATCAACGACTACGTACAGAATCAAACGCCTTTGAAACTCTACGTTTGAATCTTTAGCCACCGAAGATTAACACTTTTGTATGTATTCGATCAACCTCCTTGATGTATGTATCTTAGATCATAAGTTTAGAACTCTCTCAACTCATTAAGGAAAACTCAACAAAACTTTCACAAGAAAACCTCAAACAAAACCCTAAGACTCCTAAACAAGATCTAGGAAAAGTAATCCTAAAATTGACCCAATATGCGAATATATAGAATTTGAGATCGCGTGGTCCGCTCGAGCGTGGGAATTCCCGCTCGAGCGGAGACTGCATATTCCGTGATTCATACAAGGTCCACGCTCGAGCGTAGAATCACACAATCCAGTATTTTTGCAGGCGTAACAGAGATGCTGTGAGAGTGCAAACCCCCGCTCGAGCGTCACTTTCCCCGCTCGAGCAGGAAGACAAAATCCTGAAAAAAATAAGAAACTTACAAGTTGATTACAACCTTGGTTTTTCCATGGAATTTGACAACAAAGGGTCCTAACAATCTCCTCCTTTGTCAAATCCCGGACAAAACCATTCTAAAACAATGTTTCTATCAAAATCATCAAAACAAAACTAACACCAATAACCATAATCAATCACAGAAAAATTGAGATCCATGCTTGTGGACAATCACCCTGAAATAAACACAAACACACAAGCCAACCAAAATAGTGGAACTGTATTAACACAATATAAATCCATCTATCAAAAAGAAAAAACAACTATCCAAAAAATATATATATCTAACATATCCAACTATACCAAACAGCTATCCAACTGTACCAAGGAAGGATATAAACCAAAGTAAAACTACTGTACCATCAATGTAAACCAAAAACAACTGTACCAACTGTAAACAACCACCACTCCCCCTTTTTGTCCGAGAGGGATCAAAAATAAGAGAAACAGAATAGAACAGCAAAGATCATGGAGCTGGTGGCTGAAACTGCATATGAAGCATAGACAAAATCTGATCCAGCTGAGAAGACGACTGGGCCACGGATGCCTCAACGCGCTGGGAAGAATCCTTCAATGCACTGAATCGAGCATCAGCCGTGGTCTCCAGATCCGTGAGCCAGGCCTCAAATATATCCATCCGCCTCTCAAGTCAGTCAAACCGGGAGGTAATAGATAGCTCAAAAGACTGAATCTGGCTACGAACCGTACGAACCAGAGGAGGCTGCTCCCCCTCACCAATATCTCCTCCAGCAGCATCATAGTTAGCCTCCTTTGCCATGGCTGCAGCATCACTAGTACCTGCACCAGATCGACCTGAACCAGAAGAAACCCCCCGAATGTGAGACTAACTCTGGGAGACAGTCTTTTTGGTAAAAGGCTGGGAAGGGGAAGCAAACTCATCCTCATCGAAAGCAGGTACCTCAAACTTGGCGAGAAGCCAGTTTATGAGGCACCCATAGGGTAAACCAAGATTGGTGCGCTCAAAAGCAGCAACCATATTTTAAATGATCAATTTGGCAAGATCTATGGAACGATTCTGAGCAAGGCACGGAAGGACAAACCTTTGGTCCTGGTTAATTTCGGAGCTATGGGTGGTAACAATGATATTGGCACACACAATAAGGTTGAGCAACCTAAACTGTGGAAGAAGCCCATTCTGTTTGATCAAGGAACCGGAAGGCCAAGAACGAGGAAAACCATATAAGACATGGGCTACCTCATCGAAGTCACAAGTAGGGCGCACTGGAAAAGGATAGAAGATGGGAAATCTTTCAGTAATCCCTAACATCTTTCGAATAAGGTCGGTGGTAACAGTAATGGGTTTAGACCGGACCCAAGTCTTGGAGGAGGGCCCAATATTGTCAAGACTATTCATGTTACAATAGAATTCTCGTACCCAAGATAAGTTTTGAGAACCGGAAAATAACAGAACATTATCCCCACCCAAGGGATCAAACAGTGAATGAATAGGGATAGACTCGAATGTGGAGGGTTGAACATTACGTTCAAGATGAATGGAGCGGGCTGGATAAGACTCTCGGTACAACTTGGCTTTCTCAGCCGATGGAAAGCGGTCAGTGTTATATGGAGGGCGAGGGGCAGTAGACTTTCGTCTTTTGAAGGTGGACATGACTAAACCACGACAAACAACTCCCAACTCAAGACCAAACAAAAACCAACAGAGAAACCACAAAACATTAGCAGCACAGTTTGACATAGCAACATAAACAATGAGGCAACAATGTAGACTCAAAAGACCCAAAATGACAAATAGGTAACATGCTAAACAAAGCAACCATTAATAACCAGTAGTCCAACATAGTTAACAAAAACAGGGGAACTTATAACCATAGGGAAATGCAATGTAATAACAAAAATCCCCAATTGAAACCCTAGACAAACAAAACAAAAACAAAAACTAGCAAAATGCTCCAAACCATTAACTCTAGATGCAAGAGAGAGAGACATGAAATCATGATGAAATAATCAACATCGACAATGAAGAACTCGAAACATGATGAACACAAAACAAAATAGACCCATCTAAACACTGTAAAACAAACTCAAAAAAAAAAAACATACAATGTAGTGAGAACCATCATACTATAAACAAGAGTGAGGAATGAGACAGGAAATAAAAACACACTATTGACAAAAAAAAATGCAAATGCAACTACAAAAAAGAGGGGGTAAAACAGAGTGGAATCAGAAAAAAAAAAAAAAAAAAAGTATACCTGAGGTGGGAGAGAAGAACAGATCACAACAATGCTCAGACCAAGGTAAACAAGCAACGAATCACCAAAACCCTAGAAGAGAAGGAGATGGGGGCAAAATGAACTGAAGAGACCGGAGGGGGAAGAATTTAAACAAAACTAGTCCGCTCGAGCGTGGGTTTTAACGCTCGAGCATGGGCCAAAGCAGGTGGAGACCCACTCGAGCGTGAAAACGGACAATTGAGTGCCAATTCACCCATCGCAGAACTGTAAAACTAAGTGCAAAATGCTGCAAGGATCAAAACCATGCTCGAGCGTGAGAATGTCCGCTCGAACAGGAACAAAACAATTTTTTTTTTTTTTTTTTTTTTCTTAAAAACAAAAGTCAACTAAGATGACTTGTAACCAGCAGGGAGTCCAAGTGGTTGACTATATCACTAGGATAAAAGAATCCATCAATCATGAGCCCTTAAAACTTGTAGAAAAAAATTTGATACACCAGATCATGAGCAGAACCGATGGACTTTAATCAAAGACATAAGCAACATACAAATGCATAACTCAAAAACACACATGAGAGCTCACAGATAGAATGTGTGTGTGTGTGTGCAGTCCTTGAGATCCACAAAGCTAGAGTTAATCCTCGTAGTGATCGGATGGCTAGACCTCAGACAAGAGTAATTGATCATCACAGAGAAAAGTCAAACCACTAGGAATCATGGGGTATTTGTTAAGTAAACGCGGAGGCTCCCCTCAATCAATAATTCCTTTTTTTTTTTTTTTTTTTTATGTTTTTGAACTTTTCTTTCTTGTGGGCACTCACTGGTGGCATGCACACTCAAGAGTATGGAGACCAAACCAGAGAAGAATGAAACAAAAATGATGACCTGGTTGGTGCCTCTGAGGTAGCATTTTCCTAATGCCCGGATTTCAATGAATTGAGGGAGAAACCATGGAAGTGAAAACAAATGGTAGATGGTCAAGAGATTCAAAATCACCCATGATGCATTAGTATAGGTTAATTCCTCTGGAAAAAAAAAAAACAAGAAACACTGTTAGTGGTCCATAGAGAACTTTGATCACTTGTGCGGAAATCCCTGCAACAGTTTATCTCAAAGATGTGTACAGAATGAGATCATGAAGTAAATGAGTATGGGCATTCAGAATGAGCTATGAACAAAGAAAAATGAGATCTTGGAAGCAACATGAGCAGTGTTCATATAAATTTTTAATGCAAAGATATCAGGACTCGATGACAATGAAATTATCACATCCAAGTGCAATAAACCAACCACTCATACTCACTTTAAAAAGTAGGAAACAGCCTAGTTACTGAGCACTACACCCAAGGTCTTTCTAAGAAACTCAAATCGAAGAAGATCAAGGGGTTTTGTAAAAATATCAGCTTTTTAATGCTTAGTTGGTACATGTTCTAGAATTACAAGGCCTTCTTCCACTAACTCTCGAATAAAATGATGACGGATGTCAATATGTTTGGTGCGAGAGTGTTGGACAAGATTTTTTGAAATGTTTATGGCACTTGTGTTATCACAGAAAAGAGAGAGAGTGTCCTGTTCGATTCCATAATCATGAAGCATTTGCTTCATCCACAGCATTTTTGCACAACAACTCCTTGCAGCAATATACTCAGCCTTAGCAGTCGAAAGGGAGATGGCATTTTGCTTTTTACTATGCCAGGAAACAAGATTATTCCCAAGGTAAAAACACCCCCTAGATGTACTTTTCCTATCATCAGCACACCCTACCCAGTCGGCATCAGAAAAACTAGTAATTTCAGCTGTAGTATCAGAAGAAAACCAAACCCCATACCCCAATGTCCCATTAACATATTTAATGATGCGTTTGACAGCAAGAAGATGAGACTCTTTAGGACTGGCTTGGTAACGGGCACAAACACCTACACTGAAAGCAATATCAGGACGACTGGCTGTGAGATACAAAAGACTCCCTATCATACTCCTCTAGAGGAATCTTTGGAAAGGTGAAGACTGGTGCTCATGAGAGTGCGTGCATGTTTGGCAGACTCAAGACCAAACTTTTGACACAAGATTTTTGGCATACTTAGACTGAAAAACAAACATACCTGAAGAAGACTGTTTAATTTGAAGACCTAAAAAATAAGACAACTCTCCCATCATGCTCATCTCAAACTCATGTGTCATGCAATTCAAAAAATATTTCACAAGATGATCAACAATGGATCCAAACACAATATCATCAACATAAATCTGAGCAACAAGAATATGAGACTTAGTATGTTTCACAAATAAGGTCTTATCCACACTACCTCTTTGAAAGTCATTATCAAGAAGGAATGTAGTAAGTCTATCATACCAAGCCCGAGGGGCTTGTTTCAATCCATACAAAGCCTTGTCTAACTTGTAGACATGATTTGGACATTTAGGACCCTCAAACCCTTTTGGTTGCTCAACATATGCCTCTTCTTTCAAGTACCCATTTAGAAAGGCACTTTTCACATCTATTTGAAACAATTTGAAACCAGGATAACAAGCAACACCAAGTAAAATACGAATAGATTCGAGACGTGCAACTGGGGTAAACGTCTCATCATAGTCAACACCCTCTACTTGTGTGTAGCCTTGAGCAACCAACCTGGCTTTATTCTTAACCACAGTACCATTCTCATCAGATTTATTTTTAAAGATCCACTTGGTACCTATCACATTCATGTCTCTAGGTCTGGGAACTAGAGTCTAAACATTGTTACGTTTAAATTGACCTAATTCTTCATGCATAGCATTGACCCAACTATCATTAGCAAGACCTCTTTAAAATTTTTAGGTTCAATTAATGAAACATAACACATATGTGATACCTCATCCCGAATCTGTCTTCGGGTTTTCATTCGATCCGATACACTTCCAATCACCTGTTGAGCTGGATGATTCAGTTTCACCCTTGCTGATGGTTTGAACTCAGGACTTGTGGTGACAAAAGCGTCAGGAGTGATGTTTCTTTGTGCACTCTTTGGACTTGAACTTACCTGTGAGGATGGTGCTGTCACAACTTCTTGTGATTGGACCTCAGCTTTTCTTTGACTTTATGGTTCAGTATCCAAGATTGGAGACTCACCATTGTCATCCTCATTTGTTGCTGGAGTAGGTGAACCCGTGTCATCTATAACCACATTGATTGATTCCATTAAAGAAGAAGTTCGTAGGTTATAGACTCGAAAAGCCCTACTAGTGGTTGAATACCCTAGAAAAATACCTTTATCACTTTGGGAGTCAAATTTGCCTAAATGCTCTCTATCTTTGAAAATGTAACACTTACTCCCAAAAGTTTTGAAGTATTTTACATTAGGTTTCAAACCTTTCCACAATTGACATGGAGTTTGCAAAGTGCCGAGCTTTAAATACACGCGATTTATGACATAAACAGCAGTATTTAGGGCTTCAGCCCAAAACTTGGAGGAAGTGTCTTACTAAGAAGCATGACCCTAGCCATTTCTTGAACAACTCTGTTCTTCCTCTCAACCACTCCATTTTGTTGTGGAGTAATAGGTGCAGAAAATTCATGCTTAATGCCATGCATATCACAAAAATCTAAAAACGAACTATTTTCAAACTCACGACCATGATCAGTTCGGATTCTTATGATATGTCCAATGGAAACACCCTGTTCATTTTGGATTTTAAGGACTAAGGCCTGGAAAGCATCAAACGTATCAGATTTTTCACTTAAAAAATTTACCCACGAAAATCGAGTAAAATCAGCAACAATTAAAAAAATATATCTTTTACCTCCAATGCTTTCAGTGCGAGTAGGACCCATTAAATCCATGTGAACCAATTCAAAAGGACGTTTGGTTGTAAAGTTGTTCACCTTTTTATGAGGGGCACGGGTTTGCTTTCCAAGTTGACATGGTCCACACACATGGTTCAAATTCTTACCCAGTTTAGGTACTCCTCTCACAAGCTCTTTATTGGCTATCTTAGTTAGGTCTTTGAAATTCATATGACCTAATATTTGATGCCATAAATCAATGTTGCTTATGATGGCAGAGTGACAAGTGAGATCATTAGTAGTAACAATCCCATAGCAGTTATCAGATGTGCGAACCCCATGCAAGACAGTATTTCCCTTTTTATCCAAAATTTCACATTTATTTTTCGAAAACAATACTTCATGGTGGGAATCACATATTTGACTAATGCTTAAAAGATTTGCTTTAAGACCATCAACAAGAAGAGCATTTTCGAGCTTGGGAAGACCAACAACACTTATAGAGCCCTTACCAATGACTCTAGAAGTGCCGCCATCTCCAAATGTAACAATTCCTCCTTCATATTTTTCAAGGGAGGTAAAGTAGGATTTGTTACCGGACATGTGATGAGAGCACCCACTATCAAGATACCACATGTGTGAGTCACGTGCTTTTAGGGCAGTGTGAACAACTAAACAAGTCAAATCATCTTTTCTCACCCAAATCTTTTTGGTCTTAGTAAATGTCTTGGAGTTGTGAACACCCTCATGAATCTTGGTATTCCGCCTAGACATGTAAGGTTGTCTCCTAACCCAAAAAGTATTCGAATTTCTACCCTTTAAGACACCTTACCAAACAATTCATAGCAATAAGGACGAATGTGGCCATACCTACCACAGTGATGACAAATAAAAACAGGTTTTACCTCCCTTTTGTTGATCTTACCCCCTTTAGGTAGATAAAGAGAGGGATCACCCTGGTCTACCTTAAGCTTTCCCTTTGTTTGAGTCATCAGGTCATGTAAAGTAGAGGCCTATCCCTTGTGAGCTGTCGCACCATAGCCTAGCCCACTTTTGTCACAACCCACTTGTTGAGACTCGAGGATGTCTTCTAAAGATTTGGAACCTTTGTTCCACATGGCAATAGTGGCTCTAGCACTACGGAGTTCTTCATCTTTCTGACAGACTATTTCTTCCAATGTAGCTTGTGACATCTCAAGGCTTTCAAGCTTCTCTTCATATGTGGAATACACCTTCAGAAGTTCATTTCTTTCAGTTTCACAGGATAGAAGTTTTCCACATAAGTCTTGCATGTCACTTGAGATCTTGATGATATTCTGTTTTGCTACTACAAGTTATCCTTTCAGCTTGACATTATCACTTTCACATGTTTTGAGTTTGAGAGAGAGTTTATTATTGATTTTGGACAAATTTAGAGATTCTTTGTAAAGCTTTTCGTAAGCTTGTTGCAGTTCATCACCATTAATCTCATCATTGTCTTCTGATGTTTCATCATCCTCTTTTTGCTCTTCATTCTTCTTGACCTCATCCAATCTAGCAACTAAAGCAGGAAAGTTGCTGAATGGTGGTGAAGGTGAATCTCCTCTTTCATGAAATTGGCTCAGAATTTCCCATGCATCTTTAGCCTTTGTGCAGTGAGCAACCCATTGCTGTTCTCCATCAGAAATTGCCCCACGAATAGTAATCAGGGCTCTCTGATTGCTCGGATTGTCAGCACTTTCTGTATCTTCTTCAATGACTTGCCAGCCTTCTGGGTCAAAAGCTCTCAGAAACGCCCTCATTCTGATCTTCCAATACAAGTAGTTACTCCTATCAAAGGTAGGAGCATGATGCAGGTTCTGACCACGAGTTAATTCTGCTGGCTTTGGAAGAGGTTAAGTGAAAGTGGACCAAAATGCCATGAAAGCACTATCCCCGTCTTCGCCGGATTCAGGTTCTTCGGGTTCTTGCTCCGACCCGCTTTCATCATCCCAAGTCACAGTGTAGACTTTCTTTCGATTCTTTTTCGAAGGACATTCAAGGGCAATATGGCCAAACCCTTGACATTCATAGCACTTGACCCCTTGCCCCTTTACAATCTTCTTTTCAGTTTTTTGAGCAAGTTTTGGTGGAAAAGTTTTGGGTTTTTCATTACTCTTGTCTTTTGAAATAGGGTCTATGAAATTAGGCTTCTTTTTCTTCAAAATTTTTTTAAACTGTTTAGTAAACATAGCCGTCATCTTAGACTTTAAATCAAATTCAGTCTCCGGAGTTTTTGCAGTCTCATGAGCACTAGTGAAAGCCACACTATCTTTTTGTTTTTTCTTTGAAATCTGGTGGGCTTCATAAGTCTGCAAGTTTTCAACCAATTGATCAAGCTTGAGGGTATCAACATTCTGAGCCTCCTCAATGGCTGTCACTTTTGATTGAAATCTCTCGGGTAAAGACCTCAAAGTTTTTCCAACAACTTTAGCTTCAGGAATTTTTTCACCGAGTGTGAAATAGGAATTCACGATATCACTAAGTTTTGCATAGAAATCATCAAATGTCTCATCATCGCGCATAAAAAGGGTTTCAAAAGCGGAGGTGAGACGTTGAAGTTTTGACCTTTTGACAGAAGTAGTACCTTCGTGAATCGTTTCAAGAATGTCCCAAGCCTTTTTTGCTACCTCACACGTGCAGATACGACAAAACTCTTCAGGTGTGACGGAGCAAAACAGGGAATTGAGAGCCTTACTGTTCCAACTCGAGTTTTGGTAATCAGTTGTGTTCCATTTATCAAGGGGTTTAGGAATATCAACACCATCAATGGTGACAATAGGTTCACTCCACCCATAGATCACGCAGTGCTAAACTTTCTCATCGATGGATTTTAAAAACGCTCTCATACGAGCTTTCCAATAAGAATAGTTTGTACCATCGAGTAAAGGAGGTCTATGGGTCGAGTTACCTTCATGAATAGAATCCATATCACTAGTCACACAAAATCACACTCCTATAGTTTTGATAAAATCAAAAAGTGACCTGCTCTGATACCAATTGAAAATCCTAAGTGATTCGTGATTAGATCAAGATTAAAATATTCCAAATCCTAATTATTCAAAACACGCAATCTAAATCATCAAGCACTTACGAAAGTGATTTAGATTGTTGTTTTTTCTGAATAAATAATAAATCGACACAAATGATTTTTACGTGAAAAAATCACAATTGAAGAACCTTCACTTGTAATAAAAAACCACGGGCGAAACGCCACTAATCAATCCATTACTGAAGAAAGAAAGATTACAAAGATAATATACAAATTACCCAACTCAGTCAATTTGTCTTCACACCTTCTGTAATTTTTTCACCAAGCCTTCGTCTCGGAACTGATCAACCTGAAGTTGAATTCACAACTTCGCTTGTCGAATCAACGACTACGTACAGAATCAAACGCCTTTGAAACTCTACGTTTGAATCTTCAGAATCCACCGAAGATTAACACTCCTGTATGTATTCGATCAACCTCCTTGATGTATGTATCTTAGATCATAAGTTTAGAACTCTCTCAACTCATCAAGGAAAACTCAACAAAACTTTCAGAAGAAAACCTCAAACAAAACCCTAAGACTCCTAAACAAGATCTAGGAAAAGTAATCCTAAAATTGACCCAACATGCGAATATATAGAATCTGAAATCGCGTGGTCCGCTCGAGCGTGGGAATTCCTGCTCGAGCGGAGACTGCATATTCCGTGATTCATACAAGGTCCACGCTCGAGCGGAAGTTTCCACGCTCGACCGTAGAATCACACAATCCAGTATTTTTGCAGGCGTGGCAGAGATGCTGTGAGAGTGCAAACCCCCGCTCGAGCGTGAGCGTGACTTTCCCTGCTCGAGCGGGAAGACAAAATCCTGAAAAAAAATAGAAAACTTACAAGTTGATTACAACCTTGATTTTTCCATGGAATTTGACAACAAAGGGTCCTAATAATTTGTTTTCTTTTAAAGGCATCATTCTATGCTCGATTTTTGTTTAATTCTTTACAAATGTTATCAATTAAGCTAAATTCTGGCAATGAAAAATTTAAAAGATAAAATTAATACAATTAAAATTAAAAAATAAGTTGATAGAAGAGAAATGATCAGAGTACGACATACTGGCAATTTCATTTGACTGATTAGTGATTGAATTTTTATGAGATTGAAGTACACGTTAATTACAATCTTTCAACAAAACAAAAAAAAAAGTACACATTAATTACAATTTATTTAAAAGTGAATGATGAAAACAGTGATAAGTGCTATCTTTAAAATCTCTTATAAATAACAATTATTCTCGTTAGATGAATTCTAGTATAGGTCTCACCTCCCATGTAAGGTAGGAGTATTTTAGTATATAAATCATTAGACATTAGATATCATATAAGGTGGCCAAATCCCTACTCTAACCAGCAAACACCTCAACTCATCCAAAAAAAAAAAACATAAAAGTGTGAAGAGGATATACAAGATTTATAGTCAAGTCATTTTCTTGTCTCTATTATTGATAATGATAAAGCACTATTGTTGATTATTTCAATAAAAATTTAAATGGGTTTCATACTTCAAGTTTGCATTTTCATTTTCTTAACTAAGAAAATTCCACAAATTATAATCTTGAAAGTTTCACAATGATTACTTGTCAATGTTTTGCTTATAATAATTCCATATTTTATTGTATTTTATACTATTATTCTTCATAGATTTTCTCCAGTGGACCCAGTGACATTGTTAATTAAAGAATATTTCAACTTAAATATGAGGCTAAAATCAAATACATAAGTTACATAGTGTTATATTGCCATCAATATTATTGACTTCAGTTAAAGGACCATTTCATAAGTTAATAATAATAATAAAAAATCAATGCGTAGTTGATAACTATCATTTGTATGAGAAAAAATTCAAACTAGGTTGATGATGTGAGTGTATCGTGATAATGAGTTCATAAATAGTTCTCTACACCACAGATGTGTGCTGATAAGTTTATGCATAGTTTTCTGCAATGACTAGTCGAAAGATAATATGGTAAGTAATTGAGGGCATCAATGAAAAGTCATTGGATTCATTCATTAGGTGACAATGATATCATTCATTTTTCCATAATATTTGGAAAAAAAATTCCAACTTCTTGAGGTTTCATATTTTACAGTTGTCCTCAACACAGCAGCCAGAAATATCTATCTATACTCTATATTAAGTAAAATGGGGTTTTTAACCCCTAAGGCTTGTGGGAGTTTCAATATCCCAATCTGAATTTTCTAAATTTTTTATTTAAAAAAAGAACTCAGCATTTATTGATTTGGTTAAAATCCCCTGATCAGCATTTATTAACTTTTTCCAATCCACATGTCTTTCCACATGCCTGTCTTTATTGATTTGGTCAAAATCCTCTGATCAGCATTTAAAATCCCCTCATACAAATAATTATAGATACAATCCGTGTATAGTTACTACAGTACCCTTTTCAACTTCTTCCACATACTATGGTTAGTGATAAGATTGTTAAATTATTTTTACAAAAAATCTTTAAAAACATAATTTATATATTAATAAAAATCTAAAACTAATATAAATATTTACAATTATCCCGTACATAGCACGAGTGATGGACTAGTTAATATATATGTCAAATCCAATATTTCTGAAAATTGAATTCCTCTATAAAGATTCTATATACTTTTCAATTAAAAAATTCGAGATCTCAAACATTTTACCAAATTTTTTACTAAATGTCTCACATAAATGTGGGACTTATACCATGGGGGTCTCATGTGAGTCCTACACACATGTAAGATATTTGGTAGAATATTTGGGATCCCTGACATTATTCTTTTCAATTTTGTTTCTTATTTTTTGGTTAGACTTTAAATTTTGTGTCTTGTTAACGTGTCCTAAGACATATGTTAAGAATGTAATTAATGAAGGTAACTATCTACATTAAAAAATGTTAGAGATCTTAAAAGTTTTACCAAAATTTCTATTAAATGTCTCACATGGTGTGTGGGACCCACATGGTGTGAATCCCATACCCATGAGACATTTGATAAAAATTTTGGTAGAAATTTTGAGGTTTGTTTCATTACTCATCTCCATTTGTATGGGGAATATGAAATACTAAGTAGAAATAAATATGGTGATTTTAAAAGGGGTGATTCTATTTACACACATCTAATACTTTCAGTATACATCATTAATAGATTAAATTTATATTCCAATAATATCTTCCAATGAAATGGCCATTAAGGACAATATGAGATATATTCTACCCATTCAAAAATTTCATATTTAAAAATACAAAATACTCTTCACACACCATCATTCCTATAGGGTTTAGGGTTTTAACATATAAACATTATATTTGTTCATCATCTTCACCATTAACATACACTTATGATATCATTTATTGTCAATTAACTCACTTCATTCTCTTCTTCATTATACTTATTTTTCAAACTCAAAACATTATTGCCTTTAAAGATTTAGGATTTAAGAATATTGAAATCAATTAGTTTTAAAGATTTGCACGTTATGAATGATACTGAGATGGTTTGTTCTGATATAAATATTGAAAATGTTAGTTTATGACTTAGTTTTTTGATTTTTTATTTATCTCGTTCGTATGTTAGAAAAATAAGTTTGTTCGTCATGTTCGGATAATCACAGTTCAACTTTTATACAATGTTCACTTATTTATATTTGAATAAAACAATTTTGTTTAAATTATTAAGATTGACCAAATATTAAATATTCATACATAAAAAAATGAACATTTAAGTTAGTTCGTTAAAATAAATTAAATTTTTACTCATTGTTAAGATATTAATTTTTAAACACATTAAATTTGTTCGACTTTGTACTTATGAATATGACTAATTTGATGAATTTGAAATGACAACGAAAGAGAAGAGTTCAAGATTGGCAATGAAAATCAATATCGGTGAAAATGGAAGCCGAATGAAACACTCCGTCTGTGATCTGAAATGATGAGACGACGAAATGAGACATGATGAGAGTTCAACACTAATTATGGAGATCAACACGAGTGAAAATGGAGGCTGAATGAAACATCCGCTAGCGATGGAGATCAAGACCGATGAAAATGGTCTCTGTTCTGAAGATTGTTAGGTTTTTATTGTCTGTAGTAGTAAAGATGAAGAGTTTTTCGTGTGTGTGATGGTTTATATTCAAATAGTTAGTGGTGTGTTAATATAGAATTAATAATAAAAAGTTAAACTGTGAACTAATATATTTTTCACAAATTATTTTGTGTGCATACTAATTTATAGTGTGTATTAAGAATATTAGTGGTGTGTAAATAGAATCATCATTTTTAAAAACTAGATACTTTTCTGCATTGGCACAAATACCCTCATTTTTAGAATAATGAAATTGACATATTTATAAGATTTAAATATTAATATGTAGTGTCAACTCAAATAAATAAAATCACCATGAAAAATTAAAAAACATGTAAATTAAAATATTAATAAAAAAATGTTAATGTTTCATTATAAATAAAAAATAAATTTATAAATCACATAAAATAATAATATTTTCTTCATTTAAAAGCTCATTTAAGTCTAAACAATTTTTTGAAATGCATTGATGAATCTCACTTACAATTAAATTTTGATTTATCAATGTTATAATATCATAACCAACCAAAAAAAAAAAAAAAAAAAAGAAGGGAAAGTAACAAATATATAGATCCTATTTTGCTTTTGTGATCACTAACAAGTCTTATTAAGTTTTAATTAACTAAGTCCTATTTATGATAAAAGGTTCCCAAAACATTCATTACTTCGTAATGGTGTGTCTTGTCCTAATTTTACCCTTCCTATAACATGAACAATAATTTTAACTTAATTAAAATTTAAAATTTTAATTTTAAAAACTTTAGCTTGTTTGATTTTAGTTTTCAGAAAACATTTTTTAGAAAATTTTACTTTTTATTTTTCGTATTTTAATATTTTTAATGAATTTTTTTAATATTTTAAGCAATTTTTATAATTTTTAGACACACCTAACATAAACACACTTAAAAAATATAATATTTATGAAAAAATCTTTAAAAAATACACTAAAATACCAAAAAAATGCAAAAAAAAAAATGAAAATTTCGTACATTTTCGTATTTTTGTGTATTTATTAATTTTTTAAATATTTTTCACAAATATTTTGCTATTTAGATATATCTAAGTAAAGTGCATCTAAAAAAGTAAAAAAATTACTTAAAATTTAAAAATATTCACTAAACACAAAAAAACACAAAAAATAAAAAACTCAATTTTCAAAAAACTGAATTCAGAAAACTAAAACCAAACACACTGATTAATCTTATACTTATAATATTGTTTATGAAAAATCATTTAATTTGAACAACTAAAAATAATTTAATTATAAAATTTCTAATAAATTCAAATTATTTATGAAATTTTTTGTTGATATTTTAATGAAAAATATAAAATGAAAATAAAATATACTATAGCCAAATTAAATTATACTTATTAATGAATTTAGTTATATTTTCTTTATAAAATATATAAATAAATCACATATATGAATTTAACAAATACATGTGTAATGACATTACTGATTATTGCAACATTAATTCTTTTAAGTGCAAATGTTGCAAAATTATTAATTTGGTTCATTTTAATTTTCTTTAACCAAATTTTTTTTTGAACTAAACAGTATTTTTTGAAATAATTTTTTTAAAAACATTTTTGCCTATTTATATTTTTTTCAAAACATTTATAAAAAAATGAACAATAAAAAAAATATGTGTGGGTTTTTTAGAGCTTCCACTTAAACATTTGATAAAGCACTCCAAGACTCCCAAAATAATAATAAAGTCCATGTATAATGGTTTAATTGAGCAGACTTGAAATTTAGAAATATTTTAGGATCGGGTTTAAGATGACTACATTAATCAGTTATGTCATGTTGGGTTAAGTTAACACATAATCTTTCGATATAGTTCAACTCAATTTGACCATAGCTTGATTAATGCACCTATACCAAATATATTTAATAGACAATTCACCTAATCAATATAGAATATGATAGTCTTTAACAAAATTTGACATTCTTTTAACAATTAAATTTTATAGTTAGTTTAAAATGATTGAACTATTTTTATTTTAATAGAAATTGCTTTCTAGAGTTCAAATATATACAATAAATTAAAAAATTCAAAATTTTCACTCCATGCATAGCACAGATTTGTTGCTAGTTGAGGAAAATACAAAAGGGGTATTTTAGTCTCCATGGAAAAAAAAAAAAAAAATCTTTAATCCTAACAACTTTAAAAGATTTTGTTATTTTCTATACAAATAGGAGTAATTGTATTTTATTTAATGCTTTCTTAACACATACCCTTAGGCCATGTTTGTTTGGGTGGACATGAGTTTAGGATAGGACTAATAGTCCAATAAAATTATTAATCCGATATTTGGTTAAACAATTAAAGTACGGACTAACAATCCATTCGGATATGATATCCCACATATGATGGATTATTCAATCCCACAGAAGGGAGGTGAGATATAAATTAG
Source organism: Camellia granthamiana (assembly GCA_036172215.1). NCBI lineage: Eukaryota > Viridiplantae > Streptophyta > Magnoliopsida > Ericales > Theaceae > Camellia > Camellia granthamiana. The sequence goes on along the minus strand of CM069915.1, from coordinate 50,356,987 downwards.
AGGATTAAGCCAAAATCTGAACTATTAGTCCCTCCCTATAATCCTAACTCAATCCAAACATAAGATATGATATACAATCTAAAAGGATTCGTAATCCTAAGACTATTAATCATGAAAATGCTAATCCAACCTAATTTAATCCGCCCAAACAAACATAGCCTTAAGGTACATATTAACAAAATTCTTAAATTCTACTCTTCTTTAATCTCACTCTCTCACACACAAACATTTTAACAATGCAGTTTCTCTCATTTTTTTTGGACAAAGATTTAGACCAAACAAAAAAACAAAGGTTTGTGTGTTTTATTTTATTTTTTTTAGTTCATTTTATGATGAAACCTTCATTTGGGGAAACTGACTGGTATAGTTAGGAAACTTAAAGGACGTTTGTAAGTCTTTTAGTTCCTCATAAAATTAAAAATATAATTAGCAAGTCTCTTAAATGGACTTAAGAGAATAACAAATTATTTAATAGAATTAATTGTTATGTAAATTTAATTTTAAAGAAATCTAATATAATTATGTCAAATTTGTGAAGCCTATTGTATTTTCTCTAAAACTCAAGGTAGATTAGTATAATTTATCCTTAATTAATACGGGAAGGGTGGGTTGTTCGAGTCAATCTTCTTCTTCTTCTTTTTGGGAAATTTTAACCTACATATCCTTGAAAAGGGTCTACTATATGCATTCTTAATTATGTTATTTTCTTCTTTAATTATGATGAATTTTTTTATTTAGTTATGGCATTATTTTAGTAATGACTTATGAGTTTTTTAGTTATACCTTATGTTGTGTTTGGTTATAATATTTTTTTTATAGTTATAACTCAGAAAAGTGTGAAATTATGTCATTTGCTTCTTTAGTTATAAGATGCATATGATACACATTTTTTGAGAGGAAGTGTACAATAGTATTTCCCCTGCTTTTTATTTGATAAGAAATTATTTACAAATTTTAAAATAATTATATCAAATTGAATAATTAACTAGGTTAAAAAAAAAAAAAAATCCAACAATACATAACACTTATAAGTCTAATACCAACAACCAATATAAAAAAGAGTCTCATCATGAAACAAATAAAAATAAACAACTTTTTAAAAAAAAAAATCCTCAATAAAATGTATAGTCAACTTTGATTTTGGATAAGGACTCTAATTATTAATTTTCAAATATGCGGAAGTATAGATGAAGGTTCCAATGAAATACATGGTCTAGAAGGATTGTTCCATCTCAAAAGAATGAGTCAAAGTCTTTAACCAACTTGTTGCCATCAACTGTCAATTGAGGGCTGTTTTTGAATCGTTAACATATTTAATGTTGCATTTGTTTTGGTTGAAAATATTTCACTAAATTTCTTATGTTTGATTTCGACCAAGAAAATACGGTTTTAATAGTGGTGATAGCTGTATTGTGAGTGGTAATATTGGTGATAATGATGATGACATTGGTAAGATTAGTATGTCTTGTTAGGTTCGAAAATTATTTTCACTTGGAAAAATGAAAATCTGTCGTTGATCATGGATAGATTTTCTGCTAATGTATGTTTTCTATCGTATCAACTGTTAAAAATTATGAAAAAATATATATATATATTTTTTTTCGGTAAAACGAATGAAGCCTAACTAAGATCTTACAATGCCTAAACTTAACTCTTACGGATACCAAAAAATTGACAAATAAACATACCAATAGCTACTAATTTTGTGGTGTGAGGCAAGTACAAAGTTCGTTTATGTGTTAGTATGTTTTATTTGTAAAATTATTGATGTTCATAACATTTTACTTAGGCCTATTTTGGGAAGTGGGTTATAATCCACTTTCCAGATTATAATCCACTTCCTCTCTCACAAAAAAGTTACTTATAAACAGTTTTTCACCAAAAAGTTAATTATAACCATCTTCCCAATTGAAAAAAAGCATGGTTTAGTTAGATGTTGTGAAATAAAACTCTGTAATACAACTTTTTAAAATCAATACAAATGTGATTAAGTGATATTTGGCTCATAATATTACTATTTGTCAAGGTTTTAAGATCACAAAATTAAGGATGGAAGATAGTGTTTATTATGTGTTGGTGAAAATATTAGAAAAATTATATTTTATTGATAAATAATGCAAAGAAAATGAGATACAAATAGATTAGACTGAGGTACGGATATCTCGTTTTGTTTAAGGAGATCAAGCCCACTGCGGTAGGAAGAACCCAAATACTGATGCAGCAGTTACAAAATTATGATTTGTCCCCTCCAGGATACAACAGCCCAACCACTTGTTGTATGGTTCAGGCCAACTCTGCACAAGATGGTGAACCCAAAGCACCACCAAGAAAACACCCTTCTTTACTAGTAATCTCTCAAGTTTAAACAATAGTTGGTGTAGAAAAGAGTAGATAAGAGGAATTATTTATAGGCTATTAGAACCTTACAAATTATACGAAAAAATAATGACCATTAAACTAGAGAAAATGGAGAGTTTCCAAATATTAACTCACCACCAAATCTATGAACTTCCAATTAATCTCCATTCATGAACAAGACAAAAGAAGATTCATGAACGAAATATATAAATAATTAAATAAAAGATATTAAAATGGTCCAACAATTCCCTACTCATTTTAATATCAACAAGGACAAGTGAGATTACCAAACAAAGATAGACTAGTATGCATCATGAAGGTATGCTCTGCATTGAATTTTCATTAGTGAAACAGCAACCTCTACTCCGGAGTTAGTAGTGGTTTCAGACTTGAACTATAACTACTTATGGGAAATAAAGTATTACTGCTCACACATAATAATCCAGGTGTTGACATGAGCTTTTAATAGCTAGCACATTACGGCCTTGTACTAATCCCAATTTTCATGAGCATATTTGAGAATAAGCCTTATTCTCATAGAAAGCGGCCCCACTTTTATGCTCACATAGGTGAAATCTGTCAAGAATGTTCCTGTAATTTACACACCCCACTCAACAAGAGCTATAGAATTTCATTAAGAGTATAAAAACTCAACCCTCCAACATTACAGGACAAATGCACTTACATCGTAGGGATGGATAACAAAATATTAAAGAATGCATTTTTTTACAACTACCATATGATTCATTCTTCCCATTGAACCTAGTTACAGGATCTGTGTTCCCTAGGTTGAGTATTCTTATACATGGTTTATGATTTTATAGACTTCAAACCCATTCCGCTCGATGTATTCCAAACCCTATCTCTCGCCAAAACCTTGATTAACGGATCTGCAAGATTATCACAAGATTTTACATAATTCACAGTTATGATGTCATTACTCAAATAGGATCTCACATTACTGTGTTTCCTTCGAATAGGTCTGGATTTATCATTATAAAAATGGTTGTTTACTCTACCAATAACAGCAGTGCTATCACAATGAATTAACACATGAGGAATTAGTTTTTCCCCAAAAAGGATTTCATATAACAAATCTCTTAACCAATTCGCTTCCTCACATGCTGAAGTTAACACTATAAGCTCAGCTTCCATTGTAGAATTAACAATTATAGTCTATTTTTTAAACTTCCAACATATAGCATCACCACCCAAGGTAAAAATAAAACTCGAGGTAGAGAGAGAATCACTTGACAAAGTGTTCCAATCGACATCACTATATCCCTCAAGTACCGCAAGATACTTGTTATAAAACAAATCATAATTTTTTGTACCAGATAAATATCTCATAATTTTTCCCATGGCTAGCCAATGATCTCGACTTGGCTTGCTAGTAAACCTACTAAGTACTCTAACAACGTATGCAATGTCAGGTCTAGTACAGTCAGTAGCATATCTCAAACTACCAATCATGCTAGCATATTCTTTTTTATTAATTACTTCTTTTTCATTTGTTACAACAGATAAATGTATGCTTGCATAAAAAAGAGTAGCAACATGTTTACAGTCTAGAAAATTATATTTCTTTAAAATTTTCTCAACATAATGTGACTGATCAAGAAAAATGCCATCATTAGTCTTAGTAATTTTAATTCCCAAAATAAAACTGGCTTCACCAAGATCTTTCATATCAAAGTAACTATTAAGCATATTTTTAGTCTCATTTATAATATGCAAATTAGAGCCAAAGATAAGTAGATCATCTACATATAGACTAATAATCACATGTGCATTCCCACAAGTTTTATAATATATGCACTTATCACATTCATTAGTCTTATAGCGATTCTCAAGCATGCAGGAATTAAATTTCTTATGCCATTGTTTAGGAGCTTGTTTTAAACCATCAAGGGATTTAGTTAGCTTACACACCTTGTTTTCTTGGCCAGGCTTCACAAAGCCCTCGGGTTGGTTCATGTAAATCTCCTTGTCTAGATATCCATTTAAAAATGTTGTTTTTCATTCATTTGATGAATTTTTAAATCATGAATTGCAGCCACCGCTATCAACAGTCTAATGGATGCAACTCTGGTAACCGGAGAAAAAGTATCAAAGAAATCGAGATCAACTTGTTGCTTAAAACCTTTAGCAACAAGCCTCGTTTTATATTTATCTATAGTTCTATCCGGTTTAAGTTTTTTATGAATGACCCATTTACATCCAATAGTTTTACAACCTAGAGGTAAATCCACTAGTTTCCATGTTTTATTTGAAAGTAGTGAATCTATCTCATCATTTACAGCCTCTCTCCAGAAAATAGTATCGGGTGATGATAAAGCTTCTTGCATTGTAAGAGGAATTTTTTCCACATTGTAAAGATAATAGTCAAGGTTAAAATCTTTTTCAAATTGAGCTCGTTTACTCCTTTTTGGTTAGATTTGAGAATTTTCTTATTCTTGAAAAACTTAAGATGGAGAAGAGCTAGGCATGGATAAAATATTTTCATAAATTATTTGACCCCCACTATTTCTAAATTTGAAAGGAAATTTATTTTCATGAAAAATGGCATCACCTGAATCAAAGATAATATTATTTTTCATATCAAAAAATCTATAAGTTGTACTATGCAACGCATACCCAAGAAAAGCACAAGTGATAACTCGTTCACCTAATTTAGGTCGTTTAGGATCTGCAAGTCTCACAAAAGCTAAACAACCTCAAACCCTCAAATAACCTAGATTTGGTTTATACCTCCGCCACAACTCATAAGGTACAATTTTAGTCTTTTTATGTGGTACTCTATTTATCACATGACAAGCTGTCAAAATAGCCTCGCGCCAAAGATTTGAGAGAGCATCTGAATCAATAAGCATAGCATTCGTCAAATTAATTAACGTTCTATTATTTTTTCAGCTATGCCATTAGATGAAGGTAAATATTGTGAAGTAGTCTCATGAATAATTCCCAACGACTGAACAAAAAAGTTGAATCCAAGAGATTCATACTCCCAGCCTCTATCACTTCTAATTCTCTTAATCTTTTTACTGAATTGATTTTCCACTTTAAAAAGGAATTTTTTAAATTTCTCAAAACATCACTTTTATTTTTTAATAAATATACGTTTGTGTATTTTGAAAAATCATCAATAAAAGTGATAAAATATCGGTTACCACCCTGAGTTAAAACTCCTTCAAACTCACACAAATCAGTATGAAATAATTCTAGTAATTCGGTATTTTTTTCAACACTTTTATGAGGCATGTTGGTAATTTTTGTTTTACAGCAAATTTCACATTTTTCAAAATTTTTTGTCACTTTAGGAATTAATCCTAAATTACTCATGATCCCCACGCATTTACTGTTAATATGACACAAGCGAGCATGCTAAAAATTAATAGAAGACAACATGTAAACCGAATTGGTGGATGGTTTATTAATCTCAGCATTCAATTTGAACATCCCATCACAAGCATAACCCTTACCCACAAAAATTCCCTTCTTGGTAATCACATATTAATCAGATTCTATAGTTTGCTTAAAACTAACCTTATTCAACAAATAACTTGACATCAAATTCTTCCTCATGGACAGTGTATAAAGCACATCTTTCAAAGTAAGCACACATCCAGAGGTGAACTTAAGGTCAACCTCACCACTCCCAAGTATTTTGGTTTGACTAGAGTCACCAAGCATAATTGTTTTCTCATCATCAAAAAGAGTATATTCATCTTGAACCAAGCTTGATCATAACAAACATGTCTATTGGTACCAGAATATGTCCACAAACCGTCCATATAATTAACCATGAAAATGTCTGTAATTATTGCCACAAATGGCTCCTCAATAACGTCCCCTTTAGGACAGGTGCACATTTTCGGAATTTGAAAGTTCGAGTAATATGCCCACTTTTGCAACAGACAAAGCATGTAAAATTTTGGAAAGGTAATGAACCTTGGTTCTTATTTGGATTAATCCATTTATTGTGAGGTTTACTATCACGCCCCAAAATTTGGACAATTAAATATTAAATTAGGATTAAACTCCAATCAATACTCCATCATCCAGATCATAGGGGTGAAACAAAATCTAAACGTTCTCATCTCCATAAAGTTTAAGTAAATTTCCAAGCTCAAAAAAAATTACAAGGGATTAAAAAAAACTACCAAAACGCCAACTAAACTATCCATCATAGATTCATATCTAACCAATACCTTCAACACTAAAGTACCAACAATTAGTCAAAACAACTTAAATAATGTACAGTAGAAAAATAACCCACAATGTCAAATTGTCAAAATACTATGGTTATAAAAAGAATAATAAATACAATAAACTAATATCAATCTTAAGCTCAAGAAAACAAAAGAAATCCAAGAGATATGTCCAACAACTATAGTTATTTCATGTCACCACCGTAACCCCAACTAATCTTACAAAAGAAGCACGGCTGCGCTCAAATAGAACGTACCCGAGATGCCAAGAGAGAAAACGGTTCAGTATACAAGTATACTGGTATGAGTACAATTATTTGACACCCACGTGTTCACCAAACACAAATAAAAATACATTTAATTCCTATTACGGGACAAGACAAGTAGTTCCAACCGCACTGAGACGAAGGGGTAGTTTCCTGCAATACGGTGGCATTTAGTTTCTTACCCGTACACAACTAAATATAAATTGAGTATAAAATAAAATAAAAATATGGTGGGTCAGCCCTGCATAAAAAGTTAGTAAGACCCACCATTCTACAAAAAAAAAAAAAAAAAAAGTTAGTATAATTCAATCATAAGTAACTTGTTGAAGAAATGTAAAAATAGACCGTTTCATACTTAAATAATTCAAATTGACTAAAACTCAAAGAACAAAAGTTGTAACATAATCAAATTTTATAAGGTAACGTGGAACTGAACAGGTTGACAGAAAAGCTTAATAGAAAATCCTAAACGAAATTTGATCGAAAAATTTGGAACTAAAAACGAAAAGAAACTACTATAAGATTATTTTTTTGGAAAAAGTTCAAAACATAAAAAGTGTTCAGAATAATGTTTTACTTCAGTTTACGCAAAACCAATAAAAATGAGCTTGTTTCGTAAGAAAAGAACCTCTAAAATCTGCATTGCTAAAATGAATAAAAACTACTATAACCAAGATCATTCGATTATAAGTTCTAATCAATCTTTTTAGTACAAAGTTAAAATACAAAAGTTATTTAGAATTAAATATACATGGCTTTGCCCAGATTTCATAATTTATTGAGGTCGATTATTATTTGTTTCAAAATGTACAAATCAATACAATTCACACTATACATATAAGTTCATATTTAATTCTTTGTACCTTAACTTTACCACTTCGGCCCTTCACTTCCAGCCTATACATATATCCCATGTGCCTCATGTATACCTAATACAGCTTTGAAGCCAAACTTGTACGAGGATTATAGCGATCCCGGTTTTACCCTGACCTTCATTATGTTCCGGGCTCAAGTTCCGTAGTTGAATTTTGTATCTATGTCTTGTTTTTTTTTTCACCTTTGACCCTTTGTATTCGAGTTTTAGAACTTGTTGGGCGAGTTTGGAACAGATTGGTTGTTAGTTGGGTTAGATTGTTGTTGCCCAGATTTGGCCTCTTCGCTCGAGCGAGGCTTTTTGCGCTCGAGCGAGCTTTTTGTAATTTGCTTCTTCACTCGAACGAGGTTTCTTACGCTCGAGCGAGAAATAGGAGTTCTCAGGTTTCCTTCCAGACGCAGCATTTCTGGGAAAGATGAAGTTCTTCACTCAAGCGAGGCTTCTTGCACTCGAGCGAGCCTTGTGTTATTTGTTCTTTTGCTTGAGTGAGGTTTCTTGCGCTCGAGCGAGGATGTGCATTTGTGAAATACCTAAAGGTATGTATTCTACGCTCGAGCGAGGCTTCTTGCGCTCGAGCGAGCGTATGCGTCTGTGAAACTTCTGAAGCTTTGTATTCTACGCTCGAGCGAGACTTTTTACGCTCGAGCGAGGCTTCTTGCGCTCGAGCGAGGTCACTTGTTGTGTCTGGTCGTTCGAGCGACAACTCCTTCGCTCGAGCGAAGACCGCGTATATCAGTTTGCAGCAGAGATATTTTACATCACTTTTTGAATTCCTTTCTCCTAAAAACCCTAATTCGGCACCTCCTCTCTCTAAAATTTTCTCTCTCTCTACAAATACTCTTTGATCCAATCACCACTACCCTACTCCATTTGAGAAAAAGGTGGAGTATCTTGTGGGCTTCTATTCCATCCGAACCAAGCTTGGTTTTGTGTATTTTTGAGGATCTCCTTCTTCTCCTTTGAGCTTCTACATTTGAGGTAGGGATACTCTAATCTTTAATATGGGTTTTAACGTAGGTATTTGTCATTCATAAATAGTGGAATTTGGAAGATTTGGGTGAAGTTAGGGTTTGGGTCAAAAATTTAAAAGAGGGGTTTTCATATTGGGCTCCATGAATACATATTTGAGGTTTGAATAGGAGGTTACATGGGTTGAAATGATGAACTTTGGACTTGAAATTGATATTTGGAAAAAGGAAAAATTGCCCTAATTTGGGTCAAATAATTATTTTATATAATAATGAAACTGATATGAGAAATATAAAATTAGAAGGGTATATAAATGAATGGTGTAGTTGAATTTCTTAAATCACTCATCCATGGAAATTTGATAAATTATCTGTTTGATAAAATTGTGTATCTGTTTAGAAAATATCTGTTTTGGTCTATCGGTGGAGGATAGCTATGATTGTTGTAGAAACTGTATGAGGACTAGGTGAATCGAAACTAGTCATTTGAATTATGTCATTGAATATGACTATTTGATTAAACCATTGGATATGTGATTTGGATAGTCATTGTATATGACAACGCCTTTAAATACATTGCATATGTATCATTGCTTGGGAGGAGATAGGGAATGTACTCTATTGTTTTGGGAGGAGATAGGGAATGGACTTCATTTTAAATTAAGTTGGCCGGAGTGTCCAGGGTGAAAGTCCCGAAACTTTATATGTGTATTCAGGTGCCGATTCCCTCAGATGAGATTCCGTAAAATGGCAAGAAGTTTGAAGTGTTTGGATAATGAATGTTGTTGAATTGTAACGAATGAGTTGTAGTCTCATTTGAAATTGTTTGAATAATAAGAACTGTACTTTTGCATTGATTTGAAATGGATGGATGGAAATGAATTATGTTATGACTATCAATATGGAACGATAATGAAAATAATATAATTTGGTCTTGAGTATTAGATTTCTATTTGACATTTGTATCTTAGTTAAATCTCATATGTTGTTTTAGCATATCTCTACTGGATTTTGACTCACCCTACTTGGAAAACCATTTTCAGGTACTGGTGACATGTCACCCTCAAGGACATAGCTTGGGAGGATTAGGGGCTGAAGGCTCCATTTTGTTATTTCGTCTTGTGTTAAATGTTTATTCAAGCTGAGAGTTTTATATGTATAAAGTTAGGACTCTTTCTTTTGTTGTAACCAAGTAATAACTTGGAAAGATGTAAGTCCGTAGGGCATTTATTTTGTTGTAATCAATTAATGTTATATGCTGTAGTTTTAGAATGAATATTTATGAAAATATAATGCATGTAATATCTTTTGTAATAAAATCTCTGATGTATGAAGTATACCATTTTATTATGTTTGTAGATCTTATGAAGATATTATTTATATTGTATTTCGAGGATGTTACAGGGATATCGTCTTGAGTTTGACCCACATTCCCCAAATGGTTAACATTTACGTACGCGCATAAATCAAAGTACTCGTCTACTCATGAGAACGAGGCAACAATATATATATACAATCTCTCATCTACTCATGAGAATAAACATAACAATGTCAAGCCTAAGGCATTCAAATAAAACTCATAATCCTCTTTTCTTTTTCTTTTTTTTTCTTATACACTCTTTCTCACCATCATTCAAATAAAATAATAATCCATAGAGTCATGGTGGGGTATAAAGAATTTATCTATGGGTTCCTAATTAACTTTAATTTTATATATCTATGAGTGTGATTACAACCACAAAATAAATATATACAAAAATCCTAAACTTTGCATACACAACTAACTAAAGTAATTAAAATCAATCTATCATTTTCATGCAAATATAAAATCAAACTAACATCAAATAAATAAAAATAAATAAATAAAAATAATAAATTAAATATAAATCAAGGGAAGTGGGTTTTATACTCACAATATTTTTTTTAAAGATCAAAAAATAATTTTAAAAATTAATAAAGCCACCAAAATAAAATTGTAACCCTGTCTTCCTTTTTCCTCCTCTCCTCTTTCTCTCTCGGCTTTCTTTTCTGGTTACTCTCTCTCTCTCTCTCTCTCTCTCTCTCTCTTCTTTTATTTTCCTTCCTAATGGCTGCACACCTAACCTAATATGTTATTATATAACCTAATGGCTATTATATTATATAATATAAATACAATATAAATACAACATAAATAAATATGATATATATTTTATTTTATTAAATAACTACAACATATATAAATATATTTTATAAAATCAATACATGTAACATCCTTTTTTTTTTAAACAATATAAATATATCAATATTTAGATTAATTACCCATAATTAAATAACACATTAAATTAATCAGCAATGGTAAAAATCACTAAAAGTGGTGCTCTAAAGCAATCACTAATGTGTTGGCATCCACTTTTTAAAAGAAAAAAAAAACAGACACAACAACATTGTAGCAGTGGGTGGGACCCACTGCCACATCATTGGTGGTAGCACTAATTAGTGCTGTCACTCATTTTCCTAAATTAATTAAATACCACATTAAATTTTCATGGATCCACACAATTAATAAAGCCAAACATAAAATAAAGTAATAATAAATAAATAATGATCTACGAAAAATTAGGGTCGCTACATTTACTATAATTCTTCATATTCTTTTTATAAGGCTTCAAATATGCATTCTTGGAATTGTGATCTTTGGATAAGTTATTATTTGCTGAAACAAAGCTTACCTTTATAGTAGAATTGTTGTTACCCTCTTGTGTTATTAATGCATCTTGGCCTCTAGCCTCCTCTTCGACACGGATGCAAGTGATCAGCGCTTCTAAAGAAGTCTTCTTTTGTTTGTGGAACATGCTCTTTTGGAATTCTCTCTAAGATAGTGGTCGCTTGTCAAAAAGTCCTGCAATTACTAAGTTGTCACCAATCTTGATGTTTTTAGATCTTACTTCTGCAACTATCATTTGGAAATCTTGTGCTTGCTCCACAACAGATTTTCCATCCACCATTTGGAAGCGAAAAAAAGTGACTAGCTGCATACTTTTTCCTCCTGCCTCTTCAGTATCATATTTAGTCGGTAAAACTTTCCAAATTTTCTTTGCGAAAGTGTAAGTAATGTCATAATAATCATAAAATTGATTAGCAAGGCAAGTTAAGGGATAAAAATGACATTTATATTCATCTGTATTGTAGGAAGTCACTTTTGCTTCATGTGCCTTGTAGTCTTCATCATTCATCTCCTCGGCTGGGATTTTGTTTGGGTTCTTTTCGGTAAGAACATATGCAACTTTCAAAGGCTGAGGTAAAAAAAAACTTTTCCTTTCCACCTCTTAAAATGAACTCCCTTGAACTTGAAAGGATTGTTGAGATCTCCAATTCCATCATTAGTTTTTTCTGGTACTTGTTCCATTGTTGACCTCTTTAAAATTATTGGTAAAAATACCAGAAAAATTATATTTTATTAATAAATAATGCAAAGAAAATGAGATACAAATAGATCAAGCTGAGGCACAGATATCTCGTTTCCTTTAAGGAAGAACCCAAATATCGATGCAGCAATCACAAAACTATGACTTGTCCCCTCCAGGATACAACAGCCCGACCACTTGTCATATGGTTCAGGCCAACTCTGCACAAAATGGTGAACCCAAAGCTCCACCAAGAAAAACACCATTCTTTGCTAGTAATCTCTCAAGTATAAACAATAGTTGGTGTAGAAAAGAGTAGATAAAAGGAACTATTTATAGACTACTAGAACCTTACAAATTACACCAAAAAATAATGACCATTAAATTAGAGAAAAGGGAGAGTCTACAAATATTAACTCACCATCAAGTCTATGAATTTCAAATTAATCTCCATTCATGAACAAGACAAAAAAAAATTCATGAACAAAATATATAAATAAATAAATAAAAGATATTAACATGGTCCAACATTATGAATGTTGAGTTTGCTGTGCGCTTGTAATTGTAGATATTTTTATATAATTCAACATCTGACTTGATGCAATTCGTTTTTAAAAATAAAAAAAGGATTTATTACATTTTATATCTTTAAATTATTGTTAAATTATCTATTTAATTCTTGAATTATCGATTGAGTCTACTAAATCCTTAAAATATATAAATCAAAGTCTAGTCTTCGTTTGGCATTGACTTTTTTAGCTGACTTTTTTGTGTTGGGACTTTTTTAGTCTCATTTGGTTTGTTTTTTTTTTTTTTGGCTTTTTTGACTTTTGTGAGGGAAAAAGTGTAATATTTATGGTTTTGATGTGACATTTTCTCTTATTGATTTATATAGTCAATTTTGTGTTTTCCTGCTTTCTTAGCCAAAAATCTAAAACCAAATGAAGCTTTAGTTCCTAAATTATTGATTACTCAAAGTATTTAATTCAAACATATTTAGTTTTTTAAAGGATTACAAAAATAAAATATAAATCTATACAGTGTGTTTGGTTTGAGTTTTTTTAATTAAGTTTTTTGAAAACTAAGTTTTTTTGTTTTTTTGTTTTTTTTGTTTTTTTGTTTTTAGTGAATATTTTTAAAATTTTAAATATATTTTTTTACTTTTTTAGATGCACCTTACTTAAATGTATCTAAAAAGTAAAAAATTTGTGAAAAAATATTTTAAAAAATTAATAAATACATAAAAATACAAAAAGTGTACTGAATTCTCGTATTTTTTTTTATATTTTTTATATTTAGTGAATTTTTAAAAGGCTTTTTTTTTCTTTCACTTTTTAGGTATATTTATGTTAGGTATATCTAAAAAGTAAAAAAAAAAATTTGCTTAAAATATTTAAAAAATTCAGTAAAAATAAAAAAATACGGAAAACAAGAAAGTAAAATTTTCTGAAACGTATTTTTGAAAAAGTGTAACAAAGCAAAGGGATAAGTATTATAAATTAGTAAAAGACCATATTTAGTTAAAATTATATTTCAAAAAAACTTTAAATTTTTATTTTCTCTTTGAAAAGTGAGTGCCAATTCTTATAGTTTTATAAAGGTTATCTATAGTATTTTCTTACTTATTTTCTATAATGGTTACGTGCTTATCTTTATCTAGTGTTATATATATTTCAATTATAGTTTATATTGATTGCTTCTAAATTTTTCGTCAAATTCTTTGTAAAACTTAATTAATATATTATTTGTAGCGAAAGTGTTATGATTTAAATTATCTAATTCTACTTCTCCAGTATATCTAATACTCATATAATTTTATTGACAAGATTGAGAAATCTGACTCTAACACTAATTTAGCACAAACAACAAAATAAAATATTTTTAAAAACAAAATAAAATTTAAGATTTTTCTGTGATAAAATATTAATTAGATAGGTTTTTTTTTTTATACTAATTTATAATAGTTATGGACATATATTTTATTTTTGTAATCATTTCAACAATTAAATAGGTTTAAATTAAATATTTTAGAGGCTTAATAGATTCAATTGATAGTTTAGAAATTAAATAAATTTTGATTGACATACTTTAGAGATGGAGTAAATTCAATCGATTGTTCAAGGACTAAATAAACAAATTAGCCATAGCTTAGGGGTAAAAACTGTAATAAACTCGTAAAAAAATAAAAAGGTAAATTACACTCAGCTCCTTCTAGGTTTGAAAAAATACATTACTCTCATATCTTTGATATAATTATATTGATTTCTTTGTAGATTTTAATTCAAATAACAGTGAAGCCTTTTTTTGTCAATAATTTGGCAGTTGTATAAATAAAAAATTATATTGTTATATCTTTTATACTAAAATATATATTTATTTCAATGTTTATTCACAATTTACATTAATTTTAATCACTTTAGTCTTACTAAAAAAGAGGTCAGTATAATTATATTAAAAGTGTTGAACTAATAATATTTTTCGAAATCTCAAGGATGTGAGTGTAAATTCCAAAAACATGATACTTTGATTGTGACATGTCTATTAACAAAGTAAGAAGGGAAAGAAAAAAATGGAAAAAAGTAAAAGGAAAAATTGCAAATCAATTGAGATTTCATAAAATATTTATAAATTTATGAAAAAATTTATAATTTTAATTATTAAAGTTGATAAAATTTTCTGTTAATTTGATATGTTTTTTTAAACTTATACTGAATTATAATTTCTCAAAAAATAAATTAAAACTATTTGCTACTGTGTTGCAACATAATAAAATAACAATAAATTACTCATTCTCAAATCAAATATGAATCTGTTTCATTTCTCTCTATTCCTTTTTGTGCTTAACTTCTTCTCTCTTATTTTCTTATATAATGTATCAAAATTCAATTCAAAAATAATTTATTTTAATACATTGTCATCGTGTAGGTAAAGAATAAATTTAAAATAAACTATAATTTTAATTCCTATAGTTTAACAACTAGGACATTTAGTTCAGGAGAAGTGATTGAGACCCCTCAATCACCAACCCCCACCACCTCCACACACACATGGGAGTTGGTGATTGGAGGAGGAGGAGGAGAAAAAAAAGAATAAAAAAAGAAAATCTAGCCAATCACAGGCCAAGAAGGTTGTGGGGGTCACATTTTGGAGGGGGTCCAGATCATTTTTGTTAGTTTAGTGATATTATAACATCCTTTATGATGTGAGATCTTATATTTAACTCTTATGGGGAAGGCACAATTGTGGATTAGTGTTAAGCAGTCTGTTTGATGATATAAATATTTTTTATACTTGTAATTACAATGAATTAAAGAAAGGGAAAAAAAAAAAAAAAAAAACCATAAATGTAAGACAGAGAAACATTAAAGAAAAAAAAAATCCAGTGAATTATCAAACGTAGAAGCCATTAACCTCAAAATGAAAGCAATTTTTTTTTTTTTTTTTTGGAAATAAAAATAGGTTGTTTTCAAATTTTGTTTTTTACATTAAACAAAAAAATAGAGACAAAAGATCCCCTGAATTATCAAACCTAGAGGCCATTAACCTCAAAATGAAAGGATAATTTGTTGTTGTTGTTGTTGTTTTTTTTATTTTTTGTTTTTTTTTTCCTGAAAACAGTTTTCACAAATAATTTACCAAACAAAATTTTCTTCATAGAAAAAAGAAACCAAAAAAACGAAATGCAAAATCAAAAGGAATAATTAAAATGTTGTGGTCAGGAACAAAACTAGGAGAAGACTATGAAGAGCCATGGCCCCTTTGTTTCTATGAACATTATTGTTTGTCATAAAATTTTAAAATATATATATATATCATTTTATATATAAAATGACTTCTCAATATAAAAAATATATGTCATTTTTCTTCCATCTTAAATTTTCTATCTATTTTACATCAAAAAAACATTATTTATTCTATTAGAAATTACTTTTATATTATTTTTTTTTATTTTTTTTTTACATGTATATTTTGTATATAATGAAAAATAATGATTCTTCCGATAATAAAGTCTGATTTCGTTCCTGGTTGTGGTGAACATATTTGTGGGACCATTGCTTGTCGAAGAATCCAATTGATAATTGCAACAAAACCATGGCCATTGTCGGCAGAATTAAAAATTGCCTTTTCTTGTTAGATTATTTTTTTTATTAAAATCGTCAGCAAAATCAGCCTGCAGAGATACTGAACTTAGGGGAGGCATGTTTTTAGCATAGAGCCATGTGTCAACCTCCTCATCTCAAGTGGTGTGGAGTAAGCAAACCTCATATATGCTTCTTTTTTTCAAGTGTAATTTTGTTTGCACATTATTAAAATATATAGAAATAAAATATAAATGAAGTTTATAATTTTAAATAAGTCAATATATATTTTGGATGTGGAGCAAACACTAATTATGTGTTTTGTTTAAATATTTTAAATTTATACTAATTATGTATTTTGTTTACACACTTTTAACATAGTTTGATAAATTTATTTCCTTCTGTCCCCACACCTGTCAATATATTTCTCTCCTAAAACTTTTGTTGTTTTATTTAAGAATAATGGAAAATGAAATAGTTGGTGTTGTTTGTTTATGATCAATTAAGGGTGTTTTTGGAAACTTAATTTTTTGATTGAAAAAGCCAAACACCTTAGTTGTTCATTTAGGACTATTTTGAGAAGATTGTTATAATCAATTTTTTTGTGAGAGAGGAAGTGGGTTATAATCTAAAAAGTGGATTATAACCCACTTCTCAAAAGGGACCTTAAACACATTTTTCCTTTTTACCTCATAAAAAAAATCATAAACTCAAAAAACCACTAAAAAGATCAATTTTGAAACGAGTTCTCCAGAATCAAAATTTAGTGAGTAAAACTTTTATGTTTTTTTTTTATCTTAAATTTGAAGAAGAGAGAGAATGCGGGAGGAAAAGATTTAGAGAAAAATGAAGTAAAGAAACTTGCTTTTAGTTGGGTTATGAATATGAAAAGAAAATAATAAAAAAATAAGTAAAAGTCTACTTTTCTGAAATTACTCATAAAAATTAAATATGTATACTTAATTATACTTATCTTTTACCTAAAAAATTTAAGGTTCAAATATAGCTTTAATGTAACATAAAATCCATTTGGTTGGCAATTTCAATTACAAATTTTAACCGAACGTTTTTCATACTTTTCTTTTTAATAACATTCTAAAAGTATTTTGAATTTCCAAAATATTTGATCAAATCATGACCAAAATTATAATGTAAAACTAAATTTTGTGTAAAAAAGAAAAAAAAAGAAAAAAAAAAGAGTAAATTCTGAATTTGTTAGGTTAACCGTGATAAATTGTTTGGGGTCTATGTCATTGTAGCCTAGTGGTATAGATAGCACTTAAGTTCTTGCAAAGTGTTAATTTAACTAATAATTAATTTATCAAAATAAATAAATAAATAAATAAAAAGTTCAAAGAGTAAGATTATAACTACACACATTTTTACAATATTTCCTACCGCCTACTTATAGTGTAAGTGGATCCTATGCTATGTAATGATGTGGGTTTTACTCTTATTGTGAGTAGATGATAAGAAATACGAAAATGAGTGGGAGCTCTAATTAGAGCTACTACTAATGATGTGACAGTAGGTCCCACCCACTGCCACAGCATGTGTTGTGTATTTTTTTTTTTTTTTTTTTTTCTGCTTTTCCACCTCATTAGTGGTGGTTTTAGAGCCACCAAATTGGTGGTCTCTAGCATGATCCTAAGAAATATTGATAAAAAAAAAGATATGCAACTGTAGGAGGACTCAAGTTCGAACCCTAAAGCACAAATGACATATTCAAACAATTTTTTTTTTTTAGAACAATCGATAGAAGATTAATTAGTAATGTGAGAAGAATTATAGACTAACAACACAACTAAAAAAACAAACAGTCATCACAAAATATAGCCTATAATGAGAATAAATAAACAACCCAATATAACTCATAGTGGGAATAAAAATATCAACATTGACTTGAACGTGGATTGACCCTCTCTGATCTTCTAACTAATCCCCGGTATAGAACTGTACATGAAGGGTAAATTAATCTAACAAAGCTGATTAAAAAAAAACACGCCAAGTTTGAGAAGACTAAATAAGTACACTTTTTGTCTTTTTTGACTAAAAAATTGAGGTTGAAAATATGGATGTTTGGGTTAACTTTTTGACTTTTTATGGAAAAATGTGTAATAAAAAATTGTGAAAATTGATTTTTAGAGGAAAATTTGAATTGGGAGTTGTGCAGCCGTAATTGTTGACTTTTTGTGAATAGTGTTAACTTTTTAACTTTTTGAGTAACTTTTGGCTTTTGGATTATTTGGGAGTACCCAAACAAGGCCTATGTATCATAGAAATTTTCCTTTAAATTTATCTTAAAGTGAGCTATACAATGTAGATTTAAAGTTGATGGGATGTGTATTACGAAGAGGACACTCTCTAACATTTTCTTTATCTATTGTAACTTTTTGATCAACTACTGAATGCTGCATGATGACTGGATAAATAAAGTGTTAGACAAAATTCAGATAGGTGAACAACCCCAATAATAAATGTGCTTCATAAATGGGGTTAGCTTCCCTCCAGCCTATGATTAGAATGGAGGCAATGATTTAAAACCTAGACCGAACCTGCCAGTAGGACTAGTGGAATCGAGACTCGGGCCTAGTTCTAGTCCAGAAGAATCCCAAAACTCAAACTAAGTTGAAAATCGGCCTAGATTGCGAAAATCGAAAGAACCGCTGGTTCAACTGGGAAAAATGGTGACCCAGTACCAGTTTTGAAACGATCCAGCGGTTGAAATTTTTTTAATTTTTTTTTATTCTTCTTTTCTTTTCTTTCTTTCTTATATATATGTTAGTGTATATCCATACCCGAAGGTACAGTGTAAATTAAAAATGAGTGAAAAAAAATGAGAAAATAAAAAAAATAAACAAATAGAGAGAAAAATAAAAATGGGAGAATAAAAAAATAAAAAGAAACAAGAGAAAAATATGGGATCATGAGATCATGGAATGATGAGTGAGAAAAGGAAAAAGTAAAAGAGAGAAGTGAGAAAGTAGAAAATGTACATGTGGGATATTTTTTGAAAAATATATCTCAGCCATTATTTTATAATTTGAATAGATATGAGTCATCCAAATGTCCTGCTTTATTATATATATTTCAAAATTTTGACTAAAAACTCTTATTTCAAGAGTCTCCTCTCATGAGGAGGAGTCTTACTGAAGCTTGAGGAGATTATGAAAGTTTATTGCTATTTATAGGAAAAGATTTTTTAAAGAGAACCTACAAAATTATATATGGGATTCAATCAAATTATTTGAATCATATTGATTGGAGGAAGAGTTGAAAATTTCATCTCCCTCCAAAATTAAATATAACATTCAATCAATTTGTTTGGAAGAAATGTTAAAAAAATTTAATATCTTTAAAACAAGTGACTTTTTCTTATCAATTATGACTTTATTAAATATTATTAATAAAAACTATGCAATAATTTTTATTTTTATTTGAGTATTTATATATATTTTTATTTATTTATAATTTATAATTATATTTTTTAATTATATAATATTAATTATGACGTTACAGTTTGACCTGCTGTGACCTGACGATTGAACTGGTGACCCATTCACCTGATTTGTTCATCGATCTGGTTTTCAAAACATTGATGGGAGGGTACTGCTGGGCCTCGTGGGGGCCCACAACGAGTCTCGTTTCGATAATCTGAACCGTTCAATATGTAGAAATTGTCAAGTATTATGTGGCTGTAAAAAGTCATGTTGATCGGATATTGATAGCTATCTCATCGGATCAGATTTCTGTCAACCGTTTATCTTTTGACTGTCCATTTTTTATACAAAACTCATTTGATCACGTAGCTATCGATATCCGATCAACGTGATTGTTTACAAACACATAATACTCGACGAGTTCTACATATTAAACGGTTCAAATTATCAAAATGAGACCCGTGATAAGCCCTCATGGGCCCAATAGTACCCTCCAGTTCGTGATAGGACTGGAGGGAAGCCAGCCTCTTCATAAATTTACCTTTTTGAACTTTTTTTTTTTTCTCAATATATATTTGAGTTGGCCTAAAAAATCAATTAAAATAGTCACTTCCCAAACGAACTTATAATATTCTCTCTCTAATTCACTATGTGGACTAGATTGTGTTGTTCAGGTTCATGGGACCTATTACAGGTCTTGTTTCGATAATCCGAACCGTTCAATGTGTAGAGTTCGTCGAGTATTCCATTCATGTGAAAAATACGTTGATTGGATATCAATAAATGTTTGATCGGATTCAATTTCTGTCAATAATTTATTTTGAAAATCATATTTACCGTTGACAGAAATATGATTTGATCAAGTAACTATCAATATCTGATTAACGTAATTTTTTGTAAGAATGAAGTATTCAACGAGTTCTACACATTCAACAATTCAAATCATTAAAATAAAACCCGTGATAAACCTTGATAAATCCTTCGATGCGTTTTACAAATTGAATAATTCAAATTATTAAAATAAAATCCATCATAAACTCTGATAAATCCAACAATACGCTGCAATCCAAACTCAAACCGGAAAGAAGCCTGGCCCTACTTTCACATGCTAATGTTAAATTGCCAATTGGTTTGCTTTCAAAGACAATAACATAAGAGTTGAAGTACTGTACAAGTTCCGCAATTGTAACTCTCAAAAGGGACAATTTTCAATTTTTATTTTTTTATTTTTTATTATAAATTTTGCACCATTCAATTCCAATCACATGAAAAGAAGTGACAAACTATAAAATTTAGCAGATTTGATATTGATTTCTTTCAAGATTTTTATTTATTTAAAAATATATTAAAAAAAAAAAAAAAAAAAACCCAGTCAAAAGTGGAATGAAAGTCCCGCCAAAAATTGCAAGATTTGCTGTTTTTTTTTTTTTTTTCTTTTGTTTTTTGGACTTTGGACAAGTCCTTTTCTTTGCTTGATTTTTTTTTTTCTTGATTTTTCTTTTTATTTTTTATTTCTCAGTCTTAAGTTTAATTGGTTAAGAGAGAGAGAGAGAGAGAGAGAGAGAGAGAGAGAGAGACTCAACTAACGTGGCTCCGTTTTTATGCCTTAATCAATGGTGTAATTTGCGCCAAATTAAGAATACCTAACAAAATAATCTTAATAATATAAAACAAGCAAATTAGGCTTATAATCCTTATAGTTTGTCTTTTGTGTTAATTAGTTTCTGTAATTTTAATTGTATTAGTTTTATTTAAAAATAAATAAATTTTGTTGATTTAATCCAATTGATAACTAATCTTATAAAATTAAATTAGAATCAATGGAAAATAGTCTATTCACTTTCTTTAAAGTGATTGAGTAGTTAACATCCAATTTTAAATTATCTATTCTTTCTTGAATGGACTGTTTTGTCTTTAATTTTTATCTAGTTTTTTTTTTTAACAAATATTATCAATTAAACTAAATTGACATAATATGAAATATTAAAAGACAAATTGATATAATTAGAACTATAAAAATCAACCAACTAAAGCCCCCTTTGGGATAAAAGTTGTGGCTAAAATAGCCATATAGGACAAAATAGACTATTTTAGTCAAATAAGATAAAATCTCACATCTAATTCATAATCATTTTATTTTTATTCTCACAGAAGTCAAAAAAGCCAAATAACCTATCCCAAATATGACTTTTTAACCTTAAACTAAAATAGTAAAAATATCAAAAAATTAACTCACATCTCAAACGAACCTTTTAACTAGCTTGGTCGGTTGACTTGGAGGTCAGGGCTTGCCAAAAACAAAGATTGATTTGTATTCTCCATTATGAAAACTTTGTAGTGAACAAATTTTGATTATTACAAATATTTAAAGAGAAGTCAAATTATTGAAGGGAAAATTATCATTCAGTGCATCTTTTGAATTTTTTTATAATTAAATTAATAATAAATTTTATAAATATTAATAATTAAAATTATAAAATTTTCTATTAATTTATAAATATTTTATAAAAATATGACTGATGTCTAATTTTCCCTATTGTTTTAAAACACAAATGCATTGTGGAAATTTGTTACTTGTGAAGTTCTAGTCAACTTGAACCGTCGGTTGTACGCCGACCATTTGTAAGACCCCTCGACTATACTAGACTTTATTAGAACGGAAAAAGGGTTGGGACCTCTTTTTTTGGAGGATTCTCATCACTCTTAACAAATTGTGATTGGTTAATTTTTTATTTTTTATTTTTATTTTTTTTCTTTTTATCTCTGACTGGCATGTGTCTGTAAGGGGTTGTGAGAATCAAAAAGAAAAAGAAAAAGGTCTGTATCATTTTTGTTACTAGACTATCCCAACCCTCCCCCCTCCCAAAAAGTAGTAATTCCACCAATATTACATACTCAGAATTTTTATTTAGAATTTTATTTAAAATATTAATTTATAATTTAGATTTATCTCACACATAAATTTCACACTATACCAATTTAATTACTTTTCTCCTTGTTTCTTTTATGAAAATTCTTCTTTAGAAAAAATTACAAATCATTGTAGAAGAGTAAAAAAATTTACAAACACATTTAGTGATTTGTTTTTTTTTTTTTTTTTTTTTTTTTTTTTTTTTTTGTGTGCGCGCGCACGCGCGCAAAGAAAACCCAGCAGCCCTTGGGAGTGGGGTTTGGTGGTTAGGAATCGGCTCAAAAACGCTTTCATCCGAGTTCAATCCTCCATCGTCCCTCGACATGGGGCCCTTATAAGTTATTTCAAACAATGTCATAGTCCGGAACTGAGGACTCGCAGAGCTTGCACGGCCCCTTTTAGTTAAACAAACAAAAACAAAACAAAAAAATAAATAAATAACAAAATTGCACCCCCACCTTTTGGTAAATAACTTTCTCACTTCTCACTGTCATGTAATTAATTCCTGCTTACTTTTTAAGTCAATTGTTAAATTTGTTTTTTTCACTTTTTGTTTTGTTTTGTTTTTTTTTTGGTGTGTTTTTTAATAACATTAATTATTTTTAAAAAAATGATGGGTTTTAAAAGTCTATAAAAATTAATGTTATTTAAAATTACAAAAAATAAAAAAAAAATGTTCAGTAAATTTTTTTTTTCCAAACTTGACGTTCTAAATTAAAAAGAAAATAATTATTCAAGTTCCTCTTGTATAAAGCACATGGCTTGAGTAAAAGGCCCAACACAAAAATACCAGTTTGGGGTTGCTGCTGCAGGGTGTGCAGCAATAATTTTTGCGCACCTTATGGGGTTCATTTTAGGATCTAATTCGATAATTTAAATTGTTTATATTTTAAAAGATATCGAATAAATATACCTGTAAAATATCATGTTAATCAGATATCGTTGGCTTTTTCATCAAATCACATTTGTATTTTAAAAAAAAAGAAAGATAAATGTAATTTGAAATATAAAACTCAATACAAATGTGATTTGATGAAAGAGATAATGATATCCGATTGACGTGATTTTTTACAGGTATATTCCACTCGATACCTTTTAAAATGTGAACGGTTCAGAATATCGAATTAGATCCTAAAATAGGCCCAATAAGACGCGCAACAGTATGCACAGCAACAATCCCAAACTCTTAATAATAAAATATTATATAAGAAAGTGAATTTCACTATTTAAATGTGACTTGTCTATCTAACTCATCCCATTAAGTGACACATCTATCTAATTCATTCCACTAAGTGACATAGTTTGGCATATTCCGAAAAAGTTAAAAAGTCAAAAAATTACTCAAAAAGTTAAAAAGTCAACACTATTCACCAAAAGTCAACAATTACGGCTACACAACTTCTAATCCTAATTTTTCTCTACAAATCAATTTTTACAATTTTTTATTATATTTTTTCATAAAAGTCAAAAAATTAACCCAAACATCCATATTTCTTCATCAAATTTTTAGTCTAAAAAGACAAAAAGTGCATTTATTTAGGACACCCCAAACAACCCCTTACAAAGTGTGGTTGAATACACTTATGTGGTAGATTATGATTGGATAGTGATATAAAATGGCAGTGATAACGTAGTAGCACTGTTGTAATAATTTTTTTCTCCAATTTCCTATTTCTAAACATAATATTTTACATTTTACTTGCCCTTTTTATTGTTGGGAAAATACCATGGGAAAAACAATTTCAATTCAATGGATATTTTTTAAAATTTCAACATAAATGAAATGAGAGAGAATAATTTCAAATGGATAAAATATGGTTTTCGTTTTATAAATTTTTTCCAATTTCCTTTCCCCCTCGTATATATATATATCATCCCATTCTTCCCCCACCTCTGTAAAACCCTCTAATGTCACTCTCATCCCCAACTCCTTCCGCAACAGACTCCATACATTTTGGGTCACTCCCTTGCCCACTCCGTCTCAAAATCCTAGCAATTACAACTGTCCCAATCAAGGAATTTCATTATTAGAAAGATCAAAGACAAATAATTTTTGAGAGATTTATTAGAAAATTCTTTTTTCAATATTTGTATTTCAATTAGTTCATAAGATATTCTTATATTTCAATAAATCTTATTATTTGAATATTTGAACTATCAAATCATAATTTTCATATTTAAAGTATTTTATGGACATTTCTACCTTTACAAATATTTTTTGAACGGTTAGCAATTTAGTGATATGAACATTTATATTTTACAATGTGAATATTCACATTGACGTGTGAATGTTCACATTGACATATTAACATTCATATTGACGGTGTAAACATTCACATCACGGAACATTCACATTGTAAATGTGAATATTATTATGGGTATTTTGGTAACTATGTCACTCATTGGGATTTATTGGAATATAAAAAAATAATGTGGACTAAATGGAACATATGTAGGTGAAAAGAGATTTATGAAAAAGTGTCCCATAATTTTTTTTTACCATATATACAAACACACTTGGATATATAATATGATATATCAACTATATATATAAACAAAAAATAAAAATAAAAATTCAAATACTATAAAAGTAATCTCTATTAAAATAAAGAAATTTTTTGGTATAAAATAAAAAAGATAAAGTAAGATGGTAGAAGAATGATATATATATATATTTTAAAAGTGCTATAGTAAATAGAATTTTTCACAAAAATAAGGAACCATGATATATATATATTTTAAAAGTGCTATGGTAAACATAATTTTTCACAAAAATAAAGGACTGTGATCCCATAATCTTCTCTTAATTCCACCCTGGCCCCAACCCATCCTCAAATGTAAATTTTACCATTTTAAATTTAATTTACTTTATTAAAAGCTTGAGATTTTGAAAAAGCTTTATTAAATTAGTAATAAGTTTCTGATTCACCATTTAATTGATAATTTGCCCTTTAGCATTTGTGTTTACTTCAAAACAAAAAGGCAGTACAATGGAAGATGGCGCTCCTAACTTACATTGGATCCAGTGCTGCTTTAAAAATGTGAATTGTCATGTTGTCGTGTCTCACGTGATAGCGAATAGAAAACACCATGACTAGCACGAAATTTGTCTTATTCTCTTCCTGATTAATTGAGGCGAAATGAGCCATACATCCAGCTGGGGGTCACCCCAGTGAGGTGACAGTTTATTATTGGATAAAAAAAAAATTATTTTTTTTTTTTTTTTTTTTTTTTTTAAAGTTTGAACCAGTGGGGGGCGCGACACCTCACTGGGGTGCGACCCCCACTGGGTGTATGCATCACTATTGTTAATTGAGAATTAATTTTGATTTATGAATTAATGCTGCATATAGTTTGATGAGTCTTCTTGGAGTTAGATCTTATTCACAAATTTAACAAAATAATAAATAATTTTAATTTAATTGGTCTAAATCTGTTATGTTGTGTTTGGTTAGAAATTTGAGAAGAAATTTAGAAAGAAAAAGAAAAAATATATGAAATTAGGTAAAATATAGGTATATTTTATTCACATTTTACTTATATTTTATTTTTTCCTTTCTAAATCTTTTATCAAATCTTCAAACCAAATATAACGTTAGAGATCATAAGTTTAAATGAAATCAACATATTTTTTTTTTACTTGACATTTTAAACCAATCAAGTAGTGTACATTATTCATACACTATCAAATTCATTTTGTCTTATTGTATCCAGAAGAAAATACTCTTTATCAAAAAGTTTTTTGAAGTAGCATGGAAGTGAAGTGTCTACTGTAGTTGTTTTTTCCATTCTCATTTACTTTTTCATTTTTTTTTTGTTTTAGGTACGACATCTATAAATAACAAAGAGGAAAGAAAAACAAGTAATAATAATAAACCTAACCAATAAACTACTTTATCCTTCCTCCAACTCACTTTTTGTCAGCTTGTTAGACAACTAAACTGCATGATCATAAGAAGAATTTATTGTTGCACTTACTTGATACTACTACTACATTTTAAAAATAATTTGCAAAGCATGTAGATGCATAATTTATTGGTGTTTTTTGGGGGAAAGTACCAGAATTACTGCGACACTGTTAAGGTGATCTCAACTACCTTCTGGGTGCTACTGAACTACTTATTATTACTTTTTAAACTTAGCTTTTAGAAGTTGAGGCAAATCATATGAGGTCAAATGTACCTTTCACCCCCAATTTAGATAGGCTGACCTACTACACATATTGGTCCAGTTTGTTTATTTGTTTTTTTTTTTTGTTTGAAGGGATAAAAAAAAGATACTATGAGGTGTCATTACGGCATTCGTGTGTCTAGGTCCGGGGATCTACCGATTGCTGGCCTGATTTAATCCAACTTATAGGAAGAGACCCACAACTGAGGCATCAGTGGAGCTCATCAACCACCCCAGCCAAGGCTAAGTTTTAATCGGAGTACAGCGCAAGGTCTCCGTAGAAAGCCACTGGAAAATCCAATATTTTTCAAGCCCCCTAGGAGTCGAACTTGACTCATAGCTGTGGAAAGGCAATTCCTTCACCACTAAACCACCACCCTCAGTGGTCATATTGGTTATGTTTGGAAAGTTAGGTTTGGAAATTTTTGGATTAAAATTCACAAAAAATAAATAAATAAAATAAATTAAAATAATTAATAAAATAAAATATCACATTAAATTTATAATTATTTCACTTTTTAAATTTACCTTTTAGAAGTTGAGGCAAATCATATGAGGTCAAATGTGCCTTTCACCCCCAATTTAGATAGGCTGACCTACTACACAAATTGGCCCTGCTTGGCAAGTTAGGTTTGGAAATTTTGGGATTAAAATTCAAAAAAAAAATAATAATAATAAAATAATCAATAAAATAAAATATCATATCAAACTTATAGTTATTTTACTTTTTTCTCTCACTAATATCACATCTAATTATAAAAAAATCTAACCATCTTCCCAAATATAAATATTTTAACATATTAAAATAACTTACCAAAATAATCACCATTATTGTGGGCCATGGAGCCTACTTCTAATACCGAGTCTCTCTCTCTCTCTCTCGCTAATATATATGATTTTATTTTTTTAAATTAGATTTCTCTCTAGTCTATTTATAGATTACACAACCACTTAATAATCTAAATTATTTATTTTTGTGTGTAGTTCATCTGTAAAAGAGCATATTGTTCACGTGATTTTATTACATTCATCTTTAAAAAATTGATTTGTCTATTTTTGAAAATATATTTGATGTTCATTTTTTTTTAAAAACAAACTTAATAAAATCATGTGTTAATAATTATCAAATTAATCTGTTATTTTTTTTTTATAAATAATACACAAATAAATTGATAAGATAAATGATTTAAGTCACCAGAATAAGATATATGAAGACTGCACAAGTTTAACTAACTAAACTAGAAAGAAGTGTATCCCAATTTTTTACAGTTTTACTTGACCAAGTGAAAGAAAAGTGAAAAGTAAGAAAAGCACATTGACAAACAACTTTGAAAAGCAAAAGTGAGTTGGATGGCTTCAAGAAAACTACAAATTACATTACCTGATCATGGTTATTGTTCACACAACCCCAAGTAAAAAGAGAAGGGGGGGGTGGTTTTGTTGTTTACAAGGGATTACAGATTAGTGAAGCTTCTATCCACAACTCTTTATCTGACTTTTCCTTTTCCTGAACTAGCTGGAGAGGACCACCTCTGTCTCTCAATTATTGTTAAATATTTGTGTTTTTTAAAACTAGGGTTTGGTTTTTTGGTTTCACATCTTTGGATTCTCTTTCCTTCGATCTGGTGTTGAGTGTGTTTTTAAGGACTTGGGGTAGCAGCCTGCTGTGCCCCTTTCTGAGAGTTCGTTCCGAATGTTTTTCAATAATCTGAACCGTTCACATTGTAGGGTTCGTAAAAAATATTATTTATGTATAAAATCAAGTTAATCGGCTATTCATAATCCCATGGTTAGGTCTTAATTGTTTTTTAAAATTTATGAAAGTTGTATTAATCATTAATTTTTATAAAAACAAATATGCTTTGGTTACAAGGCTGCAGATATCCAATCAACTTATTTTTTTGCATGGATGATCTACTCGACGAACTCTACCATATAAGCTGTTCAGATTATCGAAAGAAACTCGGGACGACACTCCATAAGGGCGCACATCAGCCTGCTATGCTCCCCACGTCCTGTTTTTAATAGACAGAACAGACTTGGACAGGTTCAATGCTCTATTTACCAAGGAAAGCCACACATTGTTCATTTTAATGTTCTGGGGAAACACTAATACTATGGTTTACATCATTCAAAGGTATGTACTATATGTATCTTATAATCAAAAAAATAAATGACATAATTTTAATTTTTTGAGTCATAATTAAAATACTATCATAATTAAAAAAAAATAGTTATAATTAAAGAAAAAAATAACATAATTAAAAATAAATATAATACATATTTTTTAAAAAGGTGTATATTAAAATTTCCCCTAATAAAAAAGTGCCAACACACTGATCTTTTATCATAGGATCATTATGAATGAGAGAGAGAGACCTGTCAACAAACTATTAGTTTCTTTTTCTCTTTAGTTTGTTTTTTCATGTGAATGAAATATTGTCTTGCTGTCTAATTGAAAATTAATTAACACCAGTGAATAACACATTTGCCAGGTTGGCAAATAAAATATAAAGCATATAAACAGGTTTCTTACAAACACAAAAATAAATTATAGAATCAGATACAAATTAAGTATGAATGAACAAAATTTACAAAGTTTGTTAACGAGATTCACTTTTAAAGATCTTATCCATCCCTATATATTGTGTTTGATTTTTTTGATTAGTTTCTATGTTTGTAAATTTATTCTAAAGATTAGTTTGTAATAATAGACTTAAGAAGCATATGAATTCAAATCCCATGAAAGGATTGATCCGCATAGAGCCACTCTAAGGTTTGTATCTAGTAATTACATATATCTGAAAGGATTGATCCGCATAGAGCCACTCTAAGGTTTGTATCTAGTAATTACATGATATATGTAGAATAAGAAACTATATATAAATGAAAACTAATCTGAACAAAACCCCGAATACCTAGTTGTCAAAAAAAATAAAAATAGAAATTGCTACAAGCATGCATAAAGCTAACCAATAAAAGCAACTTCCTCAACTTATATATTATTGGAAACTTGCTCTTCATAAGCTTTATGCAAATAATATATATATATTTTGCTTTTCTTTTTCTTTTTTTCCCATATAATTTTCTTTCACTTGTTACAACGCTTGTGCATGCTCAGGTTGGGACTCTTTATTAAGCATTCATGGAGTCATTCTTTATTATTTCTACATTAAAAAATATTTCAAAAGTCATTATATTATTTTTGTACCCAATTTTAGTTAAGCAGTCAATTGATTGTACCTACCTTCATTGCCGGCCTCTAAACTATCAACTCATTAAATATAACAATTAGATATACTATATATACTTAATTTTAAAATTGCCCCTCAACTCCCTTCATGTCTCAGAGTTAGTTGACTTTACAATGCTTTTGTCATCAATAAAAATATTTAAAATCAATCATTTATATTCACTGATGAAAGATTTTACAAAAATTTATGGATTAGTAATCGAGTTAATTTGGTCCTCTTCATTTACTTGGTCCTCTTCGTTTACTTTTGAACTATAAATTAGCCATTAGATAAGTAAATGCTCAAGATATTATCTTATTGAGAACGGTAAATGATGAGATAATGTAACATAGTATGACAGCGTCTCTGTAATTTTCTATTGATAAGTTTCTTTGTAAAACTTTTTCACTAAATTCTAATTTCACCAAAACAGTAAAATTGACTTTATAAAGGTCTCCTAATTTAAAAACAAAATTGAGAGATTTGGTTTGGTTGCAGAGAAAAAGGTTAGAAGACATCTTGTAACAGCCATATTGATACCAACAATTACTAAAATTATTTTATCATAATTATCATACAAAGCCATACTTGGTTATCCCAAAATATCTCATAATAGTAGTTGGGTGTTTAGTAGTGTCTTTGGCCTGACATACTTGATTCTTTCTTTTGATTTGACAACTTACCACTCTAACATGGAATGAAATTTTAATAATATGGATTTTCTGTTTAAATTTCTCTTGTTGTTGCTGTTGTTGTTGTTTTTTTTTTTTTTTTTTCCGACTCCTTTGCACTGTACAATTAAGTTAAAAAGACCTATCGTGTTGTTGTGAAGAAGTGAATTGAAACAAAAAAAATAAGAGGATCTAACCTCGAATTTAATAGTATTTTAACATGTTTTTTTCCACACCTGTCCAAAATGCATTTCTCTTCATAGCCTCTCTCTCATTGTTGTCAACAAAAATGGGTAGTATTTCTCAATCTCCCATAAATAGGCTAAAACCGACAATCATGTTTGCCAAAACATAACTTCAATATGAGGAGGTTGGGAATAGTTGTCTTGTAAACTTGAGCTATGTGTGGGATTAGAGATGTATATGTATCCTAAAGTTGGAGAAGAGCTTCTTCAAGGCTCAGATATGAAGATTCATGTTCTCATAAAACTTCATTAATGAAATTATTGGGAATTGCACCATTGGTAGTAACATACATATTTGTCATTTAAACAATTTGTTTTTTTTTTTTTTTCCTCTTTCAAATCAATCAGTAAGAGATAATTTATAAATATTACGTGACTTGCACCAGATTGAACATTTAGTAAGACAAAAAATTTCAACACAATGAGAAAAAGAACTAAACATAACGAGAGAGTCAAACATCTAACCTCCTAATGAGATGTTAAACATGTTACGTTTAGCAAAATTCTCTGATATATAATGCATACCGTATGTAATTCTATACAAAATTACGTAAATTTTCACGAATTTACACAAGTGATATCACAAAAAATGCATAAGTTGAACACAAATTCACTTGAACTTTTGCGAATTTATGTTCAATTTACACATTTTGTAAAATCACTTATATAAATTTGTGAAAACTTATATAATTTTGTATAAGATTACATACAGTCTGCATTGCACACCAGAGCATTTCCCGTTACTTTATTCCAACACAAACGTAGAGAAAGGAAGCTAATCCTATTATATTCACTAGCAATGGTCTTTGGTGGCCAATATTCTAATTTTTCTTGGTAGTTCAGAAGTCATTAGACGAGTTGTACAAATAGGGGAAACTCAAAACAATATGAGATTGCTTTGGAGACTAGTGAGAAATCTAACAATTGAAAATTGTGAATACAAATTATGGAGGGTTAGAGCTGTCATGCTCAATGGAACAGTAGAGGGAGCAGAGAAGTGTTGTCTGGTATCACGTGACAGCTTCTCAATTGCATGTTATTTCTATTCAAAAAACAATCAAACCTCACATGGGTTTTTGTATAGCTAGTGACAAAGAAATAAAGGAGGGGAGGAGGAGTTGTTGTTCCTTTTGTTTGTATTTCTTGGCACTGTCATGTCATGTCATGCCCATTACCCATGTTCATATATACCCACAAAATGCTGTCAAAACCCCTCACAACAGAATCCAGAATCCATTGTTTATTTGAGATCTGTCTTAAATTGTATTTGGATCATGAATTTGTATAAAAATTAAAAAGAAAAAAATGACCTTTTGCGTGCAAATTCGGGATATATGAAACCTCTCACTAGCTTTAGATGTCGGGTGAAGTAGAATGTTAGGGCATTCGAGTTAACTCTAACTAGTATAGAATTGCCAATCTACTAATTGAGACGAAGTAGGACATCAGGACATTCAAGCTGACGTTCACGAGTACAGAATCACCAATCTACTAATTAAGTGAAGGCACTAGTGAACAAAAGGAGAAGATTAGTTGATTTTAGGTCATGTTTGAATCTTAGATTTATTAAAGAATTTTTTTATCAAGAGAAAAGAAAAGAAAATTAAGTAGAAACTAAGGCTCTGTTTGGTTACTTAATCCGAATTTGTATTTTGAATTTTATTTTTAAAATAAAAATTAATTTGACAAAAATAAACATTGAAAAGTTAATTTTTTAAAAATTTTCCGTTCAAAAAATTAAAAACATATGTAAAATGAGTGTTTATTATATATATATTTATTTTTTTCAACACATTATTTATTTTTTTCAAAAAAAAAAAATTTCTAAAACTGAAACCAAAGAAAACCTAAAATTTTCTATCATCTCTTTTTTTTTTTTTTTAAAAAGAAAAAAAAGAAGAAGACACAGAATAGAGAGTAAAGGAGTAAGACAAAAGGACAGTGAAAAGGTTTACAGTATAGTTACTGCAACTAAGTGAATAAAAACAAAAACAAAAACAAAAATAACAAAAAAAGAGATTGTATTAAACTAAACTAATAGTCACAAATATGATCATGGAATATTCGAGAATGTTGATTAATTTATCCATTTCTTCAAAGGTTCAAATTACCATTACCCAGTGCATATTATTCCTCTTAGAAATTTAAAATAAAAAATAAAAAAACTAGTATCAGTATATTTGGTATATCTGGGACTGGGTGTATAGCTTTTACCAATAAAGACTTATTTTATTTTGAAGAATTGTCAAGAAATTCTGCATAACATATTTTAATTAGTGCACTCTTTGCTTTTCTTCCCAATTTATTAATTTTCCACATCTTGTTGCTTTTTTCTTTCTTTGCTAACCCACTTTTTCTGTCTTCTATCCTCATTTTCCTCTAGGGGCATGACTATAATCAGCCCACCACCTTGCTTTTAGACAAATCTTTTTAACTATTGAATATATTCATGAAAAAATTAATAATTAATTTAATAATCATAATTTTATCATATATATATAGGACAATCTATTTAAATTATCGAAGTGGAACCCGTAACGAATAACAACTCGAAATGGTAATATATTGCCAACTCTCCGAGTGCTTCTTTTATAAAATCCTCAATAACCAATACATTGCTCAACTAAAAATAAATAAACCAACACATTGCATTTCGATTTTGTGTTAATAACAAGTAATTCATCCTCTCCATATTACAATCCCTTATGTCTTAAAAATAAAAATCCATCAACAAAATTATAAAAATAATAATGGTGTCACAAACAAAATGCCCAAATACCTTTACATTTCTTTTCTGGACCATCAAGCCTTCAAAGGATCTGACTTTTTTTTTTGGGACCAGTCCAAGGTTTTGTCTCAAATGAGAAGACAATCTTCAATAGAACAATAACAGTGGATTTTAAAGTGACTCCCAGTTTATAATATCTTCTTGCACATTTAAAAGTGTAAGCCTGACTCATATCAAATGCCACCTAAAAAACATGCCCTTGCACTCTTTATTGACTAATTGTCTCTCACTTTATCTTTTAGGTGCCATTTGTGACTTCGAATTTCTCTTTCTTTTTTTTTCTTTTTTTTTGATCCTTTTAGTATTTTGCCTTTAATCAGAAGGGGAATAATTGTAAGGTAAAAGAGTTCCTTCACAATAACACCCAGAGGATACCTTGAGTCTCCTACTTATTATTGCCAACTAAGGCTCTACCGACATTCAATTAGAATACAAATTTTGTATCACAATATATATATATATATTTCACTACACACTCATATACTTGAAAACCATAAGAAAATATTAAATATATATCTGTCATTTATTTTTTATTTTTTATTTGTAAGCAATCAGACAATGGATGCACAACTTGGGAGAGACCCAATAGCCACCAAAAAAACCCCCACAACCAGAAAACCTATATAAAAATTTGGATAAATTTCACTCACTTTACATTCAATTTTACTTTACTCTGTAAATTTTTAATTGTCCCAGTCAACCCCTTATATTTCAAGTTGAGTTGCAATTAGGCCCATTTGTATAACACCCTTACAAAAACTAACAAAGAACAACTACGTGACAGTATTAATTACACTTGGAGCTCTACACTTTCATAAAATTTTGACTTTAGTCCCTCTACTTCAGTCCTTCCAAGAGGTTGATGGGGATTAGAGCTGTCAATGGATCGGATATTCGTATCCAAAAATCCGAATCTATTTACAAAAAATCTGATTCGATAACTGATTGAGGCCGAATTGTGCAATACTGAGACCGATAATTAGGATCTCTCAACTCTACTTGCCTGTCAAATTATATATTTTATACATCTTTAATGTCAATCAAGTTGGACATAGTGGGAGCATAAAATGAGCAAAAATGCAGAAATTATAGAGAAAAATACTCCCAGCACGTGCAACCCATTCATCGCAGCCAAACAGAGCCTGAAAAAATTGCACGTGGAGAGGCCCATTCCCGCACGTGCGGAACCCTCTCCGCACATGCAATGGAATTTCCCACATGTGCGTTCGTATCTCGGGAAGCGTGCCTAATGTTTTGAATGTGAGGAAAATAGCAGAGGTATAAAAAGATAGAATAAAGGCTGAATTAGGGTTCTAAAAATTCACGAGAGAAGAGACCCTAGAGTTTAGAAAAAAGGAATTCTCAAGCTTCAAGGGCAACTTTCATGGAGGGTTCTTCTTCTTCTACTTTTTCTCGCACCTCCATGAGTTGCTAGGCTCCTCTTTTACGGTTTTGATGAAACCCTAACCAAGTAAATATGGTTTTCTTTTTAGTTTTCTTTTATCTAATGGTTTGAATAGTTGTATGGTATTCAAGAAATTTTCAAATATAATTTTCTATTATTTCTTCAAGTATTCTGCTTTTTGTGATTATTGAATGATTTCTACGCAATGGTTTTCTATTCTTTCATGTTCAAAGTATGAGATAAGCTATATTACGAGGGATGAGTTGTATTGCTACCCTAGTTTAAAGCAAACGACTCGTACTACTTGAGATGGTTCATACCCATTTATTGAATGTGTTAATTTTCTTTATCAATGCTTTGAGCTTGTAGTTGCGAAGTATTATTTAGTTCGAATCGTAACATAATTGATTTTCAAATTGAAACCGTGTTTGTATAACCAGTGATGAATTCATTACCCTAAGTTTTTCCCAAAATTAGTAATTCCAATTTTACTTATAATTGCTAGTTTAATCTCTTAGTTTATTTTAGTTATTACTAGTTTATGAATCATCATCTTTTAATCAAAATTGAATTATGAATTTAACAATTAAATTAGTTTAATTTCTTGTTTGTCCCTGTGGATCGATACCTGGACTTACCATTATTCTAAGGAATTTGGTACAATGTAGTGTTTATTTTTGATGTATGAAACGATCCATCAGTAACCCGATAATCCGAATCCGTTTATTAAACGGATTGAATATGCAAAAATCCAATCTGATTATTCTCGATTTGAATGAAGAAAACACAAAATGGGAAAAAAAAAAAAAGAGATCAAATTATATAAAATTGTAGCTCAATAAAAAAATAAATGGATCAAATCAGATTATCAAATCAGATATCCAAAAACATCAGATTCGGATTCGGATGATCTATAATTGGATATGGGTGAAATAGATTTGGATCGGATCCATTTATAGGCCTAATGGGGATAATTGAAAGATGACAAGGCAAAGTGAACCATAAGGCCGGGCACTGGCAATGAATAGCACTTACCATCGTGCCCAGGTCTGGAATCAGTGTTCAAGTTGGTTTTGAGGCTCCAACCCAAGTACACAAAGTTACCAGCTAAATGCTCATCAGCTAAATCATCTTTCTCAGTAAACATAAATTTTTAGAACCCTAATTATAAGAACCCATAAATTGTACCCAAAATCTCTAACCCTATCTAATGGATCCCACATCAATGAGAGAAAAGGTTGTGAATGCAGCTTTTCAGTAAAGTAGAAATGAACTCTAAACTTGATTGAGCAACAAGGACAATAATATAGCAGCATCCAGAGTAGCCCTCACTCACTCAACAGTCCGCTAAGTGGGCCTTAACCAGCGGGCTTCTAACCCAGCGACTATCACCTGCCTCTCACTTACGAGAGGTCAGAGGTTTGACTCTCACCAGATGCGTGAGTGGTGAAAGTTGGGTGGCAGTGACAAAGCTTCCTTAAATTATGTATGTACAACTTACCACCTATTGCAACTGTCACTTCGCGGTTCCCTTCCCCACCCCATTAGGAGTAGGCTAGATTATATAAAAACCGTATCTGAATCCTCAAAAAAGATAACAATAAAAAATAAAAAATAAAAAATAAAATCATGTCTTTAAGACAACACATCTAAACCTTTGCAAAACAACAATAAAGTCACCGCTACTGATAACCGCAAGCCCATGGAAACAATTAAAATTACAAAGTTTATTGTCTTATTTTTACTTTAATTTTAATTTTTTTTTACAGTACTCACATAATGTTCAGTTGAATCCAATATCTTATGCAATTTCTTCCAACTTTCTTCACCATGGTTCCACTTGGATAGATAAAGTTAAATGAAATGATTTGAGATCAGACTTTATAAAAATATAGTAGAATTATAAATTTTTATTCTAATCTTTGTACAGCTATAATCCTTGATATGAAGAATTTCAAACAAATCATTTCATTTCAAATCCATAAATTGAAACACAACCTAACAGATATCAGTTCAGTGTGCAAACAAAATAAAAAATAAGCAGCCTTAGTATTAGAGCCAGTTTGTGTTACCATAGCTTTTCAGATGGACATGTAAGCTACTTGGCTGTGGGTGCTATTAAATGGCTTTATGATATTGACATAAAACCAAGGTTTTCTAGTGTACCTAAAAGTGAGCATGCAATGGAAACTTTTTGAGTATAGATTATGTTTATGCATGCACAACCAAAGGCAAAAAGAGGAAAAGAGAAAACGAAAACCCTGCTTTGAGAGCTTAAATTGATATAGAAAGCAAATGCCAGATAAAGTTAGGCACACCATAACAAAGGAGAAGATACATGGTCTAGCACCCAAAACTCTCAACTACTTAACAGACACATTTGCATATATATATATATATATATCTACATCCATGCATATATTTTAGTAACCTAAATGCTGTATTTTCCACTTCTTTACATGGTGAATTGCAATTTTCAATTAAGTCACATTAAAGTATAACTAACCTGGATCACTTTCTTGAGTCTCTGAATCACACTTTCATTAGTGTCACTGGAAGTGAGCCTAGTTCACTTTTCATCTTCCCTTTGTTAAGTCAATATTATCAGAATTTGCCACGGAAGCAAGCCATTATGACACTATTTCAAAGTTAACTACAAGTCTCTGCCATAGATCCAATTCCAAAAGTCTCAAAGTCTTTTTCCATTTTTTCACACTTTGTTATGGATATTCATTATTCCCTTCGTTAGATCACGATGAGCAGTATCCCATGTCCTAGCACCAGAAGGTATACTAAAATTCCCGCTCCTTTGGCCAGACGTGAAGTTTAAATGTCCATATCTTAGGCTTTGGAGTTTCAGATTGTTTCGGACAAACATGAGATCTTCCACTCTCTCCACTCCCAACCTGTTGGCTATCTCTCGACATGGAAAATCATTTTCTTGCCAACTCTCTTGACACATAGCAGCACTTGGAACCTGACTCAGAATCTTTATAGCTAGTGTTTGCAAATGAGGTGTTTCAAAACCAAAATTCTCCCACCATGCAACTGGATCCATTTTATCTCTGCAATCCACAGCATCTTCTTCCCCCAAAGATCCCTCAAGTCGACAATAAGAGCTGAGCTGCTCTCTAAGAACCCGTCTCGCAGCGCTGTCATGCTCGTATCTTTCAAGGGTGGTTTTCCAACCCCGCATTACTGTTTTATCCTTTGTCTGACCCCTTCCAAAATATCTAGGGTTCAATATGTAACCAGCAGCATGAAGAGGGGAAAACAACATATCCCACCTGCTCTCAATCAACAATTCCAGTTGATTCAATGCAATATCATCAATTCCCTTACACTTCACTGCTTCAAGTGCCTGAAACCGCCAAAAGTAGACATCACCCATGACAGATTTCTCAATGTCAAGAATTGTAAGCAATCTTACAAAAGGCTCAAACAACTGCAGCAACAAATGAGCCCTTTCCCAGAAATCGTCCCCTAAAATGGCAGACTCAATATTGCTAGTGTCCTCTGCAATAGCAACCTTCCACTGTTTCCATTCTTCACTAAGAACCACCTCTCGCAGTGCTTGCTTTAGCTCAAAAATCATCTGGACCATGCAATATGAAGGTGCAAGCTTGGCGCGAAGTGGATCAAAGCTCTCTTTCAAATTTTGAGTGGAAACACAGAAAGAAGAACGTTCATATGTCAGCATGCATTGGTCAATCCCCTTGGCACACAAGACTACAAGTTTTATCCAATCTATTTCAGCCATGTTTTCCATCAACATGTGAATAGAATGTGAAGTGCAGGGGGACCAAAATATGTGAGGAAACTTTGACAGGATTAAGGATTCGAAAGACTCACTTGCATGGCCTAGATGTGAGATGACCTGAAGCACATTTGTGGGCCCAGCTTCAGTTATTGCATTGCTAAGGACATTGGTAAACAAAATGTCTGCACCATCGCCTTCATTTATATCTATTGTTTTCAAGAACATGAGTCCCCTTGGACTTGAGACGAAGATGTTAATACAGAAACAGCCGAGCGTTCCATCCAAACGGTTGACACAGATTATGGTGCAGGCTGTGTGAGACCAGGACTCCTTTATTAAAGTTATAGCTTTCTCCATCCTAGCTTTCTCTTTACTTAGAAAAGAATCAGACAGCTTATCTATTGATGGGGGTTCATAACTAGTGCCAAAAGAAGCAATAGCTTTAGCCATCTCATGAAAATAAGGGGAATTTACAATATTGAGATTCAAACCATCAGCATAGAAAAATCTGGCCACTATGTCATCTACGTCCTCTTTTGTGGCAGCTTTTAACACACTGGTAAGGTTTTGTTGTGGAATTTGAATGCGCTTGCCAGGCTTTCCATTTCCCGAACTTCTTTTCTTTTTCCTAGCAACTCGCTCCTCTTCTAAAGTCTGAAATGCTTCTCTCATTGACCTGTCTATTGCTGGGCAGCTTTTCACTCCTACACCTGTGAATCCAAGGAGGTGAGCTCTAACACGTGAATATGATCCATTATATCGTCGATTACAGTGATTACATTTCCACTTTTTTGTACCACTTCCCTTATCAAAACCACCAAACACACTAACATGCTTCCATCCCCACTTATCAGATTCTGATGGCATACTTCCAGACCTGTGTACAATTGACCATGACAGAAGAAAGAACGAATATGAATGTCCATTAGAATAAAACAACTCCACTGCTAGATACAGTATTCTAAACATCAGCAATTCATGACCCAATAAATTCCAGAGTATTGTAAGAATATTTTTCAACATGAAATAAACATACATTACAAGAAAAAACCTCATAAAAATGAACTCCATACTAATAGAGATTACGCATAAAATTGTAGATCAGGAACTGTGACACAATTGAGGTTCAAGGTATAGAGGAATCAGATATCACAATGGTTTATTCTATTTGTGCTGGTGCAATGTAGATGGGATGAAGCTGTCACAGCAGAAGTCTATACTCTCTTGCTGCCTACTATAACAAATCAGGGTATTGGTTGTTTTGTTATCCATTACTAGAGTTCTCATCTAATATTCTAAGCTAGCTTCCTTTTCTAGCTCCATTACATCCAATCCTTTGTTCTGTCCACCACATTGGATCGTCATGTGGTCTCCATAAGCATACGTGTAAGTGTGTGCCCAATGTGGTCCTAGTCTTTAGATGGATTTTTTTTTTGTAAAAAAATAAATAAATACAAAACCAAGCCAGTCAATAAACAAGTGCACATTATTTTAATTATCAGGTGAACTATATATCCATCAATTTGAACTAACCCACAAAATTTCACATCTAAAAGAAGTGCCAGATAAAAACATAATATATTAGCATAGGACCACACACACACACACCAAAAAAAAAAAGTTTCAAACATCTACTTAAACTAATAACCCTTATTCTTTTTTTCTTTTGTATTCCTAGTAAAACATCATATCCTAGGACAAGGTCATGCCCTAGAGACCTGTAAATGGATTGGATTCAGATTAGATCTATCAGAATCCAAATCCGATACCGTTTATCCCATATCCAATTATAGATCACCCAAATCCGATAATTTCAGATATCCGATCCGATCCATTTAGTGTTTTTTTTTTTAGCTACAATGTTATATAATTTGATTTTTTTTTTTTTTTCAATTTGTGTTTTCTTCATCCAAATTGAGAATAATCTGATCAGATCGGTTTTTTGCATATCTGATCCATTTAATAATCGGATTAAATAGATTCGGATTATCGGATTACCAGGTTGGCTTTTTGTAAACAGATTTGGATTTTTATGTCGGATTTGGATTAAATCCAATCCATTGACAGCCCTACCCTAGAGCAGAGTTCAATTCATCCTAAGGCCCAAGAGCTTGAACATGATTCTCCATCCTCTAGTAACAAACTAATTAATTGGCTTTTGTTTCAAAAATGAAACAAAAGCATAAAAGAAAGAAAACAAGAAAAAAAAGAACAACTACACAGAAGCATAATAATAATTATTCTGTAGGTTTCTAACTTAACAAAAAATTAAAAAAATCAGAAGGTAGCTTTATATTGAAAGGAAAACGCATGAACCAGATTCAACAAGACTATTGGCCCCCATTATATCCCACTTCTTGGTCCCCCAAAAATGGTCCAAGTTTGTAAAATCGTCATTATCTTTTCCCATACAACTGTAAATAGACAGTAGAAAGGCAGCATCCTCACAAATCATGATATCTCACTTCTCAGTTTAAGGAAAGGTCCAAGTATGTAGAGTCCTCATTATGCTTTTGCTTACAACTGCAGGTATACAATAGGAAGGCAGCATCTCGATGATATAGGCATTTCCACGCATCCCAAACAGTGCCGAAAAAGGGAAAAAGATTGTGGCTTGAATTCAAAGATACACATAGGAAGAACAAAACATGTATCCTATGTATTCAAGAGGTATTAATATATAATTAAAATGGCTACTTGATAG
The DNA here is from genome assembly GCA_036172215.1 of Camellia granthamiana. Lineage (NCBI taxonomy): Eukaryota > Viridiplantae > Streptophyta > Magnoliopsida > Ericales > Theaceae > Camellia > Camellia granthamiana. The sequence goes on along the minus strand of CM069915.1, from coordinate 50,315,518 downwards.
AATTACTTGAGCTAGTTATGTTAATGGAAGAATTGCCCAAATAAGAATAATACTGATCTCAAAAGAACAACAATTTCAAGTTTCCCCATTCCCCCAAGTAGATGACACAGATCTCTTCACCAACAACAATAATTCCACCATTTCATGCTTTTGGAAAAGTGAAGTGGGATTACATCCAGAAGTCAGATCTCATTCCTATAAATTTCCAATAGTTTTAGGTGTGACGTAAAGATAACCATACAAATTTGTCTTGTTTTGCCACCACAATTAAGAAGCATAGAAACTTCTGCAGAGAAAGTGTGCCGTGTCGTGTTTGACACCGACACTCTTTGGACACGCCTAAAAAGTGTCCCATAAATTCTCCAACTTGACTTAATTAAAAATCAATTTCATAATATCGGACACTTTACTGATACATTGCAGAGCGGCGACACTTCTTAAGCCCTCTCCAAACATGTCCTAAGTGATGAATCCCTTCATAATAACAATATTCTGCATTCTTCATAACACAACTTTTACACTTCAAATATGTTTTGAAACACACCTTACATCATGTGTATTACAATGTTGTATAATTGTTTTGCATTCTTTTGAATGAAATTATTATGTGAATGATATCTTGATGTTTAAATTAAGAAATATATAGCTTTTAAATATAATTCATATTATGTTACATATTTTTCATTATCTTTAAATTTATCATTCATATTCTGTTACATATTGGTTTGGTCCCAAGCGTGTCATCCTGCATTTTTTGAAAATCAATGTGTCAGCAAGTATGTGTCGTGCCACGTGCCCGTGTATGTGCTACTTAGGGCCAGAATCTCCAAGACAAAGTACATACCAAGTAAGAATTTCTACCAGCCATAATTACCCTACATGGTTAAGAGAACAAGCTGTGAAACCATCTATGTTAACTTTCTCCAAATAAAAGGAGATAGAATTCAAGAAAACGAAACATCATTCTGAGAGCTGTTAGTGATGCACATTACTTTCCAATCTCCAATTAGAAAGGATAACAGAATTCCTTTGAATTCCATAGTGACCAAAGGTGAAGTAGAAATATTACAGTGGATACTTTCCAACATGGTCTCATTGTGCTCCAAGTGAACAAATAAAACCAAAGCCTCTGAGAAGAACATCAAGTTGGCCTTTCTCATACTACATATGTTTCACTTCATTCATTCCACCATCAAACATAGGGGATTCTCCCATTCTTTTGGAAGAAATGACACTGAAAGGACTAATCTTTTTTTCAAAAAAATAAAAAGGTAACTATATGATCCTCAAGCCCATAGAAAAATACTTGTACGGTGTGCAAACAAATGACGATGTTAACATTGAGGTACAAGCAAACAAATCCAGCAGGAGAAAAAACAAAAGCATCGGGAAAGTAACTTTCCTATCATATTTATGCAATTATTTTTTACTATGTTGAGACAGAATCTAAAAGCATGGTTATGGACATATGGGACATGGATACGACACAATACAAACACATCATCAATGAGTATTGGAATACAGTATGTGTCAGATATATACATGGTAGCTTCTTAGAACTTAGAAGTGTTGGTGTTTTTTAGATCTTCCCCTGCATGGTGTTTTGGCTTTGTGAAATTTGTCATAACATCTATTTGAATGTCTAGAAACAAGTCCAGCCATTTAAGAGAGGTGTCATAATAAACATGGTCTGTACAGACAGGAAATGCTCTTTGTAAGTCTTGTTGCCACTTACATGAGCATAACAGAAGCTAAAATCAAGATTAGTATTTTGCACAAAGCGTCAAAAAAGTATTGAATACTTCTTTCCTTAATTCAGCAAACCAACTTTCCATTTGTAGATTGCAGTATTATATATTACCACAAAGTCACCATCCCAGAATTGTCTATGGAAATCTGGCATTTCATCTGCAATGGGAAGGTTGAGCTGTTGCTCTCAGCTGTGCTACCTTCAAAGAATCTAATTTTAGGGGTCTAATTCACTCTCCTTGTAAATATTAAGACTTCATCAAACATTAATTGGCTAGAAATATTTCCTCACTTTTTAAGGTAAAAACAACAGCTGAAGCCGTTTATACGCTTTGCCTTCTATCCTCCAGAGTGTTCACGTTTTTGCAACAACAAAAGTGCTATCAAGTGTGCTCAAGAAACTACTCTTTTAAATGGACAAAACATATATATGAGTATTTTATAAATATGAATAGGCAATGCATATTATGCTTGACTGTTGCCTTGCCTCAGTCTCCCCTCATCACTCCATGTTTAGCATCTTCTTTGCACCATGCCAAAGCCTAAAATTATTCTGTGTTTAATTCATGAATTTGAGTAGGGATTTAAAAATGGAAAGAAAAAAGGAGCGTAAAAATTAAAATATAAGTGAAATATAATTATATTTCATTCCCATTTCATATACATTTTTCCTTTTTGTTTCCAAATTCATGAACCAAACACAGCATAATGGAATACCTTCTATGGAATTGGAATTTTTCTTTCCTTATTTTTCTTTTCCATTTTTTGTCCTATCTCTTTTCGCTCTGACACGGTAAATTAAGAGCAATGTTATATCACTTAAACTCTTACTAACAAGATACATGTTCAAACATCATTAGATGATCAAATGTCATTATTTTTTTGACAACCAATCACATTTGGCGACTTGTATTTTTATTAAGATTGTTAGTATGATGCATGTTCAAACATCATTAGATGATCCAATGTCATTATTTTTTTGACAACCAATCACATTTGGCAACTTGTATTTTTATTAAGATTGTTAGTATGTATAGAATTATTGGTGAATTAATGGGCGTTATGTACACATACTAGTATTATTCATATCAATGACAAAGGGAAAAATAATACTTTGGGTTAATTGAGGAATTCTAATAAAATTTCTTAACTTGATTCAGGTACATGTTTATGGTATGCCTCTGAGTAATTTCACAAATTATTGTACTTCAATCTTCACTTATCAACAAAAGTCTTTCTTCAACTTATTTCTAATAAAGAAAGAAAATCAAATGAAGAAAATTGAATTTAATTCTATATATATATACATAGAGAGAGAGAGAGAGAGAGAGAGAGTTGATTTAATCACTCACCTGAAAGTGTGTAAGTTTGGAAGCTAAAAACTGGAGAATATAAAAATTAACCAAGTCTGGATTCTTGTTGGAGCTGAATCAATCGTGGTCGCAAAGAAAGAAACGTTCATCGAAACGCACTTGCGTTTCTTTTTGGGGTTAAAAGAGTTTCTGTTTTCTCTTCTTTTGACCATTCGGGAGAGGCAAAAACGACTTGAATGCTGGAAAGAAACGGGGCGTTTCGTTTCTTTCCCAGGAAGGGTTTGTCAATACCTAAACTTCGTCGGGCACATTAATAAAAACGTAAGAATAATGTTGGAGATACAAATCTGTTTGTTTGTATTTTCAACTTGGGTATGTTTGGTTTGTATTTGGGAGATGAATTTTAGAAAAAAAAATTTTAAAAAATGGTTTGGTTTGAGTTTTTCTCAAAAAATTTCTAAAATCACTTTCTCTCTCTTACACATCAATCAATCACTTTTTCTCTCTTCTCTCTCATTCTCAATCACTTTTTCTCTCACACACATCTACTCAAATTCTCCCAAAATATCAAATCATTCCAAACTCCCAAAAAAACAACTCTCCCAAAATATACAACCAAACAAATCAAAAAAATTTCTAAACTTTCTTCCCAAATTTTTTTTCAAAGCAACTCTCCCAAAAACAAACCAAACAATATGGTGTTTGGAACGTGTTTTGGAAACACGTTTCTAAAACTCTGTAGAGTTATTTGTAGCAGCCGTGCTTTTCAATTTTTTTTTTTTGAAAATTTTTGTTAACGGGACGTCTGGCCGGTCGTCCAGTTAGTTGACCGGAATAGTGATTTTTTTTTAAATTTTTTTTATACAATTAATATGTTAATTTTTGGGTTAATTACACTAATAGTCCCTATAGTTTGGGACTTGTGTCACTTTGACCCCTGACTTTTCAATTGTGACACATTTGACCATGAAGTTTAAATCTTATTCCAAATAAGGACAATTGAAAATATTATTAGATTTTTCAAGGGTAAAATCGTCAATTTGATAAAATATAAACTAATTTGACAAAAATAAATGTCAAAAAAATATTTTTAATATTTTTAAAATTATTTTTATCCACCAATGATAAAATTATTTAAAATTAATAAAAATTATATAATTAATTTTTTAAAATTAATTTTACATGATCATCATCCAAACACATAATAAAAATTAATTTGGTAAAAAAAAATAAATAAATGTTTAAAAGATTTATCAATTTTACATAATTTTATTTTTAGTAAGTAGAAATAATTTTTAAAAATTCAAAAATATTTGCTTGACATTTATTTTTGTCAAATTAGTTTATATTTTATCAAATTGACAATTTTACTCTTGAAAAATCTAATTATATATTCAATTGTCCTTATTTGAAACAAGATTCAAAATTCAGGGTCAAATGTGTCACAATTGAAAAGTCAGGGACCAAAGTGACACAAGCCCTAAACTATAGGGACTATTTGTGTAATTTGCCCTTAATTTTTATATAATTGAAAAAAATATTTTTTGAAAATTTTAAAATTTTTTATGTGCTTTAAAATTTTTTTGAGTTGTATGTTTAGTTATGAGTTGTAAATTTTTGTATCAAATATCAAATGTCACATCAATAATTTCCCACCCAAATCAAAACTCTTTTCAAAACTATTTTCTAAACTCTTTACCAAACAAATTTTCTATACTCAAATCATAATTTCACAACACACAAACTCAAAATACAACTCATACTTTCAAATCACATTTACAAAACTCTACCAAATGCTACCAAAATTTTCTATCAAATGAATAATCAAACTTCTTATATGGCATCTATGTAAGAAATTTGATTATTCATTTGATATAAAATTTGAAACCTCTAACATTTTTCAAAACGGAAAATTGATACCTATTTTGGGTAATCGATTTTTTTATTATATTAAAAAAATAAAGAAATGTATGATTCAAATAACCTAATACGTGAATACGTTGGGTTTTTTTTTTTATTTTTAAAAGTGCCCAACATAGGCCTACAATCACGTTTCGGATTTAGTTAGAAAATTTGATGAGACAGATGAAAATATAATGAATTGCAATCTTATTTTTTTATTTAATTATAATAAAAAATAGGACAAATTACATTAATAGTCTCTATAGTTTGGGACTTATATCACTTTAGTCCATGACTTTTCAATTGTGACATATTTGACCATGAATTTTGAATTTTATTCCAAATAAAGATAATTGAGCATACTATTGCTTAATTTTAAGGACAAAATTATCAATTTGATAAAATATAAATTAATTTAACGAAAATAAATGTCAAAAAAATATTTTAAATATTTTTAAAAATTATTTCTACCCACCAAAAATAAAATTGATAAAAATTACATGATTAATTTTTAAAAATTAATTTTACATGATCATCATCCAAATACATAATAAAAATTAATTTGGTAAAAAAAATATAAATGTCTAAAAGATTTATCAGTTTTATATAATTTTATCTTTAGTAGCTACAAACAATTTTTAAAAATTCAAAAATAATTTTTTGACATTTATTTTTGTCAAATTAATTTATATTTTATTAAATTGACGATTTTGCCCTTGAAAAATCCAATTGTATCTACAATTGTTCTTATTTGAAACAAGATTCAAAAATCAGGGTCAAATGTGTCACAATTAAAAAGTCAGGAACTAAAATGACACAAGTCTCATACTATAAGGACCATTAATGAAATTCACCCTAAAAAATATATACGAAAAGACGTTGAGACTAAAATATAATCTCACCTTTTTTGTTGGGTTCACTTCTAGATTTTTTTTCTTCTTTTTTATTTTTCAACTCAATCAAACATAATTTATAATTCTATCTGTACGGGAAAGAAATACACCTTCTCGTATAATCCTGTTGACCAAGCTTGCGCTCCTCCGTACGATGTCGTTCTACTATCTGAAAACACAAACGTGAGCTAGCCGGCGGGTGTGTGCCGGAAACCTCTCCGATGCTTAAGTCAGCCAACAAAACAAATAGGCAAAAGCTCTAAGTATTCAGGGAGCAAAGTTGCATTACCTCTCCATAGGTGATGTTGGTGAGCTTTTATAGGTTTCGCATGGCACAATCCTAGTAGGACTCTTACTCTTCCATGTAGAGTCCTCCTAAGATTCATACTCCTGATGGATAATGCTTATCCCTCAACACCCTCCTCACTGCTTAAACCAAGTGAGATGGTTTTATCACGACCGGACTACCATTCGACCGAAATAACATTGCCATGTTGGACTAACTAGCGTGACCGATCTAACGGTTATCTCGGTTCTTTCATTCCTTTCTCCTACCTCGGCCTCATATGCAAAGGCCGAACTATACATAGAAGAACGAAGCCGAGCTAACCTTTACTCAGGTCCTAGAGCAGGGCCAACATACCTCGGTTCCGAATAGCATGACCGAGCTATCCATGGTCACGGCGACCGAACTAATTCCAATCACTTAATCCGGCGGCGAACCTCTTATCTTGGACCGAACTACCGCTTGTTCGAGGCCCATCTTCCAAGCTTCTTTAATCACGGCCCACAGATCGGTCCACAATCCTAGCTCGGCCCAATTTATATATAAATTACCCTCTCACTATCAATTCTTTTTCCCTTTCTTTCTATTTCCATTTCACATTCTATTTCTCATATCAAATTTTCCAACCAAACACAGTCTTAGGATTGTTTTGAAAATTAACTATTTAAGTTAATTTTTGACTTTTTATAAAAAAAAAATGTAAAAAATAGAAACAATAACGACTTTTGGGTATTAATTTTTTAATTATTTTAGTATATTCCCAAACTTGTCCTTAATATTTGAAAAAAATACAATCAGTTTCACGAGTTTAAACTAATGACATTGATTCCTTTATAATAAAATTAAAACGATCGAATTAATATAGATGGTGGGTAAATAATGAAATAAACCATTTTTAGTAAAAAGTAGATGATAACATTATATTTTCATTCATACAAACACGAAATACTAATAAAAATGAAGTTATTTGAATTAAAATTTCAAGGAAGATTGTTGTTATTATGTCAAAAGTATGGAAATACTTGTATTTTCTATAAATATCAGGAGAGGTGAGTGTGATTTATCCTTAATGAAAATATGAAACAAAATTAGATTAGGAAATGTTATAAGCCCCAGCATTTCTACCATTTTGTTTTTTTTTTTAATCAAAAATAACAAATGAAGTGTGACAATGTAATCTTTGAGTGATTATTAACAACCATCTTCTAATTATTTTTCATGATTTTTAAGTAAAATTGTGAAATTTTGTAGTTTTTTATTGCTTTGTGAATGTGAGAGTTCGAGAATGTCGCCGGAAAATTCAAAGGCTCACTGGAAATTTGAAAATCTTCGAAGATCGCCAAAAAATTAGAATTCTTTAGAAATGATAAAAAGGCTTAGATTCTTCAACGGTCACAACTAGAAACACAATAGTAAAGAGATGATAGAGATAAATGATTGGGTGAAGAAGAATCCAAAGTGATTAGAGAGTGAATAATAGCAAGGTTCTCCCACTTTCACTTTCAAGGTAGATAATGGAGAAGGTAAATTAGTTCTATCCCAAAAATTGTCTTCCCAAAATTCAACCCTTGTAAAGCTATGGGTAAGTGCTATTTATAAACACCTCATGATATAGGATGAAGCCCATGTGCAAGGCACATGGAGAAATATTTTCTCTAACCACTTTGTCCGAGGAAGGGATATTTCTGAGGATGAGAAAAATTCCGAAGAGGAGATCAACCTTTCGACAAACTCTTCTTCTTAGCCACACTTAACCAATGATCCCTAATCATTCCAAGGGTCAGGGGTAGTCCCAAAGGATGCCTTGCTGCAAAAGGGTTAGGGATAATTTAACAGAATGCCCTACCGCAAATATTGCCAAGTCTCAGGGACTCCCTAGATCGTGCCATCTCGACCCCAAGTATAGGCTAGTTCAACCGAAAAGTGAATTTATCTCCACTTACCATGCTTGGGATTAGGTCCTTTGTTCAGACTCCATTACGCCCATGGTTCTAGTGCGTAGATCCCAGAAAACTCCAAGCCCACAAGTGTTCTGAGACTCATTAACGGAGCAACTTCTAGTATGCATTTGAATCCGTTCGAAGCCAAGCGCTTCGGATCTCTAGATTCGTGAATCCGAACCCTTTCGAGTTCGAGCTCAAATAGGTCTCTAGGTTCGTGGTTCCAAGCCCTTTCGAGACTAAGCAAATACTTTGGAGAATGGATCTCCTCCAAGAGTTTCATTTCTTCTGAAAGTAACGATCAACCTCCTTGGATGCTCATATGATCTAGGCCTCCTCAGATGGGTATGTTGGACTTTTCTTAGAAATTTAATCTTGTTGGGCCTCTCCGGCCCAGTTGGTTGGCTTTCTCGCGAGTCCATTTAATTGAATTCATTTGGGCCCATTTTGCGACGATTTCTTTGGACCCTTTAATTTTGGGTTTTCTGATTGGGCTCCAATTGGACCCAATTAATTTAATGGGCTCAAATTAATCCCTCTTACACTTTGATTGGAAAAATTCACCCATTTAATTTCGTTTTATTTAAATTTTTAGTTTGAAATTGTGAAATTTTAGTTTTTTAATGTTGAAATTATGAAATTTTGATGCATTTTTTTTTTTTAATTAACTTGTTTGTACGTTCAGGTTTCAAATTTCTCAAATTTATATGGATGCTGCAGTATGAAATTGAGAGATTTTTTGATTTATCTCCAAAATAGTGAAATCTTGTGAAATTTCATAGTTTAAACGTTGAAATTTGAAAGTACATATTACATTTAGTTTTTATTTACTCGTGTGTATGTGAAGGTTTGATATTTCTTAGTTGGATTAATTATACTTTTTACTATTATAGTTTGACTTAATTTTCATTTTAGTTCTTATAATTTCAATTTGAATAATTTGATCTCTATATAAGTGAAAGTTTAATTAACCTAATTTTATATAAACAAGATAATGTCAACCGGCAAATGAAATATTTTCCAGTTTAAATTCTAATATTGTGAAATTTCACAAATTCAGAGATTTTTAGGTACAGTGCTTAAGTTTATGAGTTTGTAAGTTTTAAAATTCTTTACGCTGTGTTTGGTTGGAGGATTTGAGGAGGGATTTGGAAAGCGAAAGGGAAAAGTTAGGTGAAATATGAATAAAATATACCTACATTTCACCTAGTTTCACACACCTTTTCCCTTTTACTTTCCAAATCCCTCCCTAAATCCTCCAACCAAACACAACATTAGTGTTTTTCATTGTCAAGTCTAGAAACTCGAGGTTAAGAAATTGTTTTTGAGTGATTTGTTGGATTTGATAGAAACTTCAACCTGATTGATGTTTTATTTTTCTCACTCTTGTTTGCTAGTGTGACTATTAATTTTTTTTTTCCCTTGTCGTTGTCATATTTAGATTTTTAACTTGTAGTCCTTTTTTTGTCATACAAGCATAGTAACTAAGATGACATTGTGAAATTAAAGTTACAACTTGACAATTTATCTTACCTTTTGACAAGCATTGAACTACGTAGATCTAGGTAAAATTTGAGAGAATAAGGAGATGGTAAAAGCATATAAGAATAACAAAACTGTTGTTTATATAATTAAGGTAGAAGAAATTTTATACAATAAATGAGAAGTTTTCCAGATATATCATTGAGATCTTGTAACAAAAATAAAGAAATAAATAAATAAAAATATGTATAAAATGATTCTCACATCTCTAGTTTGGTCTTCTATTTATTTCCTTCCAACATGGCCATTTTGGAGCTCTCCTTCTCTTCAAGATTCCTGACAACCCAAGTCATGGACATACATGTGTACATCTATTATATACTATTATCTTTCGGTCTATGATGCTATACAAGGAGGCCCAATTATTAGTGTTTATGTCTCATTTTCTTTTTCTTTATTAAAGTATCACTATAACAATTAGGTGGGTAATCGTGCCTTAAATTTAATTTTTTATTTTAAATTTCTCAACTTTTGATTTTAGATTTTGAATTCAATTTTACAATTTAAAATCTTATTTTTCTAAAATAAAATGATTATATGTGCATGTGTTGTTATGTCTTGGGTCTCGGACCAGACTTGATTATGCCTTCCGAATTTACATATTTCTTTTTCAAAACCTTGAAGGGCTATGTTGCACTGATGTTTATGACTCTAAACTTGTTCAATCTTCTTAATGTAAGACTGGGTTAAAATTTCTGAGTTTTGGGCGTAAGGATGAAAAACAAAACAGTGGAATCACATCAGAAAGATCGCGCTGGGTTAGGTGGGGCTACACGTGCGGCGATGAGGCCTGTATGTGCAGATTGATGCAGGCCAGTTGGAGTTTTTTAGGCAGGGGCCCCGCACGTGTGGTGGAGTTAGCTCGTACGTGCGGTGGGAGGCTTCGCACGTGCAGCAGCAATATAGCAAAACCTAGGTTGGTGTTGGAGGATTTGTACATGAGGCGGGGGATCTCGCACGTGTGGCCAGATGCGTTTTTGACCTTGATTTTTGTACATTTCAACTCCTTTTGCTAATTCTTCTTCATTTTTCCTTATTTCTCTCATATCTTTCTCTCTCTCTACAACTCATTTCCCTCTTTTCTTTAATTTCTCTACCCAAATCCTTAAACTTTTACATTTTCTTTTGATCCAACAAATCCATTGAGATTTTGGTATTAGTTCTTTATACCAAAATGACAAGCATTCTGAGCGTTACGTTTTGACCAATGGAGATCAATTTCCGATGAAGTTGATTTTTGGTCTTTCTTCTCTTCTTGAGGTAGTGATTTATTTACTTCTTTTCAATATCTTGTTATAGATAGACATGTGATACTTTTTATTGCATTAAAAACTTGATTTATTGGGTATTTTTGAAAAGCATGCAATGAATGTTAGGGTTTTATGGTTTAGAGTTGAATCTTGTGTTTTGTTGTGAATCTATGAGATTGTATGTTTGAGGAACATGTTTAAAAACGTTAGAGTAAAAGGTCCTAATTAATTATTTATGGGTTATGATAAAGATGAAAAAATTGATGTTTTGATATTTTTTGAACTATGGGTGCTAATTTTCGACCACACTGCCAAACAGGAACTCAGCAGGAGAGCACAGACAGAATAGATTACGCTCGAACAACCTGTCATAGAAAGATAAGACTCCGGCGGTGGTTCATCCACCCAGAGGCACTTCGACGATCAAGTCAGTACTCAGTTATCTCTCAAACATAGCAAATAGTGCTTAACTCACAAGCCTAAATACGAAAAGCATACCTTAGACCTACGAGGGTGCTTTACTTTTATAGCCAACACTAACCTGATTAGTGTAGAAGCCTAGCTTCAATAGATTCTGGTTCAATGCACATCCTGGACTCCCAACCAGATAGAGATAAACTCCCTAAGAGCCCTATCTTTATCTAGACTAAGGTCCTCTCCCATTCTAGGACTCTTGTCCATTATCCGTTCATCTCGGATTCTGGTATCTCCGCAGATAACCTCGGCCTAGCCGAGATCACCTCGGCGCCATGACCAAGACACGTGGCACCTCGGCTGACACTTCGGTGTCACTTTGGCCACGTGTTGTCATTAACAAAACATGTCCCCACAACTGCCTCCTAGGTTCTATTACCTCGGCATCCTCAGGTGATGGAACCTATATCGTTTGTCCATATAGCACATTGGCTAAGACTTCATCCTTCATGACCGAGATCATCATACATCAGCTTGACATGACCAAGACTCTGCAGTCTACTTTATCAATGATCAAGAACCAAGTTCTTCAAGTTTCTTAACCAGGATCGTTCCTCTAGCCGAGGTTCTCGCTCCATTAAATCAAAAACTCCAAGAATTCTATCTGTGCATGAGCTGTCATGCACGACTTTCTCAATCATTTCCACCACGCGTCCCTCTCTCATTGATTCGTACTCGACACGCGCTATCAGGTCGCGTCGCTTCTGCGCGCGCAGCTTGACAGATACGTCGTCCAAGGCACATTTATTGTGGTTTTGTCGCCTTTTTGTGTTTTAATAAAACATCTCTCCCTCTCTCTCTCTCTCTCCGTCTCTTCACTTTGCATTCCTTCAGCATTGCTCAAGCTTTTTCTCTCTAAAGCTTCTCTCCCAAATCCTCCATTGTTGTTCCTTTCGAGCTCTGCTACTACCATATTTACCACCTCCGACGCTCTTTTTATCATTTGCTTTTGATCGTTCTTGTCGTCTGACTCCGGCGACCTTTATATCGGCACTTATTTCACTCGGTAAGTTTAAAATTCCTTCCCCCCTAAATTTGGTCTCCGACTTATTTTGAACTTTTATTACATGTTCATACGCTGTTTTCTACCACTATGAATCTGTTTCGTATTTTTTAATCTTCACTTGGGCCTTGAATTTCATCATGTGTGTGTTGAGCATGTTTGTTTGCGATTTTGTATTGTCCACTTAGTCTCTGGGTGTATGTACATACGAATTGTGCATACACTTGATGCCTTAGTAATCTTGCCACTGTTCTTTGGTTTTTGCACGTCTGCACACGCTTACATAGTGTTCTTTGAATTTCTGCTTGTTTTTCTTGAGTCTGAATCATTAGTCTTTTCTGTTTTTCTTGTTTATTTTCAGATCTTTCCCTTGATTTCCTGTTTTCCATATAGATTTAAGCTTGGGTTTTGATAAAGAAATCACATACTTAGGCAAATTGAAACAAACTCCCCTAAATCTTGAAAAACCTTTGCCCCCATTCCTGTTTAGGGTTTTAGCAGAGGTCCTCCAAACCCACATCAGCCACTCCCCTCTGAAATCTTATACCTTCCTCTTTTAGCCGACATCATGGGTATGTTCAGGTGGAGGGTAGATACCCCAGAAAAAATTAAGTACTTTAGGAGAGAGTTTTTCATCCCAGCCGATGTTCACCTTAGGCTGGCAGAGGAGGAGGACTCCATCATGCTTGATAGGGACTCCATGCCTTTCCCCGTAGTTACTTTTATAGAGTGTGGACTTAGGTTCCCTCTAAACATTCTTTTCCGACAAGTCCTTCATTACTACAAGCTCAACCCGATGCAACTGGCCATTAACTCCTATAGAGTCATAAACGGTATAATTGCTCTAACTAGCCGAGAAAACGCTAGGATAACACTAGCTGATATCCAATACTGTTATACCATGTGTAGCCTTATGTCTATTACCTCAAGTTGAGATCCACTGAGTACAAACTCATAGCTGACCTCCCAAACTCCAACAAAGGTGCTGGAGATGATTATTTTATCATCTCGGGCAACTGGGAGTTCTCATCCAATGACAACCTCTACCTCTATCCTTTGAGCCGAACAGTGTTCAAAGAGGGTGATGGTAAGAACCAAGTGTCGCTTTACTTGCTTTTAAGTCTTATTACTTTATTCCATTTATATGTTCTAATGTCTGATTTTTGTATTTGCAGCTCTCCCTCAGCCACCAAAAGATTTCCACAAAACATTCTTCCCCAACAAAGACTTTAAGAAGCTGCTGGGCTTGCTAGTTGACCAGCGCAAAGCCCCTCTTCTGCTCAACTATATATCGATGTACAAATCCGCACTCCTTGACGTCCCCAAGAAGAGCAAGTCTCCACCATCAGCAACAACTCCTCCTACCATTTTCATTACCGCGGCCTGACCAAGCCTCAACTTCTAATCTAGTGGAGCAGCCATCAACATCTGCTCCACAACTGATTCCTCCTGCCCAGCGCTAACGCCGTCGCCAAGTTCTGATTTTTGCCCTTGTTGACAGAACCGGCAGCCGCAAACGCCGACTTTCTGAGTCCTCGGCCTACGACCCAGCGAACCCACCTACTGCACTTCTAGCCATACACTTTGGTGCTAAAGTCACAGTCGCCTCCACTGCCGACGAGATGGGCCGCAAACCAGCAGTTGTTAAAGACCTACTTGCCAATATCCCTAGGGTTGTCACCGTGCAATCCTTATTCTCTCCATCCCAACAAAATCCAAAGCCAAAAAGGATGAAGAAGGCCAAAGCAAAGGCCATAGTGACTCAGATCGATTCTGAGGACACTGTGCTGATTTCCAAACTTGCTGAGGCTGAAAAGAGTGCCCTATCTGCTGAGAAACAGCCAACCGAGGCCCCATAATCCGATGCCCCATTGACCAAAAGGCCGAGATCCGACCACCAAGAAGGCAGCAGTTACTCTCGAAACATGACTTGGGCGCCCGAGATTATGGTTGATGACAAACCATTTTCTGCCGGCAACATCGTGACAAATCTTGAAGTCGATGCAACCCTGTCGACGGCTGTTCTTTTGCCAGAAGACATGAACCGGATGGCCGAGTTACATGAGTATGAGAACTTTGCTCTCATGATGCAACATTCGGTTTTGGTAATTCTCTTTTACCCATTTCTTTACAGTTATTTCTATATTTAGAAAAAATCTCACTAATCTGTTTTACTTCTTGCAGGCTATTCAGCATACTCACTTATATGCTATCAAAACCGAGATGATGAGGAAGGAGTTGGCCAAAAAGACAAAAGAAGTAGCCAAACTCCTATCCTCACTCAACTAAGCTGAGGCCAACAATCGAGCTCTAATAGACCAGGCCAAGGATGCCAAAGTTGCTCAGAATTTGGCTGAGGAAAAATCCAAAATGGCTAATAACGAAGCCGAGGCCGCAAGAGCCGACCTTGAAGCTGCCAAGGCCAAGGCAACTGACTTGGAGGCCAAGCTTCAGGAGGCCTTTGCCTCTAAGGAAGCCGAGGTAAAGGTGGCTAATGAAAAAGCGTTCGAAGAGAGGCAGGCGCCGTCCGTGATCAATACAAACAACAAGTCAACTTGGCTTGCAACCGAGGTTATTACCTTAGTTGGACGGAAGCCCTCAACAAGTTAGCTATTTCCACGGACTCTGACCTTCGAGACATCAACTAGCTTAAGGTGTCTTTCCCTCTAGAGCTCGAAGATGATGTTGAGGACGATGAAACCGACGAAGTGGAGGAGGAGGCTGCCACTGAGCCAAGTCTCCCACCCCCAATGAGCAAATAGACCTGACTTAGGATGAGAAGGATGACTTACCTTCCAAGGGCATCTCTCATAAACCAACCACATCTGAGGTCGAGGTCTAGTGTGCTGAAAAAAGTCTAGATCAAACTTTGCTAGAGATAGACGCTGAGATAGTGGCTGAACAGAATGCGACACCACCATCCGAGGTGGAGAAATCACAAATCAGTCATAGTACTTAGGATGTTTTATCTTTTCTTTGTACTGTCTCTTCTTTCAGTTGTACTTTGTTTTGTCTGAACAAATGTTTAGCTTCATACTTGGCCGATGTGCCTTTCATGTAATTGAACAAGTAATCTTTTTTTTTTTTTTTTTTTTTTTGTGTGAATGCAAGTCTCCTCCTTTCTTCTAAGTGTTTGAATGCTTTCTTTTCTCTTATGCATGTTTACCACTTTCATACTTAGAATAATTTTGCATGTCTTTAAAGTATACATTTATCTGTATAACCTCTTCAGAGTAAAGTACCTCGGACATAACTTCTGATTGTTTATCTCGGCCTTGGCTTAACACTTAAAAATATTGTAAAATATTTTTACAAGTGTTGTTTTAAACTTGCCACTTCACTCTCACTTCTTGTCTTCTTTCAAGACTTCTTGTCACGACCCAAACCCGCCCCTATGGGTTTAGCATCGCAACCGGCCAGTAATCTATGATTACCGAATGCCTGCTTAACAGTAAAGACAGTAATACAGAGTAAACAGTAAATAAAAGATGTCCAATGAGCTGTGAACACCTGAATGCGAAAAGACTTTAATGCACAAGCCACATTTATAGACAAAACATATATATACATACGTCGTATATACACCTGACTTCCAGGTGAGGGACCAAATCCCTCAAACATAACTGTACAATCGAGTCTTAAACATTTATTACAGATCAGAACAAAAGGGCGAAACTGAGACACCCCAAAAATAGCCTTAGCTTGAACAGACTCGGAACCTCGAGGTGAGACACGGTGGTTGGCTTGACAAACGGGAGCTTAACTTGACGCTCCTAGCATCGATCTGGTGCCTGGACACCTACATATAAATATAAACAGTGAGCTAAAGCCCAGTGAATAACAAATGCGTAAAGGGGTTAAGAATGAATGTCCTTTCAGTAATTAAAATAGTCAATTGTATTAGTAAATCAGTTATTCAATCAGTGGCTCATATCTCATGCCATAATAGTCATTTAGAGAACATAACAGTCATATGTGGTACATCCAATAGCAAAGTAGTACAGTAGGTCTTAACAGACCGAACAGTCAGTTGATGGCCATCATAACAGTAAACAGTAGTAGTTCCAAACATGGGAACTGACAGAGATCTCTGTGACAGTAGCAGTAACAGTACAATAACAGTAAATTGCTATGGATGCCACGAATACAGTTTACAAATAGGACAAACATTCATTCAGTAAGTAATGTCATTTCAGAAAGCAGTATCATCAGTCGTTCAGAAATAGTTGTAATTGAACATATCTTTACAACATTGTTACTCACAGAGTACTGGGCTACAGACAGGCTAATGAGCGTCCTCGGATGCCAATCCTACAGTTGTAGAACGAACACACACTCGGGATTAATAACTTAGCCCCTAACTATACTGGTGTGGTTCTATAACATTATCCCCATTAAGATGCCTTAAACATGGCCTAGGAATGCTTAGGATGAAATGAGGATGCAAAAATGTACTTCAAAACACTTTTCAAATTTTTGCTGAAACAGGGGTCTCGCTCGAGCGTGGCTTTCTACGCTCGAGCGAGCTTACCAAAATAGAGGGGTCGCTCGAGCGTAGGCTTCCTCGCTCGAGCAGTCTGTAAAAATGCAAAAAGTGCTGGATGTTGAAAATCCCCGCTCGACGCTCGCTCGAGCGTGAGTCACAGCTCTTCGCTCGAGCGTAGGTCTCGTCGCTCGAGCGTGCACCAAAAATCTGAGAGCTTACAATCTACGCTCGAGCCAGCATTCCTTCGCTCGAGCGGAGCTCTAAACAAAAGGATGGTCGCTCGAGCGTGGAAGCCAAAATCTGGAATTTCCAAATTTGCCTCCAAGGCTCAAACCAAGCATTCAACACATCAAAACTCAATCTTTTGGGCCTATTTTCTAGAAAACACTTGAGAACTCATACTACAACATGTTTTGAAGATCAATTTTGTAAAATCAGGCCCAAAGGAGGGACAATTAAACACACTTTCAAAGAAACTTTCATGAACAATGCAAGAACATCACATGCATGAGTTTCCCATGAACTCTAATGCTCTAAAACATGATCAAATGCAAGATTGAGCTCAAAATCAAGGTGAATTCATGGGCTACAACCAAAATGTGAACTTGCATGTAAGAATTTCCATGAAAACAACCTCAAAATGCAAGAATATGTACATGCATGCAAGAATTAGCTCAGAATTCAACCCTTCAATTTAATTCTAGACTTTAAACTCCAAATTTCCATGAACTAAGCATGAGACAACTTAAATTCACAAGTAAGAAGATGAATTCTCTACCTTATGTCTTGGATTCTAAGTATGGGAGCTCAAATTTGCAAATTCCCCAAATTCCCTTCAATTCTTCTAAGTTCAAGCAAGAATTCTAGATGAACTCAATCTTTCTCCCAATTCACTCTCTCTCACGTTTTGGTCTAGGAAAGTGGCTGAAGAATGGTGCTAAGCAAAGTGTATGAATTAAGCCCCAAAGGTGCCTCTAAAGTGGTCCACTAATGGCAAACATGTAATTTACTTGAACTAATGTGATTTAACATTATTTAATCTAATTTAATCGTTCCAAATCAAATTTTAATTAAACTTACCAAAAAATCACATAATCCTAATTAGCATATAACACTAATCAATTTCTAATTCGGTCGCCGATAAGGCTTTCAATTCGCAATTCGAAATTAAAGACATGAACAGATCATCTAATGACAAACAAATAGAAATGCAACTAATGCAACACACTCATACAAACAGATCAGGATTTCATTCTAATTAATTACTTATCATGCTTAATCACAGATTAGCACTAATCAGAGGTAAGGGTTGTCACACTTCTGTCTTCTATGCTTCCCAAGTTTGGCAACATGGTTATCTCGACAAATACGTATGTACTTTTTGCAATATTACCTCGGCTTAACTTCAACTTATAAATTTTTCTGAAAATTTCAACAAGTGATAAGTCAACTCTAGCTTGTAAATTTTTCTACAAAATTCCAACTCCCAAGCACTTTAAACTTTTACTTATCATTCTCTAGCTCCTGGCCCCCTAATGTTAACTTAAGTTTCACTTATGTCCACATTAAGTACGTATAGTTTTTGCCGAAGTCAGATTCAAACAAAGACTAGCCGAGGTTCTCAACCTTGATTTCTTTGTTAATCTAACTGAAATGCACTTAGTTTCATTCGAAGCTTAAATCTGCCGACATGGAAAGGCTATGTTAAACCAACTTAGTTCAACTCTATTATATGCAAGTTTAATTTCATCTCTGTCATATAATGAATCTAAGTTATTCGTCATGTTTCAATTAGAAACATCGCCAACTTAGTTCAACTCTATTATATGGCAAGTATAAATTCAACTCTGTCATATAATAAGTCTAAGTTATTTCAGAGTAAATTGTGGGTGCTGATTTCCGACCACACTGTCAAACAGGAACTCAGCAGGAGAGCACAGGCAGAATAGATTATGCCTAAACAACCTGTCATAGAAAGATAAGACTCCGGCAGTGGTTCATCCACCCGGGGGCACTCCGACGATCAAGTCAGTACTCAGTTATCTCTCAAAGATAGCAAATAGTGCTTAACTCATAAGTCTGAAATACGAAAAGCGTACCTTAGACCCACAAGGGTGCTTTACTTTTATAGCCAGCACTAACCTGATCCTTGTAGAAGCCTAGCTTCAATGGAATCTGGCTCAATACACATCCTGGTCTCCCAACCAGATAAAGATAAACTCCCTAAGAGCCTTATCTTTAATCCAGACTTAGGTCTTCTCCCATTCTAGGACTCTTGTCCCTTATCCATTCATCTCGGATTCGGTATTTCCGCAGATAACCTCGGCCTAACTGAGATCACCTCGGCGCTATGACCAAGGCACGTGGCACCTCGGCTGACACTTCGGTATCACATTGGCCACGTGTTGTCACTCACAAAATATGTCCCCACATGAACCATATGGAATAGCTTGTATTTAAAAGGTGAAAATGGATAGGAAAGAGACAAAGAGGATTGTTATGAATTTAATTGTATCAATAATCATCGTTGGCTTTATAATTGTCGAGTTGTACAATTGTTGTGAAATTGGGATTCTGGAGAAATGAGAAGGGGTGTTGGTAAATGTTGCGTGTGTTAGAGTGATAGGATTAATCTATGTTACATACATGTGTTGGATTAGAAAATATAAATTGAATAGTTGGATTTTGATAACTAAATAGGGAAAATGTGATGATTCGTTGTGGGTATTGGAATTTGGAGAGAAGGGAAATAAATTTTGAAATCAATATGAAATTTATATACTTTTGTGAAATGAGAAATAAAAATGAGAAGTAAGAAAAGTTGACTTTTTTTAAAATTAAAAAAAAAAAGTGAATAATTATATTTGTGACGAAATTACTGCTTGTTGAACTAAATTTGAATATTTTGAAAATTGAATCATAAAATGGGATGGTAGTGATGGAAGAGAATTTAAGTATGAGTTTTCTAAATGGCATGAATTAGAAATTGATTTAATTGGAATTAAAAGATGAACGTTATATAACGAATAAGTGTTGATAAAATCCAAATCAAGAAGACGAAATTGGATTTGTGGACTTGGTCCTTATGGTTTCAGAGGCTGTGTTCTTGGCCATCGGTAGAGGATGGCATTGAAGCTATTGAATAAATTGTGGAATTTGAAAAAAATGTGTAAGTTGTGGATGTGAATGAAAGAGCGCATTGATATAGATTCCTCTCCCATCTGGATTTGTGCCAGTAAAGTTTGGTGCTTTGACATGGGTTCCCTTCCCTCCGATTCGTGCCCGGTAAAGTGTGAATAGGTTCCTCTTCCCTCCATCTTGAGGTTCGGTAAAGTTTTGCACTTTCAAATGGGTTGTTCTCCCCTCCGGTTTGTGCCTGGTAAAGTGGATTGTGGTGGTTCTGGCTTGGTGAAGTTGGATTATGTTATGAGATAATTATGTGTAGTTTATCTTCATATTGGTGTTGTGATGAAAAAGGATGCATTGTTGGTCTTCTGTGCTTGTGACCGACAAAATAGAGTAATGTGTGTCGATGTGTCTATTGTTGCTTGTTTATGTATTGTTGTGGGGTATTCCACCTACTCTTGTGCTTAAGGACATAGAATGTGGTAGCTATCCTTGTGAATGTAATGCTTTGATATACATAGCAGATTAAATGTTAATTAAATTATGAGACTGTGATAATGAAATAAATGATTGAGATTCATAGTGGGAATAGTGGCAGATACATGAATCCGTTTTAAATGTAGAAACTTGTATTTAAAAAAATAATGGTTATCGTGAGTTTTCTTTAGAACTAAAATGGAAAGAATGGAATGATAAGAACGGTTATTTTTCTTGTCCTGTTAAAGATGATCATTTGAGAAAAATATACTTATGTAAGTATATTTTTGAAGTATGAAATGTCACATTAACCTTTATATGTATATATATGGAGCATTCATGATCATAACTAATTATATGTTGCTATTGTTTTAGGATTTTTGGGATCTCTACTGGACCTTTGTGTTCATCCTACGTTACTAATCCATTTTCCAAGTATGGAGTGAAGAGTTGCTTAAGACTTGAACAGGGCCGGACCTGGGGCATAGGCCACAAGGCCATGGCCTAGGGCCTCTTAAAATAGACTAAAAAAAAGGGGCCCATTCTATTATAATTTAGTGTAATATATTAGGTATATTTTAAGTCTAAAAAAATTTAAAAAAGGGCCTAAATTAACTTAAAATAAATTGACTCATTAAAAAAATTGAAAGACCATTCAAAAAAATTAGCATTGTTATCAATTGAAAATAGATCCAAAAAAGGGGTCTCTCTTATTATAGTTTAGTCTAATATATTAAGTATATTTTAAGTCCAAAAAAAATTAAGAAAGGCCCAAATTAACTTGAAATAAATTAATCCATTAAAAAATTGAAAGACCCATTTAAAATAATTAGCATTGTTATTCATTGAAAATAATTTTGCAAAAAAAATTAGATTATTCAAGTATGATTGATTTATTTGCTTCTAAAAATACAAGAAGAGTGAGGATCAAGCGATACTTATTAGTTATTGTAATGTAATGTTAAGTATTTTTTGTGATTTAGACACAAATCTTTTGTCCTTTACTTTCATTTTTTTTTTCATTCGATGAAAAAAAAAAATGTGAAAGGTCCCAGAAATTTATTAATTAATTATCGGCTTTGGGCCCCGGAAATATCAGGACTGGGGCCTGGACTTGAAGTCTTATATTTGTTGGCTGTGGAGCCTTTTAATTGTAGGCGAAATGCCAATATATTGTAAAAACGGTTAACCCCTTTGCTTATTTTCATTTATCTGTATTTGATAATGTAAGCTACAGGCGTGCATTGTGATTCATTGTATGTACACAAGAGGGAACATTGTAAATTATTGATTTCTTTATTGTTTCAGCATCTTTATCATTATTGAAATTGATTGATTAAAGGATATGGTAATATTACTCGAGTAATAAAAGTTGAGATGTTACATGCATGGTGTGTGCCACCACTTTTAGTAAATACAAAGCATACAACTCATTTAGCGAAGCTATGTCATGTTTTTTTTTCCTATCCAAAATACCTCTGTATAATTGTCTTAGTTTCAAATTTTGATTTTGGTTTTGATTTTTTTCTTAGAGGAATTACATGCAAATATGAGAAGGGGAACAAAATTACCAACATATGAAGGGAAGCAACACTTGCACCTCCACTACCTTTCATTTGCTTCTCATCACAGACACACTTACACTCTATGTATTGTAATTTTTTTCCCTTCTCCCATCTGCACGTAATTCTCCCTTTTTTTCTTCTATCAATTTTTTTTTTTTTTAGATAACTGTTACAATTTTTACATACTAGTAGGTGACCTGGGCGATGCATGAGAATTTATTTTAAAATGAAAATTTGTATTTGAATCTTAATACTTTATATGTAGAAAATTTTAGTAATTGAAAACTAAATACAAACAGGTTTGCTAATAGCTGATGAAATAATTTTTCACTATATGTGTGATCTTATGTAAAAAAACTCATAAAAATAATTTTTTCAAATTAAAAAAAAAAGAAAAGTGTATTCTCAACTTGAAATCAAATCCTCATTTGTGTTAATCAAATTTACCAAAAATCATAAATCTCATTTGTATCAAAATATTTTTTTTTCCTGAAAATGAAATAAAAACAACGAAAAATTCTGCAATATACAAATTATGACTTGGTTATAACTCATGGTGTATTATTTTGGTTATTAATAAAGTGTTTGCTAATTTCTTATATTTTTTGTTATGTCTAAAGTAGTGCATCGGATCTTTAATTATGTTTCAAGTGATTTTTTATTATGATCCATTATAATAATTTTATATGATAATATTAAATTATTTTACTACACGAAAAAGTGCTTAAGATAGGTTGACTAAAAGATAGGAGTTATATTTATATTAGTAAGATGGTAAGAGTATTCACTTTGATACATAAAAAATTATAAATTCAAATTATAAACATTGTCCCCAAAGGTAATTAGGTACAAAATCTCTATAAACTTAATAATTTCAGTTCTTAAAGGGATTCTGATTAATTATGTGACACATCATGATAATCGCAAATTTTTATATTCCAGCCAAATTATTTTTGTATATTTTTTCTGGCAAAGCTCATGAAAGTTGATTATCAGTAATACTATAAATTCAAAATTTTATTTAAAAATTATTCAAGAAACAAAAATAGGTGCCTTAAATATACACAATCATTTTCGATGAATCGTTATTCTTTAAAATAATATTGTACACTATTTATCATTTGGCATTTATCAATTCATCTTTTAAAACTTAATAATAAAAAAATAGTATTGAGTTCCATTATTTTAATCGATCAATATCAAATTGGATGCTATATGTGTATGTAAATCACCTCTAGAAATATGATGTCTAACATAAAATCACAATGGAGTTAACTTTAATTAATGTAATTATATTTTATATTATGATATGTATTACAAAAGAATAGTTTTAATTTTAATTTAAAATAAATTTAAATTTAATTTTTTTTAATAATAATTTTAGCATTATCGTTCTATAAAAGTGTTACTTGAATACTTATATATAATAAATTTAGTTAAATTATTTATTTATTTATTTTTATAATTTTAGTTCTATTGTGCTATAAAAGTGTAATTATCATTTAATAATTTTATATGATATATATTAATTATAAGACATACTCATTTTGATATTAAAAATAATAGTTAAATTAGAAATAGAATTAGTGATATAAAACTAAAAGTGATTCTAATTATTTATTTTTATTTTTATTTTTATGTTTATTTAGAAAATAAAAATATGTAGAATAGAACTATACAAAATTTATTTAAAAGATTAAATATAAATATAGGGAAAATTAGTCTATGGTCCCTCTCCTATGTTTAGTAATGTAAGAAATCTACAATATTATCTTATAATGTCTAAGGTCCCTCAACTCCCATTCCCATATATCATAGAGAAATTTAACTCTCTAAAATCAAACCTCATTTTCTCTCTCTCTCTCTAAACTCCTCCTTCTCCGATCACTACACGACCTCCTCTCCAGCCTCCTCTCGCTACGCCCAAGACCTCACTGTCAAACGCTTCGCAAAGTCTAGCTGTTTGACCAACATCGAAACCCTCATCGAATCCCACAAAAACGACCCCAAAATCACTCAAGAACCTTAGCTGTCTAGCCTCATTCGATCCTATGGCATCACCGGAATGTTCAATCATGCCCTCAAAACCTTTCATCAAATGGACGATTTCGGAACCCCTAGATCGACGATCTCATTCAATGCTCTTATCTGGAAGATCGAGACCAGAGTTTCCTCGCCGATACCGTTATGTAGGTTTGAAAACCCTTTGAAGAAAATGTTCAACACAGATGTGAGTTTGAAGAAAACCCTTTATTGGTATGTGAGTTTGGTGAAGATGTCAAGGTCAACACAGTTTGTTGGTGTGTGAGTCTGGGAAGGATTTCTCCGTTATCTCTTTATTATCTTCTATTTTAATTTTGAAATTGAAGCTTTTCTTCATTGTAGCTATCTATGGAGTCCATTTTCTGCATTTTAATCTCTTAAAATGTAGACTGACTTGTAGACATCAACAATTTCTCTAATTCAAACCAGAGAAAATTCAAATTTCTCTGAGTTCAAACCAATCAAGAGAAAATTCAACAACACAGAGAAAATTACCTAGAGAAATTAAATTTCTCTGAATTTAAACCAGAGAAATTCATTGAAAATTGAATGCTTTTGAATTTTCTCTAGATTGAACCAAAAAAATTTCTAGACTTCCCAAAGAATTCAAGCTTTTTGGATTTTATGAGGCTTTCAAGCTTTTTGTGAGCAACATTTATGATATGATCATCATTAAAAAGCAAGCCATGAACTTCATACCATTGTTGGTGAAATTTACTAGTCTGGTTAAGTGCTGTGTTGTGATATCCATTGCTTTTGGTGTTTTGAATATCTTGCAGTCCAAAGAAAATTGGTCAAAATGAATATGATGTTTGTTCAATTTTCTCTGGGTTGTTATTGTCTGAATGTCTTACAGTCTAGAGAAAATTGGTCAAAATGAAAATTGTAGTTGTTCAATTTTCTCTGGTTTAATTAAAAACATAGAAAAAATTATGAGCAAACCATAGAAAATTGGTAAAAAACACAGAGAAATTTTCAGGGAAGTCTAGAGAAATTTCCAGAATTTTTCTGGAGGGAATTTCTCTGGGAGGTTCAGAGAAATCCTTTTGGAAGTGCAGAGAAATTAATTTCTCTAGAAAGAATTTCTCTGGAGAGAAAATCTCTGGGGAGTCCAGAGAAATTCTTTGGGTTGAATTTTCTCTGGATCGATGTTGAGAAACCTTAGACATTATGAAAATATTAGGTGTTCTTTATGCTATAAAATTTTAATACCATGGACCTTAAAAAAAATCCCCATAAATATATTGTGATTAGATTAAGGAGAAAATACATAAATTAATAGGTAAAGTATTGATTTTTTTCTTTAATATTCTTTTTGAATTATTCATACATATTGTATATTGGTATATAAAATTTAAATTAAATATAAATATTTGGTAATAAATAATTTCATGCTAAATAAAAAATTAAATATAAATTAATATTAGGATATCAATAAGATAGACAAAAAAAAAAATATATATATATATAATTAATTTGATCTGTGCGATGTACATAGTTAACCATATTCTGTCTTATTTATTTATTTGTTTATCAAGATTATTATTTTTTTTGTCAAATAGCATAATATTAAATTATAATTATATATATAAGGAAAATTAATATTTTTCGAATAGACTCCATATAAAATTAATTATTATAATTGAAATTAAATTTATATAAAATTTTATAATTATATATTTAGAGAAAATAAATATTTCTTAAATAAAATCTAAATAAAATTAATTATTATAATTGAAATTAATTTGTATAGAGTTTTATACGTAAATAAAAAATTTATTGTGATGTGACTTTTTTTTTATTTATTTATAAAAGTAAACTTTTAAAATGTGTTATATATATGATGTATTGCGTGTGTGCATAGTCTATAGCGAGAAGGTCAAGAATTCAACAGGGAAATATAGTGGCGTAGGGAGGGAATAAGTTGGAAAATGCAGAGCCCACATAATTGCTTACAATATTATTATTATTATTACTATTATCATGAATACACGACACGTGCACAAAATCCTCCCCCATCAACGCAAATTATAACAAAAGAATTACAACTCAACACTTGTAGTTTAACCATCGGAGAAGAAATACACAATCTAAAAGATTTATAATAGGCGAGAAATTATTAATTTTTATATTTTCATAAAAATTAGGGGAAAGCACCAATAAATCTCAAATTTAAAAATGTTAAATCATTTAGTCCCGAATGTTTTTTGTTAGACTAATAGGTCCTATTTCTCTAAAAGCTTACTATAGGGCTTTTTATGTCTAACATTATTCATCGAACATCAAACATTAGCAACGTCAGAATTATTTATCAAACATCAAACATTACCAACGTCAGGATTGTTCGTATAATTTCGGTGAGAACAATATCAACGTTAGAATTATTCATCCAACATCTAACATTATCAAACGTCAGGATTATTCATCAAACATCAACCATTAAACATTAGGATTATTCATCATACATCAAACATTATTCATCAAACATCAAACACAACCATTAAACATTAGAATTATTCATCAAACATCAAACATTATTCATCATACATCAAACATCATAATCAAAAATAATGTCAAATATCACAACATCATAATCATCAAAACAACATCAAACATTTTGAGTGTTTCAAACAACAAAAATTAATGTAGATCAAGCAACATCATCAAATCGGCAACATCATCGTGGGTGTTTCAAACATCAAACACCCAGAAATCTACAATTAAATCTGCTTCAAACATCTCACAAAAAAAACTTTCATCAAATCGGCAACATCAAACATTGATCTCCGATTTTCTAGACAATTAAATCTCACTTTAATCGTAATTTTACTATCTATTCAACATTTATTCTATTTAAATATAATGGTCTATATTTTATGTACCATACAGTGTGAATTTTCCCTCTTCTCCAGATCTGCTAACATGAGGAGTGAGACGAAGACGACGAGTTGAGACCCAAATCTTCGACGACGACGAGGTACACCGGCAGCGGCTGAGGCAGCATGACCCGAGTTCTCTGTCTCTATTTCAGATTTGGTAACAACGAGTACAAGCCAGACCCATCGATTTTAATAACAGAGCAAAGTGAACGCTCCTCTGCCGTTATCTCCATCATCACGCGTGTTTATAAACCCTTATTCTTCTCTTTTTCACACCCATCAATACATCTCTCTCTCTCTCTCTTCGATTAAACACCAAAAAATCAAATTAATTCTCTGTAATTTTGAATCTCCACATACTCGAATAAGCTCTCATCATCAAATTAATTCTGGGTTGGGGTTTTGAGAGAGAATAATCAAGACTGTAAGTTGTCAAATAGGTATGAATTGGGGTTTACTTGGTGTTACAGAGAGGTATCTTTGTTGGGTTTTCGACAATTGAGCCTTTATCTCCATCATCATATTTGATTATTCTTCTCTTTTTCACACCCATCAATACTCTGAGTTGGGTTTCTTTTCACGTGTGTTTACCATGATGTTTACCATTTTGGGTTGGTGTCACGTTATATTAATGAATTTGATGTTTGAAATTTGATGTTTAAATAATGAATCTGATGTTTGAAATATGATGTTTAAATAAATTTGATTTTTGGTGTTTATGCTTAAATAAATTTTTCATGATGATTGTTACGATGTTGTTTTTGATAATGTTGTGATGTTTTAGGATGTTATTTTGATGATGTTTTACGATGTAGTTGATAATGTTGATATTTTTATGATGTTGATTTTTAATGATGTTTTTTAGTGATGTTGGTGATATAGTTGATGTTTGTTGATGGTGATGATGTAGTTGATGTTCGGAAAGGAAAGAAATCATAAACAGGACTAAATGGTTTAATAAAAAACATTTAGGACTAAATAGAGTAACATTTATCAAAATGGGATTTATGAGTAATTTCTCCTAAAAATTAACCTTCTGACCTTTCATATAGGAATAGCATTTTCTACTATATTTTCAAAAAAATTATTAATGCTCCAATTACTGCATATTTTACTATATTTTCATTTATTTTATATGACATATTTTGTAATGGTTAGGTTTTAGGGTGTGAAAATAATCACAATCTATGGACTCGCGCTATCCCACACCACTAACCCAGACTAACCCAAATCAACATGTGCAGTTAAGAATATGGGCCGATTTGAGTTGAGTGAGTTAAATGATAAAAATCAAAGGTTGGCCAGTTGGTTTGCAAGTTAAAATTTGTCAACTAGTCTACAAATTAATTAAATTTGCCAACATGTACACATAAAATTAATCTATACTTATTCATTTTTATATTGTGTTTGGATCATAAACTTATATAAAAATTTAAAAAGAAAAAAAAAAGAAATGAAAAAAAAAAAAATTTGCTTATTATTCACATTTTTCTAAATACATTCTTAGGCCTCGTTTGGCAATATCACTTTTTAGCCTAAAACTTAAAAAGTCACTAAAAAAATTAAAAAATCAATAACTTATACAAAAAGTCAAAGATTTCATTTTCTCTCTAACTTTTTGCATATCTTTTCGTATAAAATCAAAAAGTCATCCCAAACATATTAATTTTTTTTACATTATATTTTAACAAAAAAGTTAAAAATTACTAAAAAAAACCTATTTCCAAAAAAGATCTTAATCTCTCCCTATAATATGTTTTCGAGAATAACATGTCTGTCAAGTAACAAATAATTGAACATTCTAAAAAAAAAAAAAAAGTAGCAAATAATTGCTAGAAGAACGAGACTTCATGGGCCAAGGAGAGACGGACCACCATTCACCACCAGCAGAGTCATTGCCAGTGCTACGTTCCTCCTCCCACCACCATCACCCACAACCACTAATTTCCACCCCACAAATAACATTCACTCGAAAGTTCCTCATCTATTCATCACAACAATTCATTTTTACTATGTCAATCAAAATTGTTCAAAATCCAAAACAATTAGTTTTTTTAAAATAGAGAAAATTAAATCACAGTATAACAGTAAAAAAAATTATTTACTTTAATAATAATTAAAATGTTATAATTTTTCATAATTTTGTATTTTTTTTTCTTTTGACCAGTGTAATCTGATTTTTCCTTTAAAATATCACATTTAAAATGACTATACGCTTTTTAGATTTACTACTGCACCTACATTATTTGACCTATCATAAGTGTTTGTTTATTACTATTTTTATTTTTATTTTCCAAAAACGTTACTGCTTACTTTTTTGTTGCCCTCTCTTGTCGGTAAATTTCTCCAACAGCCCCACTCTTTAGGTGACAATAATTCTTGCATTTATACAGCTCAAGAATCTGTCAAATAACTTATTTAATTAATGCTCAACTTATACATTTTTGTAAAATTATTTATGTAAGTTCGTAAAAATTTATATAATTTTCTGATAGAGTTGTTGTATAATGTGTATTGCACATTAGAGCATTTGAGATAAAAATAAAAAATAAAAATCCTAGTGAGATCAAAATACCCTTTTATTCATTTCCCTCTATTTTTATCATTTTATCCTTTTTTTTTTATCATTTTTTTTTGAACCCTTTTTATCATTTCATAATTAACATATTAAAAAAATTTTTAGCTAATGACGTAATACACCAATAATTTTTTTTAACCATGTTTAATCAAATTTATCCCATAAACAAGTGTAGAAAATGTGGCACATAATAAAAAGTTGAAGGGGCAAAAAAATTTCAAACACTTTTTTCATTGTAAATAAATTTATTATGGGGCAATTTTTTTATTCTTTATTTTTATTTTTAAGTTAAGCATTTCTTTTCACCATAAATAAATTTATTATGAGACAAATTCAATAAGCATTATCATCATACTACTACGTATCAACTAATGTGACAAATTTCTCCATATCATGTAACTAATATCTTACCTGTATTTTTCTTTTGTCCCTTCAATTTATTATTGTCTCATTTTCTTCCCATTTATTATGGGATAAATTTTATTAAATATGGTTTAAAATAAAATCATTAGTGTATTACACCACTAGCTAATTATTATCTAATATGTTAATTCCTAAAAAAAATATGGAAGGGATATGAAATAATAAATAAATAAAATGATAAAATAAAGAGAAATGAACAAACGGGTATTTTGGTCTCACTAGGAAAAAGCACATGGTGTGAGTCTCATATCCATGTAGGGCATGTGATAAAACCTTTAGTAAAACATTTAAGGTCCCTAACATTTTCGTATATTTATTATCTTTTATACTTTCTATAATAGTTGGAATTAATTACTATCATTTAATGCATTCTTAATAAGTGCCCTAGGAGAAACTCAAAGGGTACTAGGCAAAATGTGGTATAAAAGTCCACAGAAAAGTGCTCTCTTTATTTTGCCTAACTAGTTTAGTTAGTGTGTACTCTAATCATACTCTTTATTTTAGCAAACTAACCAAACTAACATAATTAATTATTTTTTAAAAAAAATATTATAAACATAAATAAAAAATACAATCTTTTTTACAACATGTTCCATATGCACCCAGTATTGACGTGGTTGTTGACGTGACATTTACAAATATTTTTAAAAAAAATATATTATTAAATTATTTTTTTAAATAATATTTTTACACGATTATATTTTTAAATGATCATATTTTTTTCAACGATAATATTTCTAACGATCAAATGAGCTGGAATAGAAAATAAACAACAAGCAAATATGGACAAATTGACGGGGATATCCTTTGCCTAGTCATGAACATTAGCTACTTGTGGAGAGTCAAAATAAAAAAAAAGGACAAAATAATTTTTGCGATGTAGAGCCCAATGGAAGAAGACCAAACCAACTTCACTAATGTTGTGTTTGGTTGGAGGATTTGGGGAGGGATTTGGAAAGGGAAATGGAAAAGGTAGGTGAAATGTGAATAAAACATGCCTATATGTTACCTAGTTTCACACACCTTTTCCTTTTCCCTTTTCAAATCCCTCTCCAAATCCTCCAATCAAACACAATATAAGGAAAATGTCTTATATAGCTCTTTTATCTCCTCCCTTGGAGATACTCTAAAAGCACTTATTAACAAAACTCAATAACTAATTAAACCAAAAAAAAATTAACTCAAAAAGTAATACTATACAAATAAAAAATTGATATATAATGATGTAATTCATTATAAACTTTTTACTTCAAAACAAAATACCTTTAAAAATAGATTTAATTATAATAATAGTATTACCATATCATTCTTATCAAAAAAATTTATATGTTTAGAATTTTCCTAACTAAAAAAAAATGCATTTTGGTATGGCTGAAAGAACAGAGGAGAACAATAATGTTTGAGAGTTTTAATTTGAGAGTTCTAATATAACTCTAATAATGTGGAGAATACCCATGTGAAGGTGGGGCAACACTCCTCTCTTTATCTCTCTACTATCTCTCTCTTCCACCTAATTAGAGCTCCATCTAGGAAGCACGGATACGGATACGGGATACGGGTACGATACGATACGGATACGGCGATACGGCAAAATTCGAAAAAGTAAGATACGGATACGGCGGGGATACGTTCATAAAAAATATTATTTTTCACAATTTTTAGTAATGTAACATACACAAAATAAAACAAATAAAACTCATCAATTCAATTAAACAAATAAATATTAAACTCATCAATTCAATTTAACTCATTTCCTAAAATTTATGGTAAACAAATAAAACAAAACATTAATGTAGCATCACCCATAACAATCATAATGCATCATCCATAACAAAAATTCGTCAATTCAATTAAATTTCAACAATTTTAACAATATAGCATCACCCATAACAACCATAATGCAATTCAATCCCAAATTAAGGGGGAAAAAATTTACAAAGTTTATTTATTTATCAATAAGTTTATTTATGTATTTATTAATAAGTTTTTTTTTACCTTATTTGATTTATTAATAAGTTTACAAAGTTTATAATTTTATAAGTTGACAAATTTTATTTTTAATAAGTTTATTTATTTATTTATTTACTAATAAGTTTTTTTACCTTATTTTATTTATTTATTTATTAATAAGTTTATTTATTTATTTGTTTTATCAGATTTTTTTTTTATCAGTGTTTTATCAGATTAGCCCTTTCTTTTTTTTTTTTTGATCAGTGTTTTATTTATTTAAGTAAATCGCAGAGTATATACATACAATACAACAAATTAAAAAAAATAAAATAAAAATAAATAGGCAACAAGGAGATGAGATCGAGTCAAGAGGGGGGAGGGAGATGAGATAGATCTCCAGCCAACAGATGAGATCTCGAGTCGAGATGACAGACAGATCGAGCTCGAGCGAGAGGGAGAGGGAGAGAGAGAGAGAGATCGTGAGATCGAGTGTTGTGAGAGGCAGACAGAGGGAGCGAAAGGGAGAGAGAGAGGGACGAACCTGAAAGACGATCGTGGAGCTCCTGTTCGAGAGAGAGGGACGACCTAGCTGCTGTTCGAACTGTCCTCCTTCGACCTAGCTGCTGTTCTTCGACCTAGCTGCGGGTTCGATCTCTCCTCCTCCTCCTCTTTTTTGTGTTTTATTTTATATTTTTTTCATATTTTACAATTTGACCCTTTTTTAAAGTTTCTAAATTATTTTTTTGCCCCACCGTATCCATACCGTATCCTGAACATATCCTTACCGTATCCTCACGTATCCTAGCCGTATCCGAAATTCAAAAATTAAAAAAAAAAATCGGATACTTCATTTCCCGTATCCGATACGTATCCAGCCGTATCGGACACGTATCCGTGTCCGATACGTATCCGATACGCGTACGGGGGTTATTTCGGAGTATCCGTGCTTCATAGAGCTCCATTTATAGTTTTCAAATTAGAGCCATGCATCATTACTTCAGAGGAGAAATTATACAATGACAGAGGGGTAATAATAATATCATTCACTTTTTTTATTTCTCTCTCATCAAGGGAAAAAAAAAACAATAATTGAGATTTTTTTTTTTTTTTTAAATCCTCACAATCCCCTTTGGATCTTAACTATCGATATATGTGTAGGATCCACACTATCAATAATTGAGATTCAAAGGGATTGTGGGGTCTCAACAAAAAAAACCCCAAACATTTTTGCATAGCAGGATATAATTTTCAGGAATCTTTTTCATTTATATATTTTTCATGTTTGAGTCTGTACTTAGTTTTTGATATCTTAAATTTATTGAAATGAAAATTTTAAACAAGTCTTTGTTTGGTGATGCGAGGAGTCAAAAATAATAGGCATGAAGAGGTAGTTGACCTTATTTTCACACTGGTGAGTAGATCATCATCTTATATATAAGCATTGTTTTCTTCCATTCTTTTTTGTGTTATTTTTAATCTTTCCTTAGAGAGAGAGAGAGAGAGAGAGAGAGAGAGAGATGGGTACCCTACATAGGAGCGCCATAGCAGTGGATGAAGGAGGAGAGGAGGATTATAATAGAGGTCGTGATCTTCCACCACAATCCCAGCACAAGGACCTTGATGCTGGTGCTCTTTTTGTTCTTAAATCCAAAGGTATATATGATCATATTCTTATTAATTCTTATAATTATTTTCCTTTATTTCTTTGTTTATTTATTTATCATCATCATCATAATATTCCCCTCCCTTCCTCTTCCTCTCTCTCTCTCTCTCTCTCCATATATATATATTTGAGCTCATAGCCAGCAACTTCCATAGCTAGCCCAGGTGATTAAGGCATTAGATTTGCAAGATATTTTGGCAACCAAAATAGCTAGTCACACAGTTGTTTATGCACAAAGCATTTCATTTTATTTTGGGTTAATTTCGAAATTTTTTTCCTGACTTGTAAGAATGATTAAAGTAGGTATTTAAAAGCAAAAAGAGAAGAAGATATTCATTTAATCGAGTAAATATTGGGTGCAACAGGTATTACCTATCAATAAAATTATTTAAATAAGATTAGGCACTCAATCAGTTAAATAAGAGATAAAGATCAGTTTTATTCTATATTTATTTGATTAATTCTATCAATCAATGTATTACTGTTTTCTCAATATTTTTTATTATGAGCTTCTTGTACATAATTTTAGCTTACTTTGATCATTCGCACCTATGAGGAGGCTCACTTGGACTTTTTCCCCCAAATTTAAATTATGAAAATATCTTCATTGCTAATTTGATTCCCTTTTTTGTTGAACAGTGAAAAAAAAAAGGATTACAAGCAAAGAAAAGTAACAAAAATTGGACTTCTATGAAATATTTTATCAGAATTCTTATCGTTTTCGTGACATGAATAATGTGCAGGGTCATGGATACATTGTGGTTACCACTTAACAACTTCAATTGTAGCACCAGCATTGTTGAGTTTGCCATTTGCATTTGCGTCTCTTGGATGGGCTGGCGGAGTACTGTGTCTGGTAATCGGGGCATTGGTGACATTCTACTCCTACAATTTGCTATCTTTGGTTCTTGAACACCATGCTCAATTGGGTCACCGCCACCTTCGTTTTCGCGACATGGCTAATGACATCTTAGGTAAGATAGTCAAATATCCAAAATCCAAATTTTTTCTTTTAATGAAACTCTTTTTCTTATCATGAAAATTGCCTCATACAAATTATCTTAAAGATTGTTATATTTTGTAGAGAATAATGTGATTTATTTATATTCACTGTGACTCTAAATATACCCTCAAAAATTTTCAATACACCCACAGTCCTCTCACACACATTGAAAACTATGGTCTCACAACGGTAGATGTCAAAGACAAATTGACATTTTAACGATGAAAGCAAAATGCCAAATTACAAGATATTAAACAGTGTAACATATCAAAATTTGATATTTCAATGGACAATGCTAGGTGGCACAAAAAATTCAGAGTTGGTGAGATGGTGTTGGAATCTGGTATGGATGCTACCAATGATGGATCGCAGGGAGGGGGCATCTCAAAAATTTGAAATATATCATATATTATATTAGAAATTTTAAAATAATTTGAAATTATAAGAATTCGCAATCTTAAATTTTTTTTAGATAATTTTAAAATTATATAAAATAACCTTTTAATTTTTTAAATTATAGAATAACCCCTAAAGTTATAATCCTAAATCCGTTCCTGAATGCTACGGTGGTCGTAGGTGGTCAAGGTGCCCCCATACTCCTATAATTGATTCGTCGACCGTGTTGTGAGTTTTGGGTTTTGCAATTAATAAAGAGAATGAGAGAAAGAGTGAGGCAAAGACATGGGTGGTGGTGATTGTGTTTGGTCAGATAATGAAGACACAGAAATTGATGGTTTGGTAAATTGTATATATATATATTTGGGTGCAAATATCAAAAAAGAAAACAAATTTGGATTTGGATTTGTTTGGTTAGAAATATCGTGATGGAGTTTTAAAATATTGTTTAGGGGTAAAAAGGTAATTACACGTTTTCATTAATCAACAATTTTAAGAAGAGATATTTGTAATTTTTAAATACCTTATAAGAAAAATAAATTTGTATAATCAACCTTAGTTTAATATTAAAAAAAATTGATTTTTAGATATATTGGCATCCACCACCCATTTTCTTTCTTGCTTTCTTCCAATGAGTTCCCAAATTCTTTAATTTCTTCAATATTTTAGTTTAATTCATTTATCATTTAGTATATTTCTTTGACTTCTTCATATTTTAGTGGTCTGTTTCTTTTATTTCATTAAAATTTTCTATATAGATCATTCACGAAATAAATCAAATTAATTTAATAATTATAAATACGTAACTTATTATTTTTATTTTGAAAAAAATAAATAATAAATATGATTTGGGTGTACTATTTTCTCTCGATCCGTTTTCTTTTCTTGTCTCTCCTTATTTACAATTTTTTTCTCTTTCCTCTCTCTTTTATTTTTGTTTTTATGTCTTTTTTCAAGCAAAATATAATGTCAGTATGCCTTATTACCTATAGTTAATGGGGATCATTTTCCTCCTTTTTTTTAAAATTTTTTTCCCCATTATGCTTCAACTTTTGTCAGCTTCCCAGCAAGTTGGACTCAATCATTTTAGAGAACAAACAAACTATGTTTAACAACATTGGATTCTTTCTGTTAATTTACTTATTTCTTGATTTATTTTTAACTTTTAATTTAAATGATCAAGAATACACAAGTACAACATCCAACGGTTGAAAAATTGTGAACCATGTTGCCTATTCCTAGAGGAAAAGAGCCCAAAAAAAAATGATAAAATACTTTAATAAATTAATCAAAGGCTACCGATTAAAATAGTCAAATTTGAGATTCTTCATAACCAAATGCTAGTACATGGTTTGAAGAAAAAAATTCAACGCGTAAGGGTTTGTTTGAATTATGAATTTAAATAAATATTTGAAAAGAAGAAAAAAAAAAAAAGAGTAAAACTAATGTGAATAAAACGAAATTAATTGATAGAAACAATTGAAGAAAAAAAAATTACTTGATAAAAAGTTATTAGATACTATTGTCTATGTATTATGTTATTATTATTGCCTTTCTTGACTTAGAATATTGAATCATCTAGGTGCACACGTTACAACTCGGATTCAAACCACCCACATATATTGACTTGGGTTCAAATGAGAACAAAAGTCTAACATTATAAGCTCATGTTGAAATCAAAATGAAGTGACTCGCTTGAAAACTTGTCCCATTGGTTAAACAAAATTAGAAAGTTGAAATAAAGTTCAAAAGGTTAAGAAATTTAAAAAGTATGTTATAAACATCAATTATTCATATTTTTTATACAATTAAAAAAATCTCCCAGATATATTAACTTTTTATTTTTATTTTTTTATTTTATAAAAAATTTTAAAACTAAAAAGCCACTTAAAAAATCAAAACCTAGTCATGTCATGTGTGAACCCATATGGCTGAATTTTTTCCCTACTTTCTCCTCCTTTTTCAGTCTAATATTAACTTGCCCTTGCAAAAGTTGGCCGCAAATGGAATAGTTATTATTATAATTACCATTTCTTTTCATCTAAAGAAAATACATTAGTAAAGCGCTATGAAGTGTCTGGCTCCACTAGAATATCTCTAACTTTATTTATTTTTTATTAAATTTAAGTAAAAATTTAGGTTAAAAGTTTTATTTGATACAAGTGTTTCATTACTAAATTTTTAATTTTTATCAAACAACTGGTCAATTGGAAGAATGTTCGGATAGTCATTCGGCCTAGTATAAATTTTTAAAAAATTTTCTCCAATCTAATCGTCCATCCGATTGACCAACCGATCATCCATCCGGTCGTCCATCAATGGTCACCTACGAGATTTTATAAAATGTTGAACACTCCCTTGATTTGATAAAAAAAGTAGTGCTCCCCTCATTTGATACCAATTTGGTAAAATAGTTGGGACTCTATTTTCATTAGAGAAGATATGAGCAAAAATGTTACCTTTATATCTTAATTGATTGTCACATCACTGAATTTGAAAATTAAGTCTAATTTTCTATCTCGAATAGTAATGCTCATTTAAAATTAGTGAAATGTGACTCACATTCACAATAAATGCAACCTATAAATCGGACACCGTGTTGTGAACCCGTGAGAGCGTGTTCCAAATTTATTTTAATAATCCGAATCATTCATAGCGTAGGGTTTGTTAAGTAAATCATCCATAAAAAAATTCTAATTAATTAGACATATATAACCCATAATAAAATCACGTTTATGTCTAGAAAAAATAAACGGTAAGCATGATTTTGATAGTTTCTTAGAGTTATTATTTAGTTTGATCATAGAGTTATATTTGTTTCATTAATTTTATTTTTTATATAGAAGATATATTCAACGAATTATAAATAATTTAAATTATCAAAATATAATTGAATTAAATCAGTGTGACAGCACGAGTGATGTCACAGCACTAAGTGGGAAACGCAGGATTTATGCCTGGGACTGAATTACATGCATCTAAAATTGACAACTAAATTTTTTATCAAAGGAGTATTATACAAATACTTTTCACATTGTAAAATCAAAACAGAAATCAAAAGAAGAAAAATTTCCATCAATATTTACATTAAACACAAAATTATTTTTTAAAGAGAAAATATTTAGAAAAATTTATCCCTAAAGATTTACATCAAAAAGATGAAAATTGAATACTGTTTATTGATCCCTAGCATTCTTAATTAATTTTTCCTTCCAAATTTCGTCTCTTTGTATTGTTATAAAAAGAATGTTTCGACCCATGTTCTCATTTAACTTTACTATTTAATAGATGGTAGTATAAGAATAATATTATTTACATAATCTTATCATATTATATTTATCATATAATATATCATTATTCTTTTCTTTTTTAGGATTTACTATATATCATTACTATATTAATAACAAACACCACATTTTGTTTATCATGTGATATATTGTACCTGTTTGG
This sequence comes from Camellia granthamiana, assembly GCA_036172215.1. Lineage (NCBI taxonomy): Eukaryota > Viridiplantae > Streptophyta > Magnoliopsida > Ericales > Theaceae > Camellia > Camellia granthamiana. The sequence continues at coordinate 50,277,127 of CM069915.1, read as the reverse complement.
TGCAGCTTAAAAGCTGCTTATTTCAGCTTTCAGCTTAATTTAAGCTATTTTGATGTGTTTGGTTTACCTTATAACTTATAACTTTTTGGAAGTCAAAAATCAGCTTATTCTTTGAGTAGGGCAGGAGATGCTTAATTTATAAGTTAGAAATCAGCTAATATGCATAGTTATAAGTTATAAGCTGTTTAGGCATAAGCTATAAGCACTTTCCCACAACTCTACCAAACATGGCCATTACCACTACATTAATAACATAAATAGTGAGATCCATTAAATTAATACAAAAGTAACATATCACATAATAAATAAAATATGATTATTATAGTGTAATTAGTAATACAATTGCAATGTAATGGCAGTAAAAAAATATTTAGGGTTGGTTTGGGGTGTCCTAAAAAAGTGCACTTTTTGTCTTTTTGGACTAAAAAAGACAAAAAAAAAATATGAAGGTTTGGGTTAACTTTTTGGATTTTTATGGAAAAATGTGTATTAAAAAATTGTATAAAAAAAGTGTGTAAGAGATGATTGGAAAGGAGTGGGGCCCAGCCGTACACTTTTTGTACAACCGGCTGAGTGTTATGGAGTTGGAAATAATTGGGTAATTTTTGTACAAAGCTTTGGACGGTTTGTTTGGCTTATGGGGGTCATCACGGGTCCCATTTTAATAATCTGAATCGTTCAATATGTGTAACTCGTCGAACACTATATGCCTATAAAAAATCACGTCAATCAGATATTGATAGCTATTTGATCAGATTTATTTATTTTTCAATCATTAATTATAACACTATCCATTTGTTATATATAACTGATTTGATCATATAGTTATCGATATCCGATCAATGTGATTTTTTGCAAACATATAGTACTCGACGATTTCTACATATTGAACGGTTCAGATTATCAAAACGGAACCCATAATGGCCCCCATGAGACAAACAACGGTGTGTATAAAAAATACACCCAATCATTTATTTTGTTTGAAAATGGCGCAACAGCAGCCTGCATTCCGTGTGTACGGGAGGTTTGAAATTTTTTTTTTTTTTTTTTTTTTTTGTGAATAGTAATATCTTTTTGGATTTTGGAGTAACTTTTTGACTTTTTGGCTTATTCAGCTTATGCCAAACCAGCCCTTAATATAAATTTTTTAGAAAGGGTCAGGATTGTCTCCGATTCACTTTGTGGATTGGACGGTACTGTTGGGTTTGTGGGGCTTACAAGGGGTTCTATTTCAATAATCTGAACCACTCAATGTGTAGACTCATTGAATATTTGATCCGTTTAAAAAATTATGTTGATCGGATATCGATAGTTAATTGATCGGATCATATTTTTATTAACAATTTATTTTGAAAGCTATATTTACCATTGACAGAAATCTGATTCGATTAAGTAGCTATCGATATCTGATCAGTGTGATTTCTTATATGCATAAAGTACTCGACAAGTTCTATATATTCAATGGTTCAAATTATTGAAAGGAAAATGCCTGGTAGCTCGAAGCTACCAGGCTCGAATGACTCGAGAGGGAGAGGAAGAGGGAGAGAAAGAGAGGGAAGAGAAAGAGGAGGCACCACCACCACCGCCACCGCCTCGCCCCGCCTCGCCGATCGCCGATCAGAGCTCGTCGCCTCGCCGCCGCCTCGCCTCGTCGCCGTCACCGCCTCGCACAGAAGCTCCGATCGTTGCAGCTCCGGCCCCGACTCCTCCTCCGGCCATTTTTATGGCCCCCCTCCCCTCCCTCCTCCTCCTCCTCCTCCTCCTCCTCCTCCTCCTCCTCCCTTCTTCCTTCTTCTCCCTTCTTCTTCTCTTCTTCTCCCTGAACCAAAAACCAGAAAAAACCAGGAAGAAAGAAAGAAAGAAGAAAAAAAAAAAAAAAAAAAAAAAAAATCGACACCAAAACGACGTCGTTTTGGTGTCGAGCCGCGGTTTCGAGCTACGTAGCACGATCGTTATTGAAATAAGACCTGTGGTGAACCTCTACAGACTCAACAAGACATTAGTTCGACCTCGAATTGAAGAGCACCCGGCCCAAGTAGAAAAACTGCTAACGCGTTTTTCCAACTGATTTTTTTTTGGGTGGGGCAATAATTTTTGACTCAAAGTGTGTAGGGCCACCGCCCGTGCTCGTCCCCCCTTGTGTCCGCCTTTGACAGGACCCACCTCAAATCCCTATAAATCTACTTCTGTCAGTAATTTTCATATTGAGAAAATATCTTGGTGCAATGCATTCTTATGTCCCCAAACTCAAATAGCTCAGACTTTTCAAAGAAATGATCTTTAGGTGTGAAATAAATCCCACTTTCAAGTCTTAAAGTTGATGCAGATTTTTTGTTTTTTAATGTTGTTTGCAAATTATGTATTAAAAAAAAAATTTAAGAGTGATAGTGTGATGGGTTTGAATTATTTGCATCTGTGCTTGCAGTTAATTTGTATATTATTGTGATTAAGATTACAAATGGTAATTAAACACTTCATTTAATTTCATAATAATGAAAATAATGGAATTGGAATTGACAGGGCCAAGATGGGGTCGATATTATGTTGGCCCAATTCAGTTCATGGTCTGCTATGGTGCAGTTGTTGGTTGTACTCTTCTAGGTGGACAGTGCATGAAGGTCATTCTTTTCTTTTCTATCCCTCTTTCTTTTTTCTTTGGACACCTGAAAAATAAAAATAAATCAATAATACAATGTGAATATATAATAGTAAGTGACCAATTTTTGCATATTTAAGTAATTTTCTTCAAAAATGATCATATTTCTAAATTTTGAAACCTAATTTGCTCGACTTCTCATTCATTTAGACATTTCATCCCAATTTCCATAGGCCACATTTGATTTTCAGATTATTTTTGTGGGGATTGAATACTAAACATGGTCATTAAATTAATTCAAATTCAATTTAGAAGTATTCAAATGCAGTACAAGTTTGAGTTCTTTTATTGTTTTTGTCTTTTACAGGCAATCTACTTGCTATCAAACCCAAATGGGTCTATGAAACTCTATGAATTTGTAGTTATATTTGGAAGCTTCATGTTGATTTTAGCTCAAATACCATCTTTTCATTCATTGAGGCACATCAACCTTGTTTCCTTGGTACTCTGCCTTGCCTACAGCATTTGTGCAACTGCTGGTTCCATTTATATAGGTAAATATTGCCCCTATTTCATGACGTTTTCGTTTTCTATTTTTTGTTTTGTCTTAAAAAATATTGAAAATTAAATACCTAAATACATTTGATAAACTGTTTTACTCTTCAAATTTTGTGAAAATGAGAATAATCTGTTCACTAGTTTTTTTAAAACAAGATTTTATGTCCTCCCCATGACGACTTGCCTCTTTGACTACCTCCCTCTCCATCTGGCTAATTTGCCTCCTCCAACAACTCATTAATCATTTTATGTTTTTTTGTAAATAAAAGACTAGCAATGTTACAACATGCTACGTTTTAGATTCAACTCTAAAATCTCATGTCTTATTCTCTTAATTTTTCCTTTTTGGTAGGAAAATCATCCAATGCGCCAAAAAAAGATTACTCCCTGATTGGTAACACTGAAACTCGTGTTTTCGGTATCTTCAATGCCATTGCCATCATCGCCACAACATTTGGGAATGGAATCATTCCTGAAATCCAGGTTTCTTCAATCATCCTCAACCATTTCTTTCAACAATTCTGCTGTTATATGGCACATTTTCAATTACTAATTTTAATAAGAACATGCAACAAATGCACCCAGAGATTCTTTGTTCCCAAAATTTGTGTGAAACACGGACTGCCCATGGCAACATGGATGATGCGCCTCAAAAAGACGTATAGTTTTGGGAGTTTTACTTCACCATTTTGAGGTGCACCATCCTACTGCCTAGAAGGCGCCCCAAATCAATTCATATCTCTCTGTCATAGTGCACTTTCTTATGAAATGATGAGAATTTTGACACAATTGTGCTACTGGGAGTGTACTGGGTACAAGAAAAGAAAACGAAAATTTTGAAGGCAGAGAATCCCGTCCCTTTCCTATAGGATATATCTTTTGCTAAGTTGAGGGTATGTTTGACTTCATTTACAGGCAACACTAGCACCACCAGTAAACGGGAAAATGTTCAAAGGACTATCTGTTTGTTATGCAGTAGTAACAGTGACTTTCTTCAGTGTAGCAATTTCTGGGTATTGGGCATTTGGCAACCAAGCTGCTAGTCAAATCCTCATCAACTTCTTGGGAGATGGGAAAGCTTTGGTGCCCAAATGGTTCATTTTGATGACAAATATCTTCACTATACTCCAACTATCAGCTGTTGCTGTGGTAACAACCTTTCTCCAACTATCAACTCTACCTAATTGCTAGTTGCTAAGCCTTCTTTACCAACCCTTCATACTTTTTTCAACTTCTTTCCTCTTCTATGAACTTTTTTTAAAATTGTCAAATTGTTTTATGTTAGACTAGACTATCCTCAAAATTTAAATATATACCACTTATACTACACTACCCCCCAAAATTTATATATATATATATAGAACAAAAAATTCAATAAAGATGAAAATAAGCCTAATTTTATCACAAAAAAACTTATAAAAGTTGACTTATTTTGTCGTTACCAAATTTTATTTTCAAAATTTTTAAAAAAAAAAATTAGGCTTGTGTAGTCTAGATGGATTTAAAAAGTAAACCATTTTTACTATATGACCCTGAAAAAAAAAAAACCAATTAATTAATTAAAAATTTTAATTGAAGAGAAAAAAAAAAAACAAAGCCAAATGTTTTCGAAAAATTCTATAAAAGTGGGTTTTATTTGATTTTACTAAACCTTTTTTATTTTATTTTTTATTTTTAAATTTCAATTTTCAGAATTATCTTGTGTAGATAGATCTAAAAAAGTAAATTATTTTTACTAGATGACCCCGAAATTATATATATGTATTATTTTTTTTTTTAAAGTTCATTGAAGACAAATCAAAAGCCTGTAACATTGATTTGTTTTTGTCTTTACTTAACCTTTCAAAAAAAATAAACAAATATTTTTTAAGATTATCTAATATAGACAGACCTAAAAATAAACTATTTTCACTCCAAACAAATCATTAAAAACAAACAAAAGCCTAAAAATTAACCAGATTTATAAGCCCAAAAATAATTCAAAACTAACTGCACTGTGTTTTACAGGTTTATTTGCAGCCCACCAACGAAGTGCTGGAGCGAACTTTTGCAGACCCAACGAGCAGTGAGTTCTCTGCCCGGAATGTCATCCCAAGGTTGATCTCTCGATCACTGTCTGTCGTCATCGCAACAACCATTGCTGCGATGCTTCCCTTCTTCGGCGACATCAATGCAGTGCTCGGAGCTTTTGGGTTTTTGCCACTGGACTTTGTTCTGCCTGTAGTTTTCTACAACTTGACATTCAAGCCATCGAAGCGAGGCCTGGTTTTCTGGATAAATATCACTATTGCTGCAGTTTTCGCGACAATTGGAGTCATAGCAGCAGTTGCAGCAGTTCGGCAAATAAGTCTGGATGCCAAAACTTATAGGTTGTTTGCAAATGTCTAACTAGAGGAATTTGTAAGATTTTATTTTCATTCTCTATATTACACTGAGAAGTATATATATAGGCACTCTACTCGTTAATGAGGAGGCTTCACAGGACAGTTCTCTTCAACATTCATTGTCTTACCCCAATTCATATAATTGTTTTTTGTCTTACTTATAAAATTAAATATGGGTCAATTAAACTTTGTAGTATCTATGCATTTTTATTATAATCTCATTTTTAGTTCATTTATTTTTAATTATAACAGTTAATCCTTATATTTTAGATGAGTGTTTGGAGTTTTTTTTTAGTGACTTTTTAATGAACTTTTTAAAAAAAAAATAATTTAAAAAGCTTTAGGCTTCTAGTATCTACTCAGACAGATTGGAAAAGTACTAGAAAACTAAAGCACCCCCAAAAAAATAAAAATAAAAAAGAATATATATATATTTTTTAAGATTTCCCTGCACAAGACAATCCAGAATATATATATATATATATATTTTGACATAATTTTAAAAAAAATTCTCTAATTTTTTTTTTATTTTAAAAATGACTTATTTAGGTGTCTTTTTTAGTGATATTATTTTTTGCACTTCTCAGGCCCCATTTGAAAATTTATTATTTTAATTAATTAATTATTTATTTTTTATAAAAATGTACAAAAAATAAAAATAAAAAAAGAATATAATAACTTATAATAATTTTTTAATTTTTTAATTTTTTAACTATAAATCCAAATCCCAAAACGAAGCTCAATATGCATCAGAGCATCCGACCACACATTTTATAGCTCTTGTACGAGCACAGAAATAATTTTCTCGTATAATCTTATTGATCAAGTTTGCACTCCTCCAAACGTCGTCGCTTTACCACCTGAAAACACAAACGTGAGCTAGCCGGCAGGTATGTATTGGAAACCTCTCCGATGCCTAAGTCAGCAAATAGATAATAGACACACAAGCTCTGTGTATTCCAGAGTAAGAATTGAGATACCTGTCCATAGGTCCTGTCATGAGCTTTTATAGATTCTGCCTGGCACAATCCTAGTAGGATTTCAACTCTCCTTATAAGAGTCATTCTAGGAATCACGCTTCCAATGAAGAGTGTCTATCCTGATAACACTCTACTCACTACCAACCAAGTGAGATGGTTTGCACAATTTCAGTAGGACTTCAACTCTCCTTAGCAGAGTCCTTTTAGAAGTCTCATACCCAAGGATAATGTTTATCCTTAGAACACCCTCATCACTACAAGCCAAGTGAGACGGCCACTCCCTTATGCTTGGATATACATTTCTGACTAAGCTACCTTATTTTGGTCCCCTATTGTTCGGGTCGTGTGACCGGAAGCCAATTTACCGAATTGCACCATGCTGAGCTACACATAGCTCGGCTCTCTCCATTGACAACATCTCGGTCTGATAAAGGACTACCTTCAAATAGCTACGTCCAGCCCCTAACAACCCATCTCTGACCGACCTAGTGTCTTTTTAGCCCAAGACCGAGCTACATCAGCTCTTATCTCGGCCCATTGCATGGCCTAACTTCCAAAGAAGACTTTTCATAGCTCGGTCCAATTTGTTCACAAATTATCCTCTCAATTGCCCCTTAATTCCATCTACGTAGCATGTTTGGGATTATTTTCCTCCAGCCGAGCTAAGAACGCCCAACTCTGCCGAGCTAGAAAAGTTGTTCGGTTTCAATAAGTCTTGTCAGTTGCTCAGTACGTCCTTCCACTAATCTAGCATGTGGCATACCCCCATTAGCCCCATTCTCCAGTTACAGCCGTCATGCCAAAAATTTGAATAGTCCCGCCTTTTTGCCTTCAACGTATATATCCTTCGAGTTCGTAATTGTACGGCGAGTCGTTCTTTCTGTGTAACTGGGCTATATGTCCCACCTTTTGTAATCATCTTCCAATTAATGAAAATTTTCGATCTCACTGTGTTTCTTTTTCAATGTTTTGCATCATTTTGACATCATTCTGACTGCATGTCTAGCCGAACTAATTAGCTTGGCCTTACCTGATCCTGCCAACCTTTTTTGGCCGAGATACGCATCTCGGCCGAAGAATCCAAAAAACTTGTTGGTCAAACCTGCCAACCTGCTTTGGTCGAGATAACTGTCATCCCGGCCAAAGAGTGCAAACATTTTGTGTTGGTTAAACCCGCCAATCGCCTTTAGTTTTGATCCTGATCTCGGCTAAAGGGTGCAAAAAAGTTTTGTTGGTCAAACTTGCCAATTGCCTTTGCCCCCTAGTTGGGCAAGGAGTCTAAAAAATTTTTGTTGGTCAAACCTGCCAACCGTATTTAGCCCAGATCTTGATCTCGGTTGAAGAGTGCAAAAAAGTTTTGTTGGTCAAACCTGTCAACCGCCTTTGCCCTCTAATCGGGCAAGGAGTTTAAAAATTTTTGTTGGTCAAATTTGCCAACCACCTTTAGCCTAGATCCTGATTTCGACTGAAGGGTGCAAAAAAGTTTTGTTAGTCAAACCTGCCAACAGCCTTTGCTCTCCAGTTGAGCAAGGAGTCTAAATTTTTTTTATTTTTATTTTTAGAAAGAGTTGGTCAAATCTGCCAACCCCTTTTGCTCCATGTTAGACACAGATTTGTTAGAAAGAGTTGGTCAAACTTGCCAACCCACTTTGCCCCCAGTTGGGCAGAGATTTTTGCGCGGTCGGTCCTTCTTGTCGACTGTGTTAACTTTTGTTGAGGGTGTTTTGTCAAACATCGCTGTTTGTATCGGACTCTGCCTTGGTGCACATCCCATCTTCCTTTGCCAAGATGTGTTGGTGCATTCTCTTTATCAGGGCTTCCATAGTAAGAGGCGGCGTCATTGTCATTACATCCCTTAATTTATTGTCAGTCGGCAAACCTTTTTTGTACTGTGCGATAGCTAGGTTTGTGGGGCAATCTCCAATCTGATTAAAAGTCTCCCAATACCGATTATTGTAGGACCTCAATGTTTCCTTCTTGCCCATGTCTATAGAGAGAAGCTGGTCAATCTCCACTGGCGTCTTGGTGTTTGTTCTGAATTTGGTCACAAATGCCTCCGCTAGTTGCGCCCATAAAGCTATGCTACCTTCTTTCAACCTTTCAAACCATGTTAAACCTAGGTCGCTAAAGCTAGAAGGAAACAGGATACACATTAGAGCCTCGTTTTGCCGATATACGGCCATAACCTGGCAAAAGTGGCTCAAGTGCATGTAGGAGTCTGACTTCCCCTTATAAGTAGTGAATTTGGACTAGTGAAAGCCTGAGAGTAATGGTGCGTTCTCTATTGTCGGAACGAACGGCGAGCTCTGCAACCTTGCTAACGCTTTGTCTGTTGGTTCTAGGCAAGGCGTGGCTCTGGCATTCCAACCTCGACACTCCCATGTGTTCTTGGAGCCAACCGTTGTAGCGCAGAAACTCTGCGGGGGTCGCGAGCCTGAATGTCTTCTCTCCTTCGAGCCCTTTCCTCTACTACTGTACGCAGGTCTGCCGACCTAGGTAACTCTGTGTGCCTAGATGTTGTTTTGTGCAATGCGAGGGCTGATAGCTATTTCCCTCCGTATGGGACCTTTCAGTCCTCGTTCTCTCAGACCTGGAGTAATGAGTCTTAGAAGTCCTTGATTGTGTGTCGCTTGTCATGAGGCTTCTACTTTTAGTTTGTGATAGTGTGGCTCACCTGTCGTGATCTCTTGAGTGGCGAGAACACATTTTGCCTTCTCGGATCTCTTCCCCTGCCACGCCTTTGCCTTTTATTTGGCGCTTCATCATCTCCATGTCAGCCGCCATTCTTTTTATCAACTCGTCTAGCACTTTTACGTGATCCTCCAAAACCTAAGAATCCACCCTCTGTCTTTGTCCATCTGGGCTATGAGAGCGACGAGGACTTGAGCCCCGTTTCACTCGTGCGCTCCTTCGTGGATTCCGTCGCTGGAGGTCCAAGTCTGCCATGGGTGGGACAAAAGGCAAATGCTCGCTCCTCCTATCATCTTCTAGAGTTTGTTCATTGATAACAGATTGAGGCAAGTCTTCGTTGTGCACCATTGAAATCAGTTGAAGAAAAACTCAATCAAAAGATTTGTTCTTTGTGATCTTTCCCACAGACAGCGCCAATTGTACGAGCACATAAATAATCTTCTCGTATAATCCTGTTGATCAAGTTTGCACTCCTCCAAACATCATCGCTTTGCCACCTGAAAACACAAACGTGAGCTAGCCGGCGGGTGTGTATTGGAAACCTCTTTGATGCCTAAGTCAGCAAATAGACAATAGACACAAAAGCTCTCTGTATTCCAAAATAAGAATTGAGATACCTGTCCATAGGTCTTGTCATGAGCTTTTATAGATTCTACCTGGCACAATTCTAGTAGGATTCCAACTTTCCTTATAAGAGTCCTCCTACGAATCACACTCCCAGTGAAGAGTGTCTATCCTGACAACACTCTACTCACTACTAACCAAGTGAGATGGTTTGCACAATCCCAGTAAGACTCTAACTCTCCTTAACAGAGTCCTTCTAGGAGTCTTATGCCCAAGGATAATGTTTATCCTTAGAACAGCCTCATCACTGCAAGCCAAGTGAGATGGCCACTCCCTTATGCTCGGATATACATTCCTGACTGAGCTGCCTTATCTCGGTCCCCTATCGTTCGGGCCGTGTGACCGGAAGCCAATTTACGGAATTGCACCCTGTCGAGCTACACATAGCTCGGTCCTCTCCATTGACAACATCTCGGTCCGATAAAGGACTACCTTCAGATAGTTGGGTCCAGTCCCTAACAACCCATCTTTGACTGACCTAGTGTCTTCTTAGCCCAAGACCGAGCTACATCAGCTCTTATCTCGGCCCATTGCACGGCCTAACTTCCAAAGAAGACTTTTCATAGCTCGGTCTAATTTGTTCACAAATTACCCTCTTAGCTTTGTTTCTACATTTTATAGCTCTGTTTCACCACCTCAATAATTGAAGCCTCACACAGACAAACAAACCAAATAAAAACAAAAACAAAACGAAAGTTATGTTCCATTCACTAAAATAAAAGTACAATAGATTGGATCATTTCTTACTCTTTTTATGAAATGATAATTCTATGTACAATATATTTTTTTAATCAATTTTTAATGATATAGGAATATTTATACATAGCGAATTAGCGGATTCAATCCATACCTGAATATCTTGAATTCGAAAATAATGAACATGATGAGTGAATCACGTGCCTCCGAATCACCAGTTGGAATCCCAGTAGTGGAGTGATACTACAATGCGAGTAACACCCACACAAATCACAGTACAAAGGCCTGTGTTCTTCAATGGCAAAGAGATTGAAAGTACACATATTTTTACCCACAATATTATGTTTTGCTTCCCCAATTCATTTCCATAATAATATGTATATTAATAAGTTTAATATATAAAGATATAGGTAACCACACATCTTGATCCCAGATAAGATTAGATGATAAGCTAAGGATAGCTTTGAATTTAAATTCAAATTAAATTTAGATGGGTCTTACATGGGTCATGGGTCATGCCACCATGGGCGTCCAAACCCGAGTCCGAAACTTGACCCGTTTACCAACATCTCCTACTCGCACATAGATTGGCATAACGCTGCTGCATTTCTATCTCAATCTGTCCAAATTTAGAACAAATTCATACTGGCCAATGGATCATGCGACCACTGAGAATACTTACATGTGAGAGCTCTATACTAGAAACTTGAAGCGAGCCAAAATAGAGACATCAATCCAAAGATAACAAAAATAGTATTTCATGTACCCTAGACCCATCTAATTACACCGGTCCAAAACATCTCTAATCCTTCAAAGAACACGTTTAACCCTCTCAAATCTTGCAGTATATTCACACTCAATCGCATCCCATACAAACCGATGTGAGTTGTCAACAGTGAATATATAGCAGAGGTGTAGAACTAAATGATCTTCCCTTCGCCCTGATGTCACTTAATTCATAAATGACCATTTTCCTAGTGATGTCCCTTAAGGCCGAATCATACATGACCGTAAACAACATACCATAGTAGCAGAACATCAATTCCTCACGACATAGTCAAAAGTCACAAATGGCACAAAGTAAGGTCATTGTAAAGTGGCCTTTAGGACTCACACGGTGAGAAAGTAGGGATCCATTCTCTCACCTCACTAACTGGATGGCAAGCACATGTAGTATGAAAAAAATTCTATGGTGGAGTAAGTCTTCCGAAGAGTGATGTTAGACTCTATACATCGTACAGATCTTAGTCTAGTCACTTCTAAGTACACAGGTCGCTTTTAGTGCCTAACCTGAATTTTCTATGTTTTCACTTCCAAAGCACCAAATGAGATCTCGCATCTAGCTATACATAATAGGCACACCATAGGCTTTGTGGGTACTATTTTCCATGTTTGATCCTTAATAGGACCTCATCTTGGCTCCAACTAAGGCGATATAAATTGTGGAATGAAATCAAGTTTATGACACTATCAGGAGTTTTGACTGCTAAAAGAATTCCATAAGTCAAACAAACACATTCCTTGAACTTGAAGAACAATAGTAGTGAAGAATCACAGGATTATTTTTCAATTGAGTTGGATTTTCCGATAGTCCCACTTGTTGAATCCGATTCTTCTGCCGAAAAGGAGCTTCTATCAATTTCTAAAGCCTTGAATGTTGTTGCCGTGATTGACTTCAAGAAAACTGATGCACAAGACCACATTGTATGTTTTCCTGATTATTTGCCAATTTATAGTCTACTCACAAGTATGCAACTTTGTGTTTGATGCAAATGGATTGAAACTACATATAAATGAAAAAAATGATGGTTAGATTGCAAAGATATTCAGGTTAAGATGATATGCTTCAATCTATAAACCACTAGTCTCATTCTTGCTTGCTGTCAAGTGCCAAGGGTGATTGCTCGTGTGAGTGAACCAATCTCGCTTGCTAACATCTAATCTATTTATTCTGTGTGCTAATTTACAAACCATATCAATAAGCAGTAAACATATATGTAAAAGGGCAAATTATAGTAGTAGTCCCTGTAGTACACATTTTTTTTTTTCATTTTGGTCGCTGTTGTTTCAAGTTGATCAATTTTGCCCTTTAATTTTACAGATTGTGTCATATTAGTCCAATAAATAACGGCAGTTAAGTTTGATGGACGGAAAATCAAATAATGTTTCAATTTGGTCCCTGTAGTTTACAGGACGTGTCAATTTGGTCCCTGTTGTTTTGACTTTCCTATAAATTACAAGGACCAAATTGACACATTTTGTAAATTATAAGGACCAAATTGAAACATAGTTTGATTTTCTATCCATCAAACTTAACCGCCGTTATTTATTGGACTAATATGACACATTCCGTAAAATTAAGGGGCAAAATTGATGAAATTGAAACAACATGGACCAAAATGAAAAAATGAGTAAACTATAGGGACCATTTGCATAATTTACCCTATGTAAAAACAAATATGAATACTGATGGTATAAATATCCCATAAAGTCAAATGTATGTGTTCAACTCAATCCATACTATTGACCGCTTCCTTTGAGCGTGTCTTGGATTGGTAACTATTCCCCAACTCGATTGCATAACAGATGTCTGGTCGTGTACACATCATAGCATACATCAAGCTTCTAACAACATTCAAATAGGGTACATAGGCCATCTCTCCATCCATTGCAACATTCCATTTTCTACTAGCAGGAGATGATATAGCCTCTTTGAAATTCTTAATTTTTATCTCATCATTTAAAGCAATCATGAATATTTCCCTTCAATCCCAAAATGACGATGAGGAATGGTTCAATGCCTACTTTTACGTAGTTAAGCGATGAGCAACCAGTTCTTTCAGATAACACAGCAATCTCGTTAAAATCACTCTCGATACACCAAGGTTTTAGAAACCCTTTTTTTAGACTAATTAAACATTCCCACAAGCTTCTCCTATTGATAATATCATTTGGTGCATAAATATTACCAATAACACAATCTAAACTACAGTGAATCATACCTGAAAGAAGGATAAAGTTTTGATTGCTGCAACAATCAACAACTTGAAATATCTCTGGATTCCAGATACAAAGTAAGCCCCTATCACTACCATCTGAATCAATTTCTAAATATTCCATTGAATCACTATGCCATAAGGACTTGTAAAAACCCCGACCCATGATTAATGTTAATCCGTGGTTAATTATGCCTAATAAGTAATTAAAGTGGAATTTTGTATCATATGTTACCTTACTTGTGTTTATATCTGTTTAACGTAGAAAGATTTGTTCATGTCTGCGTTTGGGTTTGCGAATTGAAAGCCTTATCGGCCTCCGGTTTAGAAATTGACTTGATTTATGTGTTAATTAGAATTTTTAGAATTTTATGGTAGGTTTAATTAAAATTCGGTTCGGAATGATTAAATTAGAGCATTTAATGTCCACTTGATTAGTTTGATTAACAGTTAATTACACTATTATCTAAACCTATATAAGGCACCCATTTGTACCACCACTCAACCTCTTCCTTCATTTTGATACACTTTGAGCCTATACAAACAAACCAACATGAGAGAGAGAAAGAAAGAAACCAAGAGTGAGAGTTTGACATCAACACTTGTGGTTGGGGAGAATCTGCTAGAATTGAAGGAATTAGACTTAGAAATTCAAGAATCAAGCTTCTAGCTCTCATCTTGACAAGCCTAGGTAAGAATCCAACCCTTAGATTGAACAATTATGAGGTGTAAGATATAAACTCTAGAGGTTTGAGTTGATTAATGCAAGAATTGAATTAGAGATGAAGAGAATTAAACCATACCATGCATGCATGCATATATCATGGCATTTCAAGTTTGATTCTAAAGAATTCTCATATGCATGTATCTATCTTGACTTAGTTTTGAGAATTCATCATAATCCTTACCATTTGACCTTAAATAATCAAGTTATGAAAAGCCTTAGTTCAAAGTAATTCATGCACGTCATGTTCATGGCATATTCATAAAGTTCAAGTTTGAGTTTTGCACAATTGACATGCTTTTGGGCATTGATTTCATGAAATGATCTTCAAATCATGATATTTTACAAGTTTCTAAATGTTTTCTGGAATTTCGGCCCAAGAAGATGAGTTTTGAGGTGTGAAATTCGAGTTTAGAGCTTAGGAGTGCAATCTGAAAATTCCAGATTCTGAACTTCTACTCGAGCGACAGATTCTGCACCCGAGCAGCCACTTTTGTTTTTACACTTCCGCTCGAGCGACCTGAAGTCCACTCGAGCATGAAATGCATGCTCCCAGAAGTTTGCATGTTTTGCAAACCGCTCGAGCAGCAAAAGTTGCGCTCTGCTCGAGCGAGGACATGAGTCTCACGTTTGAGCGAGAGTCGAGCGGCCATCGAAGGGAGATTTCACTTAACCAGTACTTTTGCAAGGTTTGCAGAGTGCTCGAGTGAGAGAAGTTGCGCTCGAGCATCTCCTCACATGTTTGCATGTCCGCTCGAGTGAGAAAAGTTGTGCTCGAGCGGAACCCCTATTTTTAGTGTTTTTAACCAAGTGTTTCTAAATGTATTTTTGCATCCTCATTGCATCCTAGGCATTCCTAGGCCAAGATTAAGACACTATAATGAGGGTAAAGAAGTAGAAACACATCAAGATAAGAGAGGATTAAGTTAATGTTTCCGGGTGTGTAATTCAGTATGTGTTTATTCTGTAACTGTGTAGGTCACGCGCCATAAGACCTCTGATTTTCCCATTCTGTCTGTTTGCCTTGGAGCCATCTGTTAATCGTAAGTAATAACTCTATAAAGTTATGTTTAACTTTAATTATTTTCTGATGCTATGAAATGATCAATTTTTCTGAAATGCGATGTTTTGTATAAATGAATGATTGTCCTTATTTTGAAAAGTATTCGTGGCAACAATTCCATGGCTTAAAGGTGTTATTCGTACTCGGTCCGGAGGTTTCTTTGTGGAACTGTTAAGTTATCTGTACCTAGTCAGAGGTTCCTTTGTGGAACTAACAAGTATTCCGTACCCGGTCTAGAGGTTTCTTTATAGAACTAACAAGTTATCTGTACCTGGTCGGAGGTTCTTGTATGGAACTGACAAGTATGACCCTTGATGCTTTGTATGTGATTTGTTAGAGCTAATGGATGTAAGATTAAGTATGCACTCTGATTCCTGATATTGACTGGTAAAAGATTGTGAATGTAAATCTGTTTTTGAAATGAAATCTAAATTTTAGACTCTGTGATGGACATCATTCATTAAAATTCTTTACTCCGTTATTATTCACTGGGCTCCCGCTCACTATTTATTTTATGTATGTAGGTAAGCAAGCGCGCGACCAGGCCTAAGCTACTGCCTGGAGTGTTGAGTCAGCTAACCCCTATGCCTCCCGAGGAGGTTCCTTTTTGAAATCTGATCAAGTTTTGAGTCTTTGGGATTTTTATACTTTCTGATGTTTATGTTTGATCTGAATATATTTGGAAGTTTTGTGTATATGACTATGGTGTCGTATGACTAATGCACTTTTGACGTCACATATATATATAAATATAAGTCGTTTCGAAAATTTCTGTCCCGTGTATGTCTGCACAGCTCTGTGGACTATGTATATTTTGTATATTTGCTTCTATAGCCCCTAATTATATGTTATTATGTTAAGAGGCCTTGGGTAATCCAAGGATTACTGGCCGGTTACAACGCTAAACCTATATAGGCTGGTTTGGGTTATGACAGGACTGTACAAATTGAATTGATAATCTTGATTTCTTCGTTTATTGAAATAACACCATATCTACCCTTTTCTCTTTAAGTATAGCCTTTACTCTTATTCTTTTTTCAAGTCTACTCAACCCTCTAACATTCCAAGATATTATTTTCATGATAACCAATCAAAACACCTCTGCCATCCGTAAGTGCTGCCTTATTACTCACCATTTGCCCTCCGTAATTCCCATCTTTCCGCATCTTTCTCCTCCATTTCCATGATTTTGATAGTCACATTAGAATCAATCCCTAATGATTTCCCCATCTGTATCGTGGCCATAGCTTCAATAACCAGGTTTCTTTTACGAAGTGATTTGCTAGAGTGTGAAAGTGAAGAAGAGAGTGTAGCTGCGGCTGCCTTGAAGAGCGCACCTCTTTGAAAACCCATTCTTGTCCAGATTTTTTGCTTTCCCCTTCTTCCATTCTTTGGCCTTCCTCTGCTTTCTGAACCACAAAAGGACTTGGTGGCCCCTCTAAGCTGGCCCTGGGAAGTACAAAGTTTGCTGGACGATGAGCCCAACACACCATGCCTAAAGCTTTGCGATTGGTGGGCTGAGGTAGAGGACACAGTTGTGTTGATCCAATTTTGTTTATATGTTTGGACTTCACACACCTTACATAGCCCATCATTAACCAACATAGGCTTGCTTAAATTTACAATACTATCCAACACAACTTCAAGATTGATCTTGGGCCTATCTATGTCTGGTTCATTTAGACTTTGTATGAATTCAGGTGGACTAAAGCATTCATCAACTCTACCTTTGCCTACATCTGACCCACGTACTGAGTCCTCCACCACGAATGTACTGTTGTTTGCTGTATTGTTCCAATTTCCCATGTTCAGACACGTCTTATTGACCTTGGAAACAGAGTGTGAGGCATGGGATTTGACAGCTTCTAGATTCTCCAATCTACCTTGGCTCACCTTGGACTCCACCTTGTCACCGGCGGCCACAGTCTGGTCTTCTCCTTCACCATGAAACTAGTTCTCCACTTCTTTGTTGATAGAGATATCCTCCCTGAATCGACTACCTTCACATGAACATACACCATTGCAAGCTGCAGTTACAATTTTCTGTTCTTCGCTTACTCGGATCGGAAATAAACACCCATTGCACTCTAAATTTATAACTTTATTAATCAGATCCATATGTGATGTTGCAATACGAATCTTTCCATATATTAAAGATGTCATAGCTAATGTGCTCTCATCAATGGTTGTCACTACACCCCAGATTTCACCAATTCTGGTAAATGTGATGTTGTTCCACAGATTTAAGGGGACCCCATAACAGCTTAGCCATATATGCCTCTCTTGTTCCATTTGTAAGCCTTTCCTCTATTTTGTTGTGGAATCACACAAATCATTTATCCAATCCCCCAAGATGTGGCTTATATTTTTCATGTCATCTATTGAATTAAAAGTTAGAATGGCCTCTCTGCCTCCTCTTTCACGTAGCTTAATATTCTTCAGATTTCTACCCCAAAACTCCTTCCTGAATTCCGTGAAAGAGCAGTGGGCCTTAAGTTTGACGATTATGCTCTGGTACAGCCAGCCATTACCGACTTCAATGGTTTTAATTACAACATCTGTTTTATTAATTCCTTCACCTTTTACCACCTCTGCATATGATTTGCTTCCCATACGCTTTGAACCATTTGCCATCATCAGTGCCCGTGGTCTGTGTGGCATCTGCTCCTTTACAACCTTCTCCTAAGTCTTGTCAAACTCTGCTTTCTTAACAATTAGTGATCGGTCTTCACACCAAATCCCATTTGCTTTTTGGATAGCTACTTGAGCTGCCACCACGCAATCATACGTTACAAACCCAAACCTTGACTGCGTTGTTTTTCGTCTTTTATTCGGTATGAAAGCATCCTTAACGATTCCAAAATTGTTAAAGAGATTGAAGAGCCCTTTAGGATCCATTGATTCTGGAATGTTATCTAAGGTGTGCATACCTGACCTGACATTACTTCTTCGCCACTATCTTCGTCAAAAAACAAGTATTCACCCTCCCTCTCTTCACCATTGTCATTGTCGTCAATAATCATTTTCTCATTTTCATTTTGAATAATTCTTTATCTTCTTATCTTAATCTAAAATTTTCATATTTCTATGTACTATTTAAATTTAAGATAAATATTTCAATCCCCCCTCCCCTTATTTTTGGTCATGAATCTAATTGATTTAATATATATATTAGGTGTCTAAGAAAATTGCAAAGTATTTTGAGTTGTAAAACTTTCACTTTGAAGATGTAGTCTAATACATCTTATTCTTAATTTTGTATCTGTTGTTGTTCACAGGATTATAACGTCAATTGTTATGGTAATATGAGTTTGTAAGTTGTGAGACATTATACATGTATATGCGACAAATGCATTTTAATAAAATATTTCTACCAAATTTGTTACAATTGAAACTCACATGATTTTCCTAACAGGTGCTATAAATTTTTATTTATTTTTTTCCCCATATTCATCTTTACAAACATTTTCATTTTTGTTGATTTAGTTTTTGAGTTCTTTCTCTTTCTTTTACTTTTGACAAACAATCGCTAAGCTTTGTTAGTATATCAATCTTTTAATTTTTATTTTTATTTTATTGGAAAACATTTTTTTTTCTTATCATTGGCTTTATATATGAAGATTAGCATTACTCTTCATTGGAATCAAAGGTTTAACATGCTACTAAAATATATATAAATATAATCAAAGCTAAAACCATACTTATCTGCATAGTCCTGTGAAAACACTGTCCTTATGAGTTGTTATGGCTCATGCCCCCTTAATGGAAAGGCAACCTATCATATGCAAGGGCTGCTTCATAAGCAGTGTCAAATGTCCCAAGCCAATGTCTTTCGTTGGTTGAAGGGTCTCTGATTTCAGCCACGTAACGGCCCCAAGGCCGCCGCCTAACGCCTAGGAACTGCCCCAGCTCGCTTTCTTCCGCCGGCCTCTTTTCTCACTAGGTGGTGGTGGTGATGGTGTTTTGGTTAGAGAAAAGTCGGTTTGAACTGGGCATGGTTCGAAGCCATTGAAGGGTTTAATTGTGTATTTGAAAGGTAAGAGATTAAAGCAAATTATGACAAAAGAAGACCCTAGCAAGAAATTGTTTGTCTTAGCAACTTAGCATTCACAGTGTTTGGTTCACTTTTGGTTCCCATATAAGAAAACCCTAAACAAATAGCTCTATTATAAAAACCCCTTGAAGTAAGCATATAATGAAAATCTTTAAGTAAGATTTTACACAAACAAACACTAGTCTTAGCCATTATTACCATACTATATGCCAAGCAATCTATACAAATAGAGCCAGCAAGATATATAGTTAACTTTTTTTTTTTTTTTGAACAACAAAAAAGGCCCTTTATTGATGTTGAAACCATACAAACATATGAACATCAAAGAAAGGATGAGGAAGTACAAAGCATCAAAGCATCACCAAACGATCCTAAGTTGGCACCGCAAAGAATGCCCAATCATTTGCAAGAACACCTCAAGGTTGATGAGAATACAACCAAAGATACAAGACCAGCCCAACAACAGTAGGGTAGCAACAACAAAACAAATATAAGCAATCTACGCACTATAAAAATAAAAAAATAAAAAAAAGGCCTTTGGTGACAGATTGATTTTGTCTCCAAACATCAAATTTTCGTCACTAAAGTGATCTGCGACGAAAAAAATTTGTCACCATGATTGTGGCCTATACATTGTCGTTGAAAGTACCTGGTAGCGAAAAACAGTTTCGTCGCCTATTTTTCATTTTTGGGGACAATGTTTTGTCCTCAAATGTTGCATTTTTCATCCTCTAAAACATCATTTTCGTCACCAAAACTAAATAATATTTTATTTCAATTGTTTTTGGCGACGAAATATTTCGTCACCAAATAGATTTTAGTGACAAAAGTTTTACTCACCAATGATATGGATTAAGGTGACAAAAAAATTTGTCACTAAAATAAGCAGAAAAGAAAATTATTCAATTACAAAAAACATTTTGTCACAAAATATTTTAATTTAGCGATGAAATATTCAACAAATGTGACAAAATTATTCGTCATGTTTTTTGAAAACTAATAGCAACATTTTTCATTTCGTTGATAATAAAAATTAAAAGGGGGTACTATTTTCATTTTAAATTTTTTCTTTTTAGTAAAAATTGCCTGCACATTTCAATAACCTGTTCAATAACCTGTGCAATAACCTGTCTTATGGCCTATTCAATAACCTGTTCAATAAAATATCTATTACAAATCAATACAAAAATCTGTTCATTTTCATAAACATCACAATCGAATTTCAGCACTATCCACAAAAATACAATATGAACTGCATGCGGATTATAAATGTCTTCTAATATCCACAAAAAATATATCTACTAATATCCACAAAAATATAATATCAACCGCATGCGGATTACCAAACACGTCTCCTAATATCCACAAAAAACATGTCTACTAATATCAACAAAAATAAAATATCAAGTGTGGATTACCAAACATGTCCTGTAATACCCACAAAAATTTAAAATTTACAACACAACCAAAATACATGTAAGGTAATATGAATAAAAACACAAAATGAGCTAGCTTCTGCTCTCCAAATTACCAAACATGTCCATATCAAATCTCCAATTTGAATAAAAATGAAACACAAAAAAAAAGAAAAAAGAATGCAAGTTAGACAATTATTATCTTATCAATTAAATATACAATTTAACATGCATTTTTCGACTTAGTTTTCAAATCGGGAGTCTGGTGCTAGTTCCGTAAGTTTCCACAACTTACATTTGTCTCTCCCGAGATGTTTGAGGTGTTCCACGGGCGTTCCCGTGCCTGTTACACGATTTTGGCCCTCGATGGCCTATTTACAAGCTTAATTGTTGGAAAAATTCATTTTTGGACTTAGTTTTCAAAACGGGAGTCCCGTGCTAGTTCCATAAGTTTGCACAAGTTATAATGGTTGCTTTTGAGGAGATTGAGGTGTTTTCCGGGCCTTCTCGGGATTGTTTAACGATTTTGGCCCCCCGATGGCCTATTTTCAAGCTTAAGAGTTGGAAAAAATACATTTTTAGACTTAGTTTTCAAACTGGGAGTCCCGTGATAATTCCGTAAGTTTTCACAACTAACATTGGTCCCTCTCGAGGTCTTTGAGGTGTTTCCCGGGCCGTCTCGTGGCTGTTGTACGATTTTGGCCCCTGAAGGCCTATTTTCAAGCTTAAGTGTGAAAAAATACATTTTTGGACTTAGTTTTCAAACTGGGAGTCCCGTGCTAGTTCCGTAAGTTTCCACAACTTATATTGGTCCCGCCCGACATGTTTGAGGTGTTTTTCAGGCTGTCTCGTGGCTGTTGCACAATTTTGGCCTTCGATGGCCTATTTTTGAAGTTTAAGTGTGAAAAAGTGCATTTTTGGACTTAGTTTTCTAATCGGGAGTCCCGTGCTAGTTCTGTAAGTTTTCACAACTTACTTTGGTTCCTCCCGAGGTGTTTGAGGTGTTACCCGGGCCGTCTCATGGCTGTTACACGATTTTGGCCTCCGATGGCCTATTTTTCAAGCTTAAGTGTGAAAAAGTGTATTTTTGGACTTAGTTTTCGAACTGAGAGTCCTGTGCTAGTTCTGTAAGTTTCCACAACTTACTTTGGCTCCTCCCGAGGTGTTGAGGTGTTACACGGGCCGTCTCGTGGTTGTTACATGATTTTGGCCCCTGATGGCCTATTTTTCAAGCTTAAGTGTGAAAAAGTGTATTTTTGGACTTAGTTTTCAAACCGGGAGTCCCGTGCTAGTTCTGAAAGTTTTCACAACTCAAATTGGTCCCTCCCAAGGTGTCTGAGGTGTTACCCAGGCTGTCTCATGGCTGTTGCACAATTTTGGCCTCCGATGGCCTATTTTCAAGCTGAAGGGTGAAAAAGTGTATTTTTAGACTTAGTTTTCAAACCGGGAGTCCCATGCTAGTTCCGTAAGTTTCCACAACTCACATTGGTCCCTCCCGAGGTGTTTGAGGTGTTACCTGGGCCGTCTCGTGGCTGTTGCACGATTTTGGCCTCCGATGGCCTATTTTCAAGCTTAAGTGTGAAAAAATATATTTTTGGACTTAGTTTTCAAATCGGGAGTCCCGTGCTAATTCCAAAAGTTTCCACAACTCACATTGGTACCTCGCGAGGTGTTTGAGGTGTTACCTAGACCGTCTCGTGGCTGTTGCACGATTTTGGCCTCCGATGGCCTATTTTCAAGCTTAAGTGTGAAAAAGTGTATTTTTGGACTTAGTTTTCAAACCGAGGGTCCCGTGCTAATTCCGTAAGTTTCCACAACTCATGTTGGTCCCTCCCAAGGTGTTTAAGGTGTTTCCCAGGCCGTCTTGTGGCTGTTTCACAATTTTGGCCCCCGAAGGCCTATTTTCAAGCTTAAGTGTGAAAAAGTGCATTTTTGGACTTGGTTTTCAAACCGGGAGTCCCGTGCTAGTTCCATAAGTTTCCACAACTTATGTTGGTCCCACTCGACGTGTTTGAGGTGTTTCCTGGGCCGTCTCGTGGTTGTTACATGATTTTGGCCTCTAATGGCCTATTTTTCAAGCTTAAGTGTGAAAAAGTGCATTTTTGGACTTAGTTTTCAAACCGGGAGTCCTGTGCTAGTTCCGTAAGTTTCCACAACTCACATTGGTCCCTCCCGAGGTGTTTGAGGTGTTACCCGGGCCTTCTCATGACTGTTACATGATTTTGGCCCCCGTTGGCCTATTTTCAAGCTTAAGTGTGAGAAAAATGCATTTTTCGACTTAGTTTTCAAACCGGGAGTCTCGTGCTAGTTCTGTAAGTTTCCAAAACTTACATTGGTCCCTCCGGAAGTGTTTTAGGTGTTTCCTAGGCTGTTTCATGGCTGTTACACGATTTTGGCCCCATATGGCCTATTTTCAAGCTTAAGTGTGAGAAAAGTGCATTTTTGGACTTAGTTTTTAAATCGGGAGTCCCGTGCTAGTTCCATAAGTTTACACAAGTTACAATGGTTGCTTCCGAGGTGTTTGAGATGTTCCCCCGGCCTTCTCGTGGTTGTTTAATGATTTTGTCCCCCCGATATCCTATTTTCAAGTTTAAGTGTGAGAAAAGTGCATTTTTCGACTTAGTTTTCAAATCGGGAGTCCCGTGCTAGTTTCGTAAATTTCCACAGCTTACATTAGTCCCTCCCGAGGTGTTTGAGGTGTTCCCCAGGCCTTCTCATGACTGTTACATAATATTGGCCCTGATGGCCTATTTTCAAGCTCAAGTGTGAGAAAAATGCATTTTTTGACTTAGTTTTCAAACCGGAAGTCCCATGCTAGTTCCGTAAGTTTCCACAACTTACATTGGTCCCTCCCGAGGTCTTTGAGGTGTTCCCCGGGCCTTCTCGTCACTGTTACACGATTTTGGCCCCATATGGCCTATTTTCAAGCTTAAGTGTGAGAAAAGTACGTTTTTGGACTTAGTTTTCAAACCGGGAGTCCTGTGCTAATTTCATAAGTTTCCACAACTTACATTGGTTTCATAAATTTCCTTTCATTTCAAGCAAATGACTTTGCACAAAAATAATTGCCAAAAGTAAAACAAATGATAATGCAAAAATTAACAGCAAGTTTACTTAACCATGACTTAATCTCTATATGTGTGTGTGTTTTCTTTCTTTCTTTCTTTTTTCTTTTTTTTTTTTTTTTGTGTTAGGGGGGTGCTGGGGGAAGCATATTCAGTTTACCTGATTGTCCATGCTTAGGAATGTGGCATTTTCCATGATTTTCAAACATTTTAAAAGTAGCACCAAACTTTCTAGATCCCCATTGTCATTTGACTTCTACATTGAAAAGGAACTTTGTTCTAACCAACTCTGCAAAACCAGTCAACAACCAAAAAAGTATAAATCCCATCTAATAAAGCCAACATCTGAATCATGGTGTATTTGTTTGTCAGCAGATTCATGCATAATCACGGAAAACATATATCAGAAACAAGATTTAACTATAGATAAGACTATGGCTCATAAAGGCTACATAGCTAACTCTTTTCATAAGTTATTGAAGAATGAACTTTTGGATACCAAAACAACAAATATTTGTGTGAGAGCAAACAAATAATTTAGCAATCATACGCCTTAAGCACATGATGCAAGTTTACACGTAGTTATACAGTGACACTAGCACCACCTTGGTGAGTTCTGTAAATTATAGCTAAAATGAATCGGTACACTATGACATCATATCCAGATAATGCAAAACCTGCGCCAAATCTCACCACACAATGAATTCCTAAGTCACTCAATCCACAAATGTGCCTCACACTTATCAAGAAAAGCAGGTACTTGGGGAATCTACACACAATTTTGGTCTCACTACACTCAATCCACTTTTACGAACCACATAACACTCAAACTCACACTCACAATACTCCATCTTGTACCTGCAATAGAAGATACACATAGATAGGCAAAAGATAAAATTAGTATAAACCCACAGATATATGGTCTCACACCACTCAACACATATTTTAGTAATCCTCACAATCCTCAAATCCAGCTACACCTGAACAAACCAATTTATTTTATATTATTTCTTCATGGAAGGCTGTAAGTGTTGAATTTACCCATCCTTTTTTACCTTTTAAATGTTTTTCTTTATCAAATTCTTACTAATGGAGTTCCTAAATTGATGAATTTACACATTTACAATCAAGGAACATAATTTTCTTTTGTTTCCAAGGATATGGCCAAAACATTTTCATTTCCTAAGAGACTAAAACAGAATATTAGTGGAATAGTGAAGTTCTGTACAAATGAAAATTGTGTGGAGCATGGAAAGAAGGAAAAATCTAGAATTTCACATGGAGTACACTTTGAATGCTTTATTAACTTGTTTAGCCTTATTCACACTAGCCTTATTTAAGCCTTCTTCACATTAGACTAAAACAAAACATTAGCCTTATTTTAACTTGTTTAGCCTTATTCACATGGAGTACACTTTGAAAGCTTTACCACACTTGTTTAGCCTTATTAACTTGTTTAACCTTATTTGAATGCTTTATTAACTTGTTGCTAGAATGTCATTAAATTGGTTAGAGAAGGCATAGCAGGCCTTGGAAATGCTTCAACTTGTGGTGACAAACTCATAATATTTTAGTACCTTAGAATCTAGGTCATCCTTTGTAATGCTGCGTTTGTATAATCTGATTTTCTTCTTTATATAATCTGGTTCCTACATCTGGCCATCAACCAAGTGTGGTAAGTGTTTTTCCCTATACAGTCTTGGTTGATCTACTTTATTTACTCATTGGTGGCTATTTTCTTCTTATGTTTATCATGTTTATTGGTTGGTCTGGGCTTGGGTCGGGGCTATAGACAGCAGTAAACCACAAAGCTGCTGCAAAAATGAATCATAGCAGCAAAGCTGCTACAGAGGTGAAAGAACACAACAATAAGCATGAATGGAGTCATAGTCAGCACAACAGCAGGGCAACAACAACAAATTAATTCATAGCATCCACAAGGCCATGCTTTTTAACTCACCAAAGTTACATTAGCCACCTATGATCAATAGCCTTTCATCGGAAAAAAAGAAAAAGAAAAAAGGCAACACCTAAATAAATGGGAAAAGCCAAACTATCCAAAATAAGGAAAACTAAATGCAATTTGGCCTTACTGAATGCGTTTGATACTTGTGAAGGCATTATTCCAACTCACTAAATCAAGTGACAATACACTATGAGCACATAACAGCATTCCTTAATATCAAGTTGCCATTGTCCATCTAGAATTGTTTCCCATGTAATAGCTACGATGTAGGACGCATTCAAATGATTCAAGCCCTAACAACAACGTTAAACAAAACAACATTTTTTGCTTAAGGTTCAATTAAAACCTAGTGTTAATGTGTCCTATTTCATGCTTGTATGTATTAATGTGTTATACTTCATCCCATATACTTGCCTCACATTCATGTATATTATTTGATTCGATTCTAGCTATAGCAACCAGGACAA
Source organism: Camellia granthamiana (assembly GCA_036172215.1). Taxonomy (NCBI): domain Eukaryota; kingdom Viridiplantae; phylum Streptophyta; class Magnoliopsida; order Ericales; family Theaceae; genus Camellia; species Camellia granthamiana. The sequence continues at coordinate 50,250,848 of CM069915.1, read as the reverse complement.
TTACCTGCATATCACAAAAAACCATAACATTGGAATGGTGAGAACGCATTAGACCACCTTAAGAAACTCAAATCAGAAGTAGATGAATTACTCTAATCAATATTACAAGAATCATACAACATACAGTATGGATGGGAAATTCTAGTTTCTATTTCTCTCTTGACTATGGAACAAAAATACAAAAAGATACTTATATATGTGCCTGTAGATGTAATCCTATTTTGTAAAACCTTTAAACACCCAACACTCACTTATGAACAGCCAGTTAACATCCACTATTACACTTTCTATAGTGAATCACCCATTAGAACTGTCAAAGAGAACATCTATACCCCCCGTGTATCATGTTATCAAATTCCACCAACACAACTTGTATGACACCAATAAATATTAATAAAAACCCAACCAAACACCATACTACAACACTCACGCCAATCCCAAATCAATACAAATATGAGCATGGATTAAAATAAATCAAGTAAACAAGGAAGGAAAATGGTGAAATGCATATGCAAGCTAGTGATTCCAATCGAAACTCAAATGGTGTGATGACTCGCATTTCTGTAATCCACTCGAAACATTCAGGTTTGCTGTAATCAATCAGAAAAAATACTTCAAATCCCCATCAATACATTTATTCCTTAGCATAAGAGATCAAGCCTCTACATAGAAAAAACCCCTAAATCTAGAACAAAAATCAAAACACATTTACTCATTTCATAGAAATCAACATTCTACAGCATCAAAAAACAAAATAAAAACCCTAGAGCTAGAGTGAAATGAGGAAATAGAGAGACCGAGAGAGAGAACAAAATAAAAACCCTAGAGCTAGAGTGAAATGGGAAAATAGAGAGAGAGAGAGAGAACAAAATAAAAACCCTAGAGCTAGAGTGAAATAAGGAAATAGAGAGAGAGAGAGAGAGAGAGAGAGAGAGACCTGAATCAAAATCAATTGGAGGCTAGACGGTGTACCGACCATGGCGATGAGACGGTGAGACACAATGAGGGACGGTGATCACTGTCGATGAAAGGGACGATAAGCGATGGGCAATGGTGAGTTGATAAATAGGAGAGGGATTGGGGATATGAGAAGGAGAGCAAACGACGGCCTGTTTGTTGTTTGGTTTGTTCTGTGTGTATGTATCATACATATAGAGAATAAAATCTAAAAAAAAATACAATAAAAAATCTTAATAAATATAAAACAAGTAAGAAGATATTTATCAAGTGTGATTAAAAAATAAATATAATCATATATTAATTAGAAAGTGTGATTAAAAAAAAATATAAATAATCATACTTAATTGAAAAGTGATATAAAAAATAAATATTATTACACTCAATCAAATCAATTGTGATTAAAATATTAATCTAATTTTTTTATTACACTTCCAATAAAAGTGAGATATTTTCATTTATTAAAGTGTGATTTTTAGCTATTTTTGTGGTAGTGGATAAAGCAAGTAATAAGATATTTATCAAATAATAGATAAAGAAAAGTCACCACATATTTAAGAATTTCTGTAAAATCCCTTCCATTAGGAGATGTAAAAGAATTTCTTTACATAAGCCTCCCTTTAAGCTTACAAGATTTGAAACTTGATCGAAATTAACAAGTAAGCCTACAAAAAACCCGAAATTGGCAGCCCATTCTACACCCCAAATTAGAACTATATCATCAATAACTATCACTAACTAATTTCTACATAGCAACTTACATTTATGGGAAAAAGTTAGGGTTTGAAATTGGGGACAACCATAGAGAGAGAGACAGCAACCAAGTTAGGGTTAGAGAAAAACCAAGTGAGGAGGACGCAGGTAGCGAAACATCCAACAAATTAGGGTTCAAATTGGGAAAAAACGAGTTATGAAAGTGAGAGACGAGAATGGGGATAGCGAGATAGAGAAGAAGGGGGACGAAGGTTGGAAAAGTGAGAAGAGGGAAGAGGGAGCTCAGAAAAGCGAGAAGAGGGCAAGGAGAGAGAGAGTGAGGCGAAAATAGGGAGCGAGAGAGAGAGAGAGAGACCTGTTATAGAGAACGCCGGCCGGTGATCTCGGGTTTTGAGAGAGTCGCTTTCATGGGTTGTTGATTATAAGTTTTTACTTCTATGGGTGATTTAGAACGATGATGATGATGATGATGATGATGATGATGATGAATTATGTGTTTCAATAGTTTCATCATTTCATGCTCTATATTATGCTTGCTTTGTGTTTTGTTTTCATATGATCAACTGAGATGCGATGACGATGATGATGATGATGATGAATTATGTGTTTCAACAGTTTTATCATTTAATGCTCTATATTATGCTTGCTTTGTGTTTTGTTTTAATATGATCAACTGAGAAGCTTCAAGATTATGTGTTTGAAAACTTTCATCATTTCATGCTCTATGTTATGCTTGCTTTGTGTTTTGTTTTAATATGATCAACTGAGATGCTTAAAAATTATGTGTTTGAAAACTTTCATCATTTCATGCTCTATATTATGCTTGCTTTGTGTTTTGTTTTAATATGATCAACTGAGATGCTTAAAAATTATGTGTTTGAACACTTTCATCATGTCATACTCTATATTATGCTTGCTTTGTGTTTTGTTTTAATCTGATCAACTGAGCTGCTTCAAAATGGAATATGTATATATATATATATTATATTGTGTAGTTTAAATTTATTTTGATTATCACCTCACCTCACCTCACCTCACTTCACTATGAAATAATTTTTTACATCACACAATAATTTTGTCTCTCTCTCTCTCTCACTCACTCCTATCATCTTCATTGCTTTTGAACCCTTTCATTATAAACAAAATTTATTTATCTTCTGTTGCTGCATTGGTATGTATATTGATTTGATATTTGATTTCTTAAGTTAACTATATATCTTGGATATGTCTGCATCTACCTTGTGCATTTTTTGCAAAGCTCAGCAGGAAACAATTGAACATGTGCTAATCTTTTGCCCTCTGGTGTGGAGAGTCTAGATGGGGCTGTTACAGTGATGGGGGGCTACTTGGGTAGTTCCAGACTCTGTTCAATGTCTGCTGCAATGGTGGTCAAGTTACTACTGTAGGAAATCTGAACGGCAAATTTGGTGTGCCATACCTCTGGTGACTCTTTGGTCGATCTGGAAACACATAAATGAATGTTTCTTTCAAGCTTTCCCACCAAAACTACAGGAGCTGCAAGAGCTCATTATCACCAGGCTTGCCATCTGGTTGAAGGCTACTTCCAAGGAGCTTCATTTTTCGATTAATGATTTCCTATATAATATCTTAGGTGTTAGGCATTGTATTCAGGGCTAGCTCTGTAGTCACTACAACAAAAAAGGTCTATGGTGACAAAAACGCGTGACGAAAAAATATTTCGTCTCCAAATATGCATGTTTTAGTGATGAAAATAAGATTTCGCCTCCAATTGTACTATTTTTAGAGACGAAAACCAAATTTCGTCACCAAATGCTTAAAATCAAATAAAATAATAGGTGACGAAAATTTTATTCGTCTCTAAATTTTATTTTTTTGTCACAAAACAATTTCCCGCCTTTGGAAAATTTGGCGGAAGATTTGGCGCCATTTTGGAGATGAAATTTTTCATCACCATTGTAAAAAAATTTAGAGAGGAAATAATTTCGACTCCAAATGTATTATTTTTAGAGAGGAAAACCAAATTTCGTCACCAAATGCTTAAAATCAATAAAAAATAAAATTGAACCACATATATCTCTCTCTGTCACTCCCTCACCCATACATCTCCGTTACACCGTCCATTCATCTTTATCGTACCGGTTAACCCGCACATCACCGGCCGGCGCTCTCTATAACAGGTCTCTCTCTCTCTCTCGCTCCCTATTTTCGCCTCACTCTCTCTCCCCTTGCCCTCTTCTCGCTTTTCTGAGCTCCCTCTTCCCTCTTCTCACTTTTCCAACCTTCGCCCCCCCTCTTCTCTATCTCGCTATCCCCATTCTCGTCTCTCACTTTCATAACTCGTTTTTTCCCAATTTGAACCCTAATTTGTTGGATGCTTCGCTACCTGCGTCCTCCTCACTTGGTTTTTCTCTAACCCTAACTTTGTTGCTGTCTCTCTCTCTGTGGTTGTCCCCAATTTCAAACCCTAACTTTTTCCCATAAATGTAAGTTGCTATGTAGAAATTAGTTAGTGATAGTTATTGATGATATAGTTCTAATTTGGGGTGTAGAATGGGCTGCCAATTTCGGGTTTTTTGTAGGCTTACTTGTTAATTTCGATCAAGTTTCAGATCTTGTAAGCTTAAAGGGAGGCTTATGTAAAGAAATTCTTTTACATCTCCTAATGGAAGGGATTTTACAGAAATTCTTAAATATGTGGTGATTTTTCTTTATCTATTATTTGATAAATATCTTATTACTTGCTTTATCCACTACTACAAAAATAGCTAAAAATCACACTTTAACAGCCCCATCTAGACTCTCCACACCAGGGGGCAAAAGATTAGCACATGTTCAATTGTTTCTTGCTGAGCTTGGCAAAAAATGCACAAGGTAGATGCAGACATATCCAAGATATATAGTTAACTTAAGAAATCAAATATCAAATCAATATACATACCAATACAGCAACAGAAGATAACTAAATTTTGTTTATAATGAAAGGGTTCAAAAGCAATGAAGATGATAGGAGTGAGTGAGAGAGAGAGAGACAAAATTATTGTGTGATGTAAAAAATTATTTCATAGTGAAGTGAGGTGAGGTGAGGTGAGGTGATAATCAAAATAAATTTAAACTACACAATATAATATATATACATATTCCATTTTGAAGCAGCTCAGTTGATCAGATTAAAACAAAACACAAAGCAAGCATAATATAGAGTATGACATGATGAAAGTGTTCAAACACATAATTTTTAAGCATCTCAATTGATCATATTAAAACAAAACACAAAGCAAGCATAATATAGAGCATGAAATGATGAAAGTTTTCAAACACATAATCTTGAAGTTTCTCAGTTGATCATATTAAAACAAAACACAAAGCAAGCATAATATAGAGCATTAAATGATGAAACTGTTGAAACACATAATTCATCATCATCATCATCATCGTCATCGTATCTCAGTTGATCATATGAAAACAAAACACAAAGCAAGCATAATATAGAGCATGAAATGATGAAACTATTGAAACGCATAATTCATCATCATCATCATCATCATCATTATCATCATCGTTCTAAATCACCCATAGAAGTAAAAACTTATAATCAACAACCCATGAAAGTGACTCTCTCAAAACCCGAGATCATCAGGTAGTGAAACTATTGGAAATCTTATAACTCTTCATCTTATTCAAAACTGTAGCTTACACTTGTATTTATACAGTAAACAAAATATCTAATCTATACAAAATATCTAATCCTAACTAACTCTCTTTAACAAGCACAACTCATGTTTAGTCTAACTAACTATATACCAAACTACAACAAATATATATTCTAACCACTACAACTGATTCCATTGTAGCACTCCATCTTAAAACTAATATTACAGGCCTGTGATGAGCAAACTATAACAGGCAAATGCTGTAGCTCAGGTTTGATGTGAGATGGTGGGATAACTCCTTCATCCCCCCTCAAGCTGATAGGGCAAGGAAACACTAACAGCTTGTCATGAAGATAATGAAACCAAGAAGGAGAAAGGGGTTTGGTAAAGAGATCAGCCACCTGATCAACTGTAGGAGCATATTGGAGCTCAATCTGTTTGGCAACCACTTTTTCTCGAATAAAATGGCAATCGATCTCGATGTGCTTGGACCTAGAATGAACCATAGGATTGGATGCTAAAGCCATAGCAGACAAACTATCACACCAGATAATAGGAATAACATGAGAAGAAACACAGAAATTCTTGAGCAACTACCGAAGCCAAGTGAGCTCAGTTGTGGCATGAGCTAAGGCTCGATATTCAGCTTCAGTGGACGACCGAGAGACTGTAGCTTTCTTTTTAACTGACCAGGAAATCAAGTTTGATCCAAGATAAATACAATAGCCAGAGGTAGATTTTCGATGAAGATTATCACTGGCCCAATTGGAGTTTAAAAAGGCAGATAGAGAAAAAGGACTAGGAGTGAAAGAGAGGCCATGAGACAAAGTCCCCTTAACATATCTAAGAAGCCTCTTAACTGCTTGAAAATGAGCATTGATGGAAAGATGCATAAATTGACAAGTCTGATTGACAGCAAATGAGAGATCAAGTCTAGTGATAGTCAAATATTGCAGGCCTTCTACTAAACTCCTATACAGAGAAGGCTAAGAAAATGGTAGAGAATCAGATGCAGAAGACACTGTCTTAATAACCATAGGAGAAGAGCATGGTTTGCAGTCTTGCAAACTTGCTCTATTCAATAATGCAGCTGCATACTTGCCTTGAGATAAGAAATAGCCATGTTCATGTGTATGAACTGAAATGTCCACAAAATAAGAAAGAAAACCAAGCTCTTTCATTGAAAAAGCCTTGTCATCTGCTGAAGGAGTTGAGCAATTAGGGCAGAATCACTGCCAGTTAGTCAAATATCATCAACATACACCAAGAGGATGGTGAGGCTAGTAGAAGCTTTCTTGATAAAGAGAGAAGTATGAGAAAGACTATTTGTGAACCCCTGAGAGAGCAAGAAGGCTGAAAAAGTAGAGTACCAAGCCCTAGGGGCTTGCTTGAGACCGTATAAAGCCTTCTTGAGTTTGTAGACATGAGTAGGAGATTGCACAAATCCCGAAGGCTGGAGCATATAGACCACTTCCTGAAGAATGCCATGAAGAAAGGCATTGGAAATATCAAGTTGTTTGATAGGCCATTGAAATTGAAGAGCAAGACTCAAGAATATTATGATGGTGGGTTGTTTAGCCACTGGACTAAAAGTCTCATGAAAATCAATTCCTTCCTGTTGCAAAAACCCATTTGCCACCAATCTAGCCTTATAACAAGCAATAGTACCATTGGAATTTTGTTTAATGCGAAAAACCCACTTGCACCCAATGGTAATCTTATGATGTGGAAGATCAACAAGGTCCCAAGTGCCTTGTTGTTGAAGAGCTTGAAATTCTTCCTTCATGGCTTGAAGCCACACAGAAGATTGAAGAGCAACCTGAACAGAGGTAGGTTCAGTATCAAGAAGAGAGACAGTAGCAGTAAGACACTTGGGGAGTTTGTGTTTGGATCTAGTAAGCATGGGATGTGTGTTAGATACAGAAAAAAGAAGAGAATGAGGAGGTAAGTCAATGGTAATAGAAGAAATAGGAATGGGCTGAGCAAGAGAAGCAGGAGCAGGAGCAGGAGGAGGAGAAGAAGAAGGCCCAAAAGAAGAAGAAGAAGAAGAAGAAGAAGGCTCAAACTGAGCAGAAGATGGCATAGAAGGAGATGGTACAGCAGAAGAAGAAGAAGGCCTAGAAGGAAGCACAGATGAAGAAATGGGTGAAAAATGAAGTACGAGCAGACAAATCTGAAGGAGAAGATGAAGGAACTAAGGACTATAGAGAGAAAGGAAAATAGGATTCATTAAAGACCACATGCCTAGAAATGTAAACTTTGCCAGAAATAGGATCAAGACACCTATAACCCTTAATGGTAGGATGATAGCCCAAGAAAACACAAGAAATGGATTTAGGTTCCAACTTGTGAGTAGTATAAGGCTTTACCCAAGGGAAACATTGGCAACAAAACACTTTGAAAAAGGAAAAATCAGGTAAGGTATGGAACAACATTTCAAAAAAAGTCTTGTGATGTAAAAAACTAGAGGACATTATGTTAATAAGGAAAGTAGCTATGGCAATGGCATCAAACCAAAAAATAATGGGAACATAAGAGTGATGAAGCAGTGCTATGGCAGTTTCAGTAAGATGTCTATCTTTGCGTTCAGCTATGCCATTTTGAGCCTGAGTATAGGGACAACTACTTTGATGAACAATGTCATGAGAAGACAACAAAGTATCAATTCTTTTATTAACAAATTCAGTACCACAATTAGTCCTAAGGATCTTAAGTGAAGTCTGAAACTGAGTTTCAATATAGGCTTTGAATACAAGCAATTTATCATACACCTCACTCTTGGAATACAAAGAATAAACCCAAGTGAATCTACTATAATCATCTACAAGCAAAACATAAAAACGAAATGGGGCATTAGCCACTGTGAAAGGACCCCACACATCACTATGAACCAAGGAAAATGGACAATTAATAGAAGTATTAGACAATTTGAAAGGAAGCCTATGAGCTTTAGACACATTACAATCAATACAAGACAAGTCCTTATTCAATGAAATTTTATTTGGTAAAAGAGCAGCCATATAATGAAGCTTTAGAGAAGATGGATGGCCTAATATGTGATGCCAAAGCATATCAAACACAGGGGCAGTAGTGCTAGACTGAAAAACTTGGGGAAAGAATTGCTCAGAAGATGTAATGAATTGGTAGAGACCATTGACATTAACACCTCTATGCAGAACCTTGTTAGTGCATTTGTCCTGAATGACAAAAGTATTAGCATAAAAAATAACAAGACAATTATGATCTCTAGTAAGTTGATGCACAGATAAGAGATTTGAAGAGATGGTAGGAACATGAAGAAGATTTGAGAGATAAAAAGAATAATGTGGAGTGGGAAATAGTCCTTTACCTATGTGACTGATTGGTAAAGAGGAACCAGTACCAACTTGAACCTGTTCTTGACCTTGATAAGGCTGAAATTGTTGAAGATTAGTCAAGTCATTTGTCAAACGGTTGGTGGCAGCAGAGTCAACATACCAAGGAGATATGAGAGGATCAGAGGAAGGCTGGGGCACTGAAGCAGCATAGGCCTTCGACTGAGACAAGAGGATTATAAGGAATTACTGTGAGAGGAAGGCTGAAAATTAGGATCCAGTCAATGCCAACATTCATGAGCAATATGACTCAAACCTCCACAAATCTGACATCCAAAGTTAGAATAATAATTGCCTCTAGATCTATTATTATTGAATCTGTTATTTGATCTACCTCCTCGAAAATTATTATATCTGCCTCCTCTGGAACCTCGATATTGATGTCTGCCTCTTGCAGAATGAAAACCTCGGTTAGAAGAATTGGAAGATTCATAATCAGACTGAGAGGAAGATGAAGATCCTCTTGAAGTGGAGTAGGCAACATGAAGATCAGTTTCAGTAGAATGTTTAAGTTTTTGTTCAATGTGAATGGCCTCTGAACATAACAAGGAACACAAATTTTCCATCATGACAATCTCAGATCGAGTATGAATGGAGGTTTTAAAAGCATTGTATTCCTCTGGTAGACCATTCAAGGTTAGAAATATCAGATCTTCATCATCAACTTTTGTAGAGGCTGAAGCCAATTGATTTGAAATTTCTTTGATTTGAGACAGATAAACCTTCATTGAAGATGATTTCTTGCAGAGTGTTTGGAGTTTGATTTTAAGTTGATGAATATGAGAACGTGAAACAGAAGTAAATTGTTTTTCCAAAAACTGCCATACCTGATCACTGTGATTCAGATGGAGAACATAAGAATAAATGGATGAAGATAGGGTTGCAGTCAGACAAGTGAGCAAATGTGCATCAATCAGTTGCCATTTTGCATAACCTAGATTTGGAATAGATTTTCCAAATGCATCAATGAGTTCTAGAGATGTACATAGATTTGATCCATTTACATAATCAAGAAATCTAGTTGTTGTAAGCACATTTGTCATCTGTGTCTTCCATATGAGAAAATTATTGGATTCGAGCTTCATTGTGATGAGAGAATTGAAATTTGAAATCAGTAAACTGAGATTTGGCGATAGAGAAAAATTTTCCATTGAAAGGCCGTGGATCTTGCTCACAAGAGCTCAATGCTCTGATACCATATTGAGAATCTTATAACTCTTCATCTTATTCAAATCTGTAGCTTACACTTGTATTTATACAGTAAACAAAATATCTAATCCTAACTAACTCTCTTTAACCAGCACAACTCATGTTTAGTCTAACCAACTATATAACAAACTATAACAAATTTATATTCTAACCACCACAACTGATTTCATTGTAGCACTCCATCTTAATACTACTATTACAGGCCTATGATGAACAAGCTATAACAGGCAAAGGCTGCAGCTCAGGTTTGATATGAGATGGTAGGATAACTCCTTCAGAAACATTACTGAGGATATCAGTAATCACCGCCCCAGCAAAGACTTGGCCCAGCCATCCTCCAACGCTTTCCACTTTTCTGTTCTTTGCAGGCTCTGCTTGTTCTTGTACTTGCACCAGAGGGTACAGGCCATACCCATACCCATAACCCAGTGGTAGTGGTTCCATCACCAGAGTTGGAGGAGGATATGGTGAATTATACTGCCCAGCTACTGCTGCTGCTGCCCCATATAGCGGTGGACCCATGACCGAAGAAGGAGGATAACGAACGGTGAAGCTAGTCATAGCCGCTATAGCAAGAGAAGGATATGGTGAATTATACTATCCAGCTGCTGCTGCTATTGCCCTATATGGCGGTGGACCCATGACCAGAGAATGAGGATAACGAGCGATGAAGCTAGTCACCGCCGCCATAACAGGCAGCGGAAGAGACAACAACGCTTTTGCAACCTTCTCACCTTCCCACTTATACATGAAATAGAGCTTACCCTTGGGATTTCCAGAAGGGGTTTAAACATGATAGGTCAGATTACCCTCGATCGAGCCCATCAGGTCTTTAACCCTCACAAACACTTGTCCAATGACTTTGTCACCGCCATTTTGCTCGCAGCAGTTGAGCTCGAACACGAGGATCTAGGCCGCCGCAGACTCCTTATCTAAGTTAAAAGTGATCTGACCGTTCTAGGTCGGGTTCGTGTCACCGTCTCTATCTACGGCGGTCTTCTGCTTTCCACTGCCAAAGATGAAGATGTACGCATAAACCTCCATCTTGTTTGAAAGTTTGACTCTCTCGAGATCTTTCCCTGATATGAATGGGATCGTCAAAGTGCGTTGATTCTTCTCCATGCTAATCTTAATTCCTCAATTCAAATGGAAATGAAACCCTAAAATGAGAGAGAGAGAGAGAGAGAGAGAGAGAGAGAGAGAGGAGAGGACTGGGGGAGTATGAGTCCGGATCCTTGGCCGCCCTACCCAGCGGCCCTTCCAGTAGCGCCCCAAAACGACGTCGTTTTAGGGCCAATTTTCCCCAAAAAAAAAAAAAAAAAACAGAACGCCACTCTTCGATCACTGGTATGATTTCTCATTCCTATTCACCTTCCACTTCCATCCATATATATATATATATATCTTTATATCTATAGATGAAGAAAAAGAAGAAGAAAAGAAGAAGAGGAAGAATGAGCTGGGTCAAGGGTCTGCTGGGTTTTGATGGGTTCATCATCAACCAAAAAAAAAAAAAAAAATTTGTTCATCAACATCAACAAGGGTCTGCTGGGTTCATCAACATCAAAAAAAAAAAAAAAAAAAAAAATTTGTTCATCAACATCAAAATTTTGCAGATCCAGATCACCATCATCTTCAATCCAGATCAACATCATCAACATTTTTTTCCTTCATCTTCAGATTTTGAACATCATCATCATCTTCAACATCATCATCAGCTTCATCATCTTCATCAACAATCAAATCCAGCTCCGATCGGCGATGCAAAACAGAGGCGATCGGCTTCCTTCGCTTCTATCACCTTCGATCTTCTATATATATATATATGTATTATCAGACTCAGAAGAAACATCAAACAAGAAGGATATAGAAATAAAGATTTCATATAAACACCAAAAGAAAAAGGCATAGCTAGATTAATAATAATAATAATAATAATAATAATAATAATAATAATAATAATAATAAAATTGTTTAGTGAAAGTAGAGATTGAAAAACCTTCTGAAAGCTTGAACTCATCCATTGAGTAGCCAAAATACTGTTGATGATGGCTTATGGCTTTAGGTAGCAACTCTGAGAGATGCCTCCTCTCGAGTTCAAGTGCTCGTTTTGTTGTTGTTGTTGTTGTTGTTTTTTTTTTTTTTTTTTTTAAGGAAAATTGGCCCCAAAACGACGTCGTTTTGGGGCACTGCTGGAAGGGCCGCTGGGTAGGGCGGCCGAGGATCCGGACTCGGGGGAGTATAGACCTTTTTTTGGGTAGGTAGGTGGGGGAGTACAGACACTAAAGCAAGAGAAAGTGATCTTTGTCTACTATTGAATCACAAGTTATTCGCTGTGGCATGGGCACTGTCACGTGGTACCCCAAACCCCAAATATGATTGATGGAAAAGATATGATCAAAGATTATGACAATTAGTGATTGATTGATAGTATGATCATGCGGTACCTCTAACACACCGAATAGTTTTTCCTATCAAACTAGTAGGTATAAGCTTTAGGGATATGGAATGTGGTGACTTTCTCATTAAACTTTAAATTACGTACCAATTTTTTTTACACACATGTGAGTAGTGTTGTTAAAAATATCTATAGTATCAAATAATCAAAAAAATCATTAAAATAGCCAACATCTTAAACGAGTACTAAGGCCTTGTTTGGGAACAGGTTTTTCTAGTAACCTTTTGATTTTTTGGCTAAAATATGATGTAAAAAAAATTACTATGTTTGGGATGATTTTTTGATTTTTTACGAAAAGATGTGCAAAAAGTAGAGAGAAAATGGAATCTTTGACTTTTTTGTATAGGTTGTTGGCTTTTTGGTTTTTTTTTTTTAGAGAGTTCAGCCATTTCATTTCAATATTGGGGTTGGGAAAATGGGAGGTAGAGGGGTGGGGGTATAACAATTGATTGAAGTAGTCATTTGCTATTTTCTATGGATTCTTTGCAAAATTTTGTTAGTGGTTCTACTTCCTACAGGACTGGCCATATTTAGCTGTATGCCAACAACATTATCAAATGAAATGGCGTTGACTTGGGTATGTTAATTCTTATTAATGTTCCCTTGATTTAAGTTTTTGCTCCATTTTGAAACAGACAAGGACAGAAAAATGGTTGCAAGTTTGACAACATGATTTAATTGCTGAAATGCAGCTTGCTGGGGGGAATTCTGCTCTTGCGCTTGCAATGACTGTAATATTTAATCTGCTAGGAATCTTGATTGTAAGTTGCAAGAGCTATTCATTAAAACATCAGATTATGTTTACATACTGGTTCAAAGCAATTTTAGCTTAGTTTCGTTACTATAAGTTTTGGTGCCTTATTACATTTGGTATTTACACCAAACTTAGATCTTTTCGAACTGTAATTCAAGTATTTCTGCAAGTTTTCACAGTAGTATCTTTGATGTTTATTACTCCTTTTTTTGAGTTGGATTCGATGTTTGTCTTTTCTTTGCATCTTGACTTCGGGCATCCAGATGCTAGTGGAACTTGCTACTTATCTTACCTGTTTCTTGATCTATATATCACACGGGGGATCTTGATGATTGTCCAAGTTCATGTCACTCCTACATTTCAATTAGCTCTCTTAGTAGATAGTGTTTCTTGAAGAGCAACGAAGAATCCATGAGGAATTGAATGCAAGAGTACAAAACTTGGAGTCTAATAGCGTGAAGGTCAATGCCAAGATTGATTTGATGTTGCAACAGATTAGTCGGAGAGGTTTTACTCCTTATTTATCATCATAGTAAGTACATTTTGCATATAACCAGTTCACAAATTAAGTTCCTTTTCCCTGCAACTCTCTCTCTCTCTCTCTCTCTCTCTCTCTCTATCTCTCAATATACATATATGTGCCATGGATGCTCTGCTTTTCTATTAAGACTAGCTAATGTTTTAATTTTATTTATTTGTTCTGTTCTTTTTCTAGCAATTTTAGCAATCTGATTATTAAAATTGAATTCCCAATCCAAGTAAAAGAAATCTATCTGTAGATTCCTTCTCTATCTCACACACACACGCACGCGCGCGCACACACACACACATTCTTATATAGCTCACTTGTATATTTTGCAACTCTAAACTAGTTCAGTTAACAGTATTGTTGGGCTATTGTAGTGCTTGACTTTCTTCGCGCGCCTCCCTTTCGGAGAGGCGCGAATAGGTCCTACAGTTCGGACTCCTGTCACGGTTCTGAATCTAATCTCACAAAGTGCAATATAAGACTGATAAACACCAAAGAGTCCAATCTGGCAAATCATTTTGGAAAATCATATTTTAAATCAAATAATGCCAAACTGGACTGCTTTGCCAGATTACAGAGTCGCCACCTAAATATTTTATTTTAGGGGAATTTAGGAAACCCTGACTCGTGCAAAGGCCACATGTCCGTCATCACCAAAGTTGTCTCGGCTCAGGAACTTGGATACGAGGGGGGAAGGTTATGAAATGAGCACCCCCGCTCGCCCGATCAAAGGATCAGCCTCTACTAAGTATGATATGTTGTTTGATAAACACATGTGTTCTTATCCGGTTATTAGCTAACTTACTATGTAATGCGCACAGCATACAAGTATAGACTAAATCGCAAGAATTGGAACAAAACAACTCACGTTTGTTTTCGAAAATGGTTTGAAAATGCCACCCTCAAGTGGGCTAAAACACGGATTTGCCACTCTCAAGTGGGCTTAAAACATGATTTGCCACTCCGCAAAGTGGGCTTAAAACTCACATTTGATGAATTGTTCCAATTCAAGTAATCAAGTCTTCATCCACAGGCATTCATGCAGTTTAGCACTTAAGCAAATAGCCTCATGGCAAGCATGCTATCATGGCAACACTCACACTCATGCAAGTATGCTAAAGCGTGAAACTTACAGTGTACTCTAAGCCAAAATAGAAAACTAGTTAGAAACAATGCGTGATCCTAACTATGTTAAGATTGCCTAATGCAACTAAATAGGCTCGGCTATCTAAGATGGCATATGAATGCAACAATTTGATAACATGCTTTAAAACACGTATTCAAATAAGTATTGAAATACGATGCAGTTTGAATGATGCGCTGAGCTCGGTGCATGCAATACAAATGAATGATGCAAACATGCAAGCATAAGGTATGCTAATCAAAACGTGCCCTAATCTAACCACCGAAAGCAGGTAAATAAAAGGGAGAAAGACGTGGGGTTGGAAGACATGCACACACGCACGCACGCACACTTATTACAACATTATGCCCTCTCGAAGGAGGGTCTGAATAAATAAGCTAAGCTGCACTAAGCTAAGCTAATTATTACAAACCAATTGAATAACTAGCTATGCTAAGCTAATTAAAATATTACAAAACAGATTAAACTAATTAATTACAGCACATGTAATAATTAGTTACAACTAGCTAATAAAGCAATAAAGTGGCCTCATGGGCGAGAGAGACATGCATGCTCGGTTGGCTTCCTCCTGAAAATCCACCACCTTGCCTTTAGATGCCTCTGTTTGCACATCTTTGGATCTCTGAAAATTATGCCAACCTCCAGATTGCCTCTGTTCTATCTCAAGAACACACTGATGGCTGATCGGCTATGATTGGTGGCCATCAGCCACTACTAGTGGCCAGTCGGCTGGCTTTGGTGGTCGGTCGGCCACTGCTCTCCTGAACTTCCTCCTTTTGTTGCAACAGAGAGCAAACAAAAGCAAGGCAGTGTATTTTTCAAGGAATGTGTGTACTGTCACCCTCCTTATCATTTCTCAAGCTCAAAGGAGTGTGGCACTTGGCTCTCAAGCCACTAACCAAGCATTTTCAATGCATGATGGCCAAAGAACCAAGCTTGTACAAGCTTAATGAATGCACACATAAGACTCAAAAGGCCACTACCCTATCATGCATGATCAAGGGTGACGACGACTAAGAAACGTGACACGTTTCATCACTTTGAGTATGAAACGTCCCACATTTCTTGTGTTTGGATTAACGTCCGATCCAAACACATGCAATGCAACACAAATGCTTATCTTGCACAAGTTTTACTTTGCTCAATTCTTGTTTACACATTTTACATTACCAATTAATCCTTTAACCGATTAAGTCCAATGTGAAAGTCCTCTAATATGAAAGGGGTCAACCGAAGGATTATTTAAGACATGAGAGAGATCATGCCTTTGGCTAGGAGGAACCCTTAAAAGAGGGTTAAAGCCATTGAGCACAAGTTCTATCTCAAGCTTAAACACAACCTAAGGGCTAACCAATCCTCAAAGCAAATTAAAAGTGAAGAAATAAGGGAGGTTGCAGATATTTCAGTGCTGAAATGGCATGAAAAATAATACAACAAGATGCAAGCAACACATGCACAACATGTTAAGAGCGAAAAGCATTAAACTAGTGAAGAGCCTTACACTAGAGGCATGCAAGATCAAGCTTAAATGACCAAACCAGCTCTAGATAGAGCTTAAATATGCCAAAACAGTGGCCAAAATATGCTGAGATTATGGCATAGAAAGCAAGAAAAACATGCTCACATGTTGGCTCAAAAACAAGGCTCAAAGCACAACTCTCAAAAGCAATGAAAGAGTGAACTAAGTGAGAGTGTGACAGAGTTATATGCACTAAAATCACATGTAAAATGATGCTATATCATGCAATCATCTCATGCAAAGCATTTTAGAGGCCTTAAAACACAAAGTTAGTGAAGGCATTTGCACTATAGCTATACAAAACATGAGCCATATGACCAAGACCGCCCAAAATAGAGTTAAAGCATGACAAAACAAGGCCTAAAACATGCTGAGATTAAGCTAAGTTAATCCATAAAATCATGCTACTTTGTAATGCTAACTAGGCATGGAATGGAGAGACAAGGAGGGGAGGCCACCCCCTCCTATTTTGGACTTCAAAACAAACTTTTTGCCACTGAAATTTCCCTGGAATTTAGTGGTTTAAAGGACAAAAAAGGTTGACTTTAAAAGCCTTTAAAAGTAGCACAAAAGGCTTCACAAGCCAAAGAGCAAAAGAGGAGACAACCCCCCTAACTCAACAAGGCTTAAACCACCATTTTAAAACCTTAAAATTAGAGGTTTTTGTAGTTGAAAACTAGGCCAAAAACAGCATGCAAAGGTGGCCAAACTAGTGTGCAAAAATAAGCTTAAAAGGGGTAAGTGTTTACCTTTGAAGCACAACAGCAAAACAACCACAACTTTAAGCTAAAACCAGCTTTGAGAGCTCAAATAAGACCTCCAAGAACCTCAGCCACAAGGTAGTCTAATTTGGTTAAGGGGTTGTATGCAAATATGTAGAGATTTTCCACTTTCAAGCACAAAATAGGAAAAGAGAGAGAATTCTAGAAAGAGGCAGAAATTTTGCTCTGAAAATTTTGTAACCTCAAAAATGGAGGAGAGACCTCCCCTTATATAGAAAAACAAGCTACAAGCTTGTATTCATCCCTCCATACACGTGTATGGAGATGAGCATCAATGAACAACAGTTGGCACAATTGGCAAACAAATATCTGAAAAATGGGAAAAATGGCTGTCGGCCATCATTAGTGGCTGGTCGGCCATCAATGTAGCCGACCGGCCATTAGTGTAGCCGACCGGCCGCCACTGATGGCCGGAAGGCACAAGCCATGGCCGATGAGAACTGGGGATGGTCGACAAGCCACCCTCTCCTCCAGATTCAAAGCAACAAGCTCTTGGTCCATAACCAAGCACAAAACAAACAAGTTTCAAAAGCTCAAAGGCAAGGCACTCCGCCAAGAACTTTGGGCGTTCAAAACGAACACAAACATGGATGATCATCGAGTATTCAACCGATGACATCCAAGTCTTGAGGACAGTCAAAAATGAGGTGTCTACAGCTATATTGTGACTCTCATATTTTGACAATTTTAGGAGTGACGTTTGTTGGATAATTTCTCATGGAACTTGTTAATATGTAGTGCAATAACCTAATTACATTTTTGTGGTAGGTGTAAATGTTAGAAGCTCTCCAAGACATTGAAATAGCTTCCAGATTAGTAGGTTTTGATGCTGACAATGAGGAGTCCCTTGATGAGAAGTATAAAAAGCTTAGTTGTGACATTGCTGTGCTTCTTCATGATAGCAATGATTATCGGTTGATTGAGAATTACTTGATATGTGAATTTTTGGAAACTTTGAATTTGGAAACTTTTTAAAAGCATTTTGGAAACTTTGAGTTTGCAAACTTTGAATATACTCAAAAGTTATATACTCATTATGATTTGGTAATAGAGTGTCTTTGAAATGTGGATGCCAATTTTTTTATTTATTTATTATTTTTTAATAATTGGATGACATTTAATTTTTGTGCATTTTTAGCTATTCCAACTTTGATTTTTAGTGACGAAAATGTGTTGTAAAGAAAGTTATTTGTCTTTTAGCGACCAAATATCATTGTCATTAAAAATGTTATTATTTTGTTTTTCGTGACTGAATTGGGACATTTTGTAACAAAGACCAAATGCTTAGTCTTGTAAAATCAAACATTTTGTGACAATATAAAATTGGTCGCTAATTGTCATTTTCAGTGACACTTTCATAAATTTGTCACTAAAGACTTTTCTGGATGCACTTTTAGCGACTTTTTTAGTGACGAATTTAATTTTGTCACAAAAACCATTTAGAGACCAAAATAATGGTCTTAGGGACCAAAATAATTGGTCGCCAAAAGTCTTATATGTTGTAGTGGATCTTATTAGTTTCGAGTTCCATTCTCTTCTTAATATATATATACATAAACACCAAATATAGGAATATTTTAGAAAAACTCAAAATATGAGACCTCAACACTACCAGCAGCCTTAATTCCAAGGGATTGGCTTAGTGTGTGGGTGGAGAAGGCAATCAAAGGACTTACCATTCAAAAAGTTGCAAGTTCGAATTTCACAAAGGCTAAACATTCCAAACCTTAATGTCACTGGAAGTTTGTCCAACAATTAACTTCAAGACCCTAGAATTGGTCAAGTTGTGCATATTCTAGTCTGGACACCCAAATATCCAAAAAAAAAAAAAAAAAACCTACATAATAGTATAGATTGAATTTGGTGTTTGACCAGCTATGACCAACATGTAACTTTAACTTTGTCTTGCATGAAAAACATCGAATTTAAAATAAACAGCAGATAAATTTATCCTAAGATATCTACGAAGAATTTTCCCTAGGGTGGTGGTGCGATGTTTGTGGTAGTTGTTTGAGATTATATTAAAATATTACGAATACCCTCAATAATATATATATATATATAGATACATATACCAATGAGAAAAGGAAGAGTTAAGGGTGGTGTACAGTGTTTTCAATAGTTAGCCTTTTTAGGCTGTGGTGTGGAGTTTGTGAGTACCGACATTCTCCTCTCTATCTCTTCATTATATGGTAATGTTTGTATCTTTTTATTAGTTATTATTTATTATTTTGTTTTTGAAAATAATCAAAATGACGTCGTTTTGATGTCACTAAATGTCAATAGTAGAATGATTAGAATCTAACTGTAGAGTATGCAGTCAGGGGCTAAAGCAAATAACTTCAAAGAGAACCTACCCAAAAAAATAACTTTAGTGTCAAAGTAAATAAACAATGGTCACTTTGATCCATGCATGGCACCATAACCACCTACCACTCTCTTTCTCTCTCTCTCTCTCTCTCTCTCTCTCTGCATATCTCTTTCTCTGTCTAGACCAACTAGGGTTTCATTTGGGTTTTGAGTCTAGAAATTCATGTATAAGTGGGCATATGAGAAAGTGTCGCCACTTGCTATAGCGGTAATGACTAGCTTCACCACGCCATATGAGGCCACGGCAGCAACCTGCCAGTTTAATCCACCATATCCTTCTCCAACCCCAATGATGGGCCCACTGTCACGGGTTATGGATACCCGCCACCGCCACTGCTACCGCCACCGCCATCAGGTTATGGATACCTGACAATGGGTCACGAGTACCTGCCGCCGGGTTACGGGTACCCACCTCCTCAACCTAGACACGTGGTGCAAGTTCAACAACAGCCTGAGCTTCCAAAAAAGAATAACCGGGGTGCTTTGGAAAATTTCTAGGTAGACTCTGTGCTGTGGTGGTGATTGATGATGCGATCAATAATAACACGCAACTCCCAGATGATATCGGGTTCTGAGAGTCACTTTGGTGAGCTATTGCTGATTATAAATTTGACTTTTATGGGTATTTTGGACCATGGTGATTTTGACTTATGTGTGTTTTAAGGCTTTATGGTTTTTGTTAATGACTGAACCGATACTCTAATTTACTTGCTTTATATGTTTTGTATTAATGTGATCAACTGAAATGTCTCAAAATGGAATGTCTTGTTGTGCATATATATACTTGTGTAGTCTAATTTTATTTTAATTATCACTTCACTTGAGTTGATAACACATTAATTCTCTCTCTTTCTCTCTCTCTCTCTCTCTCTCTCTCTCTCTCTCACACACACACTCCTATCATCTTTATTGCTTCATTGATCCTTTTCTTTAAAAACAAAATTTGTTTATCTGCTGCTGCTACTGTTGTTGCACTGGTATGGTAAATTGATTTGATTTGATTTGATTTTTAAAGTTAACTATACCTTGTTGGCTCTATAGATGCATTGATTGACATTCTATGGTTATGGCTAAGACTGTTTGTTTATGTAAAATCTTACTTAAGGTTTTCATTGCATGCTTTACTTCAAGTGGCTTTTAATAATAGAGCTGTTCGTTTAGGATTTTCTTATATGGGAATCAATAGTGAATCAAATAGTGTGAATATAAAGCTGCTAAGAGAAATAATTTCTTGTTTGGGTTCTTCTTCTGTCATAATTTTTGGAATCAAAGATTTAACATGCTACTACTAAAATATATAAATATAATCAAACTAAAACCATACTTATCCGCATAGGCGTGCGAAAACACTGTCCTTAGGAGTTGATATCGCCCCTCTGAACGTGTTTCCCAGTGTTGTAGGTTATTGGGGTGGGAATTTCACACATGACCCGTTAACATAACATGAACCCCACACATAATTAGAGGCGTAGAATTTATTATTTTTTAACATGTATGACACGATCTCATAACACGGATATTAAATATATTGTGTTCGGTTGAACACAAGTACTATGAACACAACTTGACTCGTATGACTCACATGAATTAGTCATGAATATTGTCATATATATTATTATGGTTGTGGGTTTAAATGTTTAAACATATTACCCTTATGCATATGTGATGTCAAACAAATTTTCTTCAAATATTATATACAATCAATTTCTTAGTATATGTTATATCCTGGACTGTACATCTTTACATAACATTGGTGCTGGAATATTGAAAAAACAATGTGATAATGAACAATTGTTTATTAAGAGAAGTCCATGACCGAAATTGTGACAGAAGAAGAACCCAAACAAGAAATTATTTCTCTTAGCAGCTTTATATTCACACTATTTGATTCACTATTGATTCCCATATAAGAAAATCCTAAACGAACAACTCCATTATTAAAAGTCACTTGAAGTAAAGCATGCAATGAAAACCTTAAGTAAGATTTTACATAAACAAACAGTCTTAGCCATAACCATAGAATGTCATCTATAGAGCCAACAAGGTATAGTTAACTTTAAAAATCAAATCAAATCAAATCAATTTACCATACCAGTGCAACAATAGTAGCAGCAGCAGATAAACAAATTTTGTTTTTAAAGAAAATGATCAATGAAGCAATAAAGATGATAAGAGTGTGTGTGTGTGAGAGAGAGAGAGAGAGGGGGGGGGAGAGAGACAAAATTAATGTGCTATCAACTGAAGTGAAGTGATAATTAAAATAAATTTAGACTACACAAGTATATATATGCACAACAAGACATTCCATTTTTTAGACATTTTAGTTGATTACATTAATACAAAACATATAAAGCAAGTAAATTAGAGTATGAGTCCAGTCATTAACAAAAAACCATAAAGCCTTAAAACACACATAATTCAAAATCACCGTGGTCCAAAATACCCATAAAAGTCAAATTTATAATTAGCAGCAGCTCACCAAAGAGACTCTTAAAGCCCGATATCATTTGGGGATTGCGTGTTATTATTGATCGCATCATCAATCACCACCGCAACATAGAGTCTGCCCAGAAATTTTCCAAACCACCCCCACTTATTCTTTTTTGGAAGCTCAGGCTGTTGTTGAACTTGCACCACGTATCCAGGTTGAGGAGGTTGGTACCCATAACCCGATGGCATGTACACATGACTCGGTGGTAGGTATCCGTAACCCGATGCCAGTGGTGGGTATCTGTAAC
Organism: Camellia granthamiana; assembly: GCA_036172215.1. Taxonomy (NCBI): domain Eukaryota; kingdom Viridiplantae; phylum Streptophyta; class Magnoliopsida; order Ericales; family Theaceae; genus Camellia; species Camellia granthamiana. The sequence continues at coordinate 50,228,668 of CM069915.1, read as the reverse complement.
CTAGTGGCGGTGGGCCCATCACTGGGGCTGGAGAAGGATATTGTCACACCCCAAACTTGCCCCTAAAAGTTCGGCATGACCCATACAGAAACAGACACTTATCTTGATAAATATATCATATGGGGCCTGAACGGAAGCATTTAATATAATAAAATAACACAGAAAAGCATCCATTGAGCTAAACCTAACATGCCAGGATCACATTCGTGAAAGTCATTATGTTTAGACATACTCATGCACATACATGACCGCATAAATGAACATTAGTATAGAAAGGGGTCATATACATACTTTTTAACCTTAGGTAAATAATTAAAGTGTAAACCAAAATCTTAACAAAACTTGACATAAATGCATAGACTTGGTCTAGGGACCTGGGCGAACTGAGGTTGACAACTGAAGGGTGAGCTTCAAGGGTTAAGATGGACTCCCAAAGTGGTTACCTACAGAACAGACATAATACAAAGTGAGCGAAGCTCAGTGAATAATAGTACATAAACAATTCAATGCTCAACTAGAATTTAAAATACTATCAATGCATACGTAAATAATGAAGCATGAGGTCAATTGATCCTGTATTAATTCTGGAACGGCCTAAGGCCCAGTCTTGAAACATATTGACTTGAAACGTAATATCATGAAACATAATGGCCTTAAACCCTTGAATAAAGTGGCGACAACCCTTGAATATAGTAGCATTAAACTTTTAAACATGTTGGCATATAACCTTTGTACATATGGTATGAAGTCCTTGAACATGTGGCACGAGGCCCTTGAAACATGTGGCACGAGGCCCTTGAAACATGTGGCATAAAGCCCTTATAACATATGGCACTAGGCCCTTGAAACTTATTGGCATTAAAGCCCTTGAAAGTGGCATAAAGCCCTTGTAACATATTGGCATTAAAACCCTTGAAAGTGGCATAAAGCCCTTGAAAATGGCATAAAGCCCTTGTAACATATGGCATTAAAGCCCTTGAAAGTGGCATGAAGCATACTTAAACTTGTAACATATACTTGAAACATACCTGAAACATCCTTGAACTTGTAATATACTTGAAACCATACTTGAAACATACTTGAACTTGTAATTTACCTGAAACCACACTTGAAATATACTTGAGACCATACTTAAACCATACTTGAAATATACTTGAATTTACAACATACGTGAACTTGTAACATGCGTATACTTGTAACATCTTTGGACTTGTAATATACATAGACTTATAGCATACTTGGACTCGTAGCATACATGAACTTATAACATACTTGAACTTATAACATATTAAACTTGTATATACTTGAACTTATAAACTTACTTAAACTTGTGCATACTTGAACTTGTCACATATATCAACTTGTAACATTCTTGACTTATAACATACGTAATCTTGTAACAGACTTGAACTTAGAACATACGTAAACCTGTAAACATTCATTAAGTCATAACGTAACATATCAGAAAACAGAGCCTTTCTTGTCATATTATGCCATTATTGTGCGCCTAACAAGATAGAATAATTCATATTCTTATGTGGTCACATAATGATGTTAAACTTTTGCATTCATGTGTAACACAACAAAATAACTTCAGATTCATATGGATTCACATAGTTTTCCAATTATTCTGATTCTTCGAAGATGAACATCAGTTCCACTTATCCTTTAAGAAATCACATAGGATGCTTATAAATAACAAAGGGTTAATATTTGTCATTAACAGAACAAAGGATTCCAAAATCATACCGACGTACGCGAATCTTTCAGCGTTCATGTCAGTTCATATTGATTTCCAATTGTCATAAATGTTCGTATAACACTTACAAAGAACAGAGCATTAGTAACAATAATTATCAACAATAGATAAAATATACATTTTTGTACTACTACTCACAGTAATCGGTTCCCGGTGGTAATGGTACAATGTCCTCGTCTCGACCTACAATTACAGTGCACAACACATAATATGAGGTTATACTCGATCCTTTACTTATTCTCTTTGATCGTTCAATCAATTAGTCATGGTGGTACCAAGCTCATTATTCCTTAATAAGTTGTAGTCCATATCTTAGAAAACAGGAGAAATCGATGGGAAATGGTTTAGGTGAAGAAATGGTACAAAACTAATTGACATAACGTGAACAGTCGTCACTAATTTGGGTATAACTTTTTCTGTATTTAGAATTTGGGAGTGAGACTAGCGCCATTGGAAATTAGACTTCCGGGGCTTGATTTTAGGTTCAAGAATCACTCAAAACGGAGTCCAGATGCAAAAGATATGCCTATTCAAAATTGGCTGGGTAGAGCTGTCCCCGCACGTGCGGGTGAACAGTGCCGCACGTGCGGCCCTGGACAGTAGCAGTCCGAAAATGGCTGAATTTTTGGGACTTCTCATTTTCAAAAATCAAACCTTAATTACATGTAAATCAAAGCCCAAAACCCTTTAATACATGACCAATTTCACATTAATACATGACCAATTTCACATTATTATTCTTCATCAAACACCATAATCTCAAAATAAACAAATTTAATGATTTTACTTCTTCAATCAAGGAATTCTTAGAAAATCAAGGTTCATGGGTTCAAAGCTCACATCTTCTATCTCAATCCATGATTTCAAGTAGTAGATGGATTCTATACAAGGTTAGTAATTAAAGCCACATACCTTACCCAAACCTTTATTCTTCCCTTAGTCTCTTCAATTTTCCCAAGCTTTTGGTTGATCTTTCCTCTCTCTTCTATCTTCTTCAACCATCTTCAAGCTTCCATGGATGTTGAATTCCTTAGGGAGAAGCTTTGCCTCTTCTCTCTCTCCCTCTCTCTCTCTCACGGTTCTCCTTCCCCTTTCTCTAGATATTTTTTTGTTTGGTTCAAATAGATGATTTCAACAACTCATAAGGCATATATGTATATATAAAAGCTTCCCACAAATAGGAAGGGCCAAACACGCCCTTACGAATCGCATAAAATCACATTTCAATTAAACTTCCCAAATAACTCTAAAAATTATGCTGATCATAAATATGTCCCCTGTTCCGGTATCTGAAGTCTTTAAGACCTTTAATTTGCAGTATAAAGTTAATCACCCAAACGTCCATTAACGAATCAGATAAATTAGATTTCAAATTAATTTTCCCAAATAATTCCAAAAATTCCCATTAACATATCCAAGTACTCAATTTTGATTTTTGAACCCATAAAGGTCGGTAATTTCCATTTTAAGTCCGTAACTGATAATGCTTCAATTCTAATAGATATAATTAAATTAAACCACATCATTTCATAGGGAAATAAAGATGATTTCTTATACGCATTTTGGGGTCATTACAGATATAGTGGATTAAATTGATAGGTTGCTACCGCGACTTCATATGGTGTGGTGAGGCTAGTCATTGCCGCCATAGCAAGCGATGGCACTTTTTCATACAGCTACTTTTTTTTTTATCGGTAAAAAAAACCTTTATTGATGAACAATAAAACATTACATCAGAAAAGGAAACAGATGGGTGCAAAAGCATCATAGCAAACATACCAATCCTAACCAGGTTGGCACCAATATGACCTCCCAATCCCTTGCAAGCACACCATCACAGTTGGTGAACAACCAACCAAAAGAAAACAAAACAAAAAACAACAAACAACACAAAAACCAACACAACCTCTGTTTCCTAAGCCTCCACTACTTGAGCATCACCTGATGGAGAACTCTGTAGCATAAAACCAGTTCAGTAGCAACATAGAATTGATAGTTAGCTTAGCTTTTGGATTTCCGGATGGAGTTCGAATCTGATAGTTTAGACTATTATCCTCGATCGAGCTTGTCAAGTCTTTAACCTGCACAAGCACTTCTTCGATGTCTTTATCACTATCGCTGCCGGTTGGAGCGCAGCAGCGCAAGTCGACCACGAGGATCTGGTTTTCCACGGTCTCCTCCTCTACCTTGAAACTTATGGCTATGTTCCAGGTAGGGTTAGTGTCACCAATTGTATCTACTACAACCATCCTCTTCTTGCCACCGCCGGAGATCGACACGATCACGTATAACTCCATCTTTTCGGAAGATATGACTCGCTCAAGACCTTCCGGTGATATGACCAAGATCAATAGATTGCGGTGATACTTTTCCGTATTCATCAGAATTTCTGGACTCAAAACCCAAATGAAACCCTAAAATGGTAGATCTAGAGAGAGAAAGATATGAATAGAGAGAGAGAGAGAGAGAGAAATGAATTTTTGGACTCAAAACCCAAATGAAACCCTAGAATGGTAGGTCTAGACACAGAGAGAGAGATATAAAGAGAGAGAGAGAGAGAGTGGTAGGTGGTTATGGTGCCATGCATGGATGAAAGTAACCATTGTCTATTTACTTTGACTATGAAGTTATTTTTTTGGATAGGTTCTCTCTAAAGTTATTTGCTTCAACCCCTGACCTCATACTCTACAGTTAGAATCCAATCATTCTACTGTTGATATTTAGAGACATCAAAACCACGTCATTTTGATTATTGTCAAAAACAAAATAATAAATAATAAATAATAAAAAGATAAAAACATTACCATATAATAAAGAGATAGAGGGGAGAACGCCGCTACTCACAAACTCCATTCTCTCCACACCACAGCCTAAAAAGGCTAACTATTGAAAACATTGTACACCACCCTTAACTCTTCCTTTTCTCATTGGTTTATATGTTTATATATTTATATATATATATATATATTATTGAGGGTATTCGTAATATTATAATATAATCTCAAACAACCACCACCAACATGGCACCACCACATCGGGGAAAATTCTTCGTAGATATCTTAGGATACATTTATCTACTATTTATTTTAAAGTCGATGTTTTTCATCAAGATGGACCACTCGGTCTGCCAAGATGGACTCTACCTCTTTGTCATAAGTTGTCGTGATGCCCAATGGTGCCCTCTTTGTCTTGTCTCTGCCCAGGTCTTCTTCGTGTTCGTAGTAGGGCTTTAAGCAACTTACGTGGAAGATTGGGTGAAGTTTGAGATGTAGGGGTAATTCAAGCTTATAGGCAACCTTTCTTGCCTTCTTGACTATTGGAAATGGCCCATCATATCGGCATATAAGCCCTTCGTGTAGGGCTCGGGTGAACTTGTTTTGGCTAGACGAGATTTTTACCATCACCAAATCTCCAACATTAAACTCTCAATGGTGCCTCTTTTCGTCTGCCTACTTTTTCATCTTTTTGGTTGCCTTGTTGAGGTAAGACTGTGCCACATCTACTTGTTCATTCCATGTCTTAGCAACCTTGTAAGCCGATTGACTCCTTAGTTCCTCCAACTCAAGTGCAGATATTCGATACGTGCCATTGCTGATGGCTTGGAGCCTGGCGCCTGGCTCCACCTTAATCTTTTGGTCCACCTCCCACCTAGGTGGAAGTCTCTTAGGCAACTTAGGTGGCATGATGTCTTTGTACTCCACTAGCACTTTGGCAATCTTCTTCGGTGGCTCCGTTGGAGTGTCTTCCTTCTCTCTCCAACATAATAGTCAAGCTTTTCCTTGGTGTCAACCTAGTTGGAATTGGGCTAGTTTGCTATGTTACTTTTGTACCTCCCTTCTTTATTGATGTAATTTTGTCGGTTATGTCATCAATAAAGTTCCCTTTTTTGCTAATAAAAAAAAATGTTTGTGATTTTTTTTTTTTTTTTTTTTTGATATTTGGGTGCCCAAACTAGAATATGCACAACTTGACTAATTCTAGGGTTTTGAAGTTAATGGTCAAACAAACTTCCAGTAACCCTAAGGTTTGGAATGTTTAGCCTTTGTGAAATTCGAACTTGCAACTTTTTGAATGGTAAGCCATTTGATTGCCTTCTCCACCCACATACTAAGCCAACCCCTTGGGATTAAGGCTGCTGGTGGTGTTGAGGTCTCATATTTTGAGTTTTTCTAAAATATCCCTATATTTGGTGTATATATATATATATTAAGAAGAGAATGGAACTCGAAACTAGTAAGATTATGCATTTGACAAAGAAGACACTTACTACTTGAACAATCCATGCATTTCTCTTTGTCATTATTTTTATACTATTATATTTTTTTTTTTGAATTGCGTATGTATTACATGTGCAAACCGCTACTAAAATAGTGAGAGTTTTGGTACAATCACCAATTTTTTTATTTTTTTTGTTGGAAACAATCACCGAGTTGGTGGATAAAAAACATGTACACTTAAGCATGAGCAAGCTTGGGGTTTGTACGTTAGAGTTACATGTTTGTCATATAAGAAAATGAAGGTAAACATCTTTTTATGTTTTAATAAATTTTTTTTTTTTAAATCAATCAAAAGAGCATTTAATAATGAGCAAAGCTCATTAGATATTAAGCATGGTTCTAAGTAGCACCTAAAATAGTTAAAATATCAAAAAATTATTATTAAAATATTAACTCTTCTCTTTATTTTTTGTCTGTCTTTTTGTGAAAAAATTAATAAATTAATTAAAATAATCACCTCCCCAACTCAAACTTAACTAGAAGGAAGGCGTGTTTGTTATAATTTCTCTCTCTCGTGTTCTCAGTATATCTCAATTTTATTTATTAGAAATTTATTTTTATATTTTGAAATAAATTATTATGAATAATGGTTTTTTTTGTCATCACTTGAATTGAGTATATTAAATTAGTTTAGGATTAAATTGCATTTGTTTCGAAAAAAGATTTATAATTGTTATTTGTTGGTTTAATATGTTTATTTTAACAACCTGGTAAATATATGTCTTTTCCACCAAATATTAGGATCTTTCAATCTTCTTTATTTTATTTATTTCAATTGTAGATGGGAAATTCGAGTACAATATGAGAAGTTATTGGTTGGGCCTGGGGTAATATCTAGTAGTGCTCTAAAAATGTTGTGATTGGTGGAAGAGGTTGGGCTCAGAATTTTGTATTGGGTGATTAAGGAACAGTACGGGGCATGGTATATTATGATTGGTGAGAAACACTATTGCGTAGCGTCTTAGGAGTAGCAAATAATTTTTTGTACAATAAACTTTTTATTTATTATTTTTATTAATAAAAATTAATAAAGGGTTGAATTTTTTGTACTTCAAAAATAGAATCATGTTGAAAGAATAAAATTAAGTTGGGGTTGCAATGAAGTTTCTCAATAGTTGTAGCTCCTTTTTGCTATTTCATCAAATGAGGCTCGAGCTTGAAGACGGAATCTCCATGTGGCAGCTTTAAATATTGACCACGTATGGAGACCTCGTGCAATTTTTTAGGACAAGGCTGGGGATTTTATCAAAGCGATGGAATTTAACGACATAGCAAAAATGAGCTAAGACTTCTGTAATTACCAAAAATAATAATAACTAAAAGCAAGTAAATTAGGCCGACATTGCTCAAACAGGAATCGTTTGGAAACGTATTATTTTAGTAATTTTTTGACTTTTTGACTAAAATATGAGGTAAAAAAAATAGTATGTTTGGGGTGACTTTTTAACTTTTTATGAAAATGCGTGCAAAAAATAGAGAGAAAAGGGAATATTTGACTTTTTGATATAGGTTATAGACTTTTTGACTTTTTTAGTAACTTTTTGACTTTCTAACTAAAATGTTAACTTGCCAAACGAGGTAGTTCACCTATCTGAAGTCAAAACTTCCTCTAAAAAATACTCTCACTTTAAAATCTGTTCTCTATGCTACTAAAATTTAAGCCAACATTAAGTCAATTTTTTCTTTTTCATTTTTTTTTTGTCTGTCTAGATTAGACATTCCTAAAAACTTGACAATTTTTTTTGGAAGAATTACACTAAATGTAAAATAAATAAAAAAAAGAGCCAAAATTTAAATTAAATTCGATTAATTGAATTTTGACTTATTTTTCTAGTTAAATTGAACAATTCCCCCCCCCTCCCCCCTTAAAAAAATTTTTGGAGGCTTTTTCAAATCAAATTTCTGTGAAGCAGAGCGGGATGAGATTGTGAATGTCAAACAAATTCTTAGATTCTTTGAGCTTATGTCAAGCCTTAAGATAAATTTCCACAGAAGTGTGGTGTGTGGCGTAGGGATTAGTGATGATTTAGTACAAGTTTTTGCTTCAAAATTGCATTCCTTGAACCAAAATTTGTTGTAAAATTGTGTACTTAAATCAAATAAATAGATTCATATTGAACAACCACTTTAAATTTCAGAATAAGAACATAATAAAATTTACAGAAATTCATAATAAAAGAAAACTAGCAGTAGGAAGCAAACCGAAGCCTATGTGATACCACAGTGTCCTTAAATCATATTAGCCGCCTCATCATGGGTGTTGGAACTGTCTCCCAGGATACGACGATCAAAACCAGCTAATGCAGAAGCACCTTCTGAATAGCTTCGGTGAACATAATAATGGTTGCACTCTCTCTAACAAGAACCAAAGAAGGGATTAGCAGAAGAAGATAAGAAATTTTTCTTTGGTGTAAAAACCATCTCCAACTTTTTTATCTCAAGACAACATCTCTATTTTCCATCAAAAATCTCTCTTTTTTCTCTTCTTCTAAGTTGGAGGGAAAAGGCCTCTATTTATACAAGTAGGGGAATCCCTAGCCATAAAGGCCATACATCAATAGGGCCATTAAATGCCATTAACCAAGGCCATCAATTCTAGTTATTAGGGCTAGAGTTACAAAGGTTGAAAACCTATGGCCACTAATGTGGTCATCAACTCCATCATCAAAAGATGAGAGTTTCAAAGGTTTGAACCTCCCATGTGCTTAATATATACAAATAAATATGTATATAATGATATTTAAATAAACCAACTAGATGGGTCACACAATGGATACCAATGTTGGGTCACAACTCGATCCAAATCCAATTCTCAAACACATGCACAAGCTAAGCCCAACACAACATAACTTAGCTCAAGCTTAAGATTAAGTCCAAGTCTAACTCCAAGACCAAACCCAATACATACACAAGTACAAGTCTAGGCCCAGTCTAAACTAAGACTAAGTCCAAATCTAAGCCCAACTTTTATTGATGCCCACTTTATGAGACAATTCTCATTCACACCTCAATGGTTTCGGCCCATCATTTTTATATTGTAATCTTCTCACTTGAGAGAATACAAAACTACTCAGACCCACCTCAACCGGCGGTTGGGTCCCACTTTAATTTCGAATTAAAGTTGTTGAAAAACCATTATTTTCCAACAATAATTACCTCTCAAGTTTTTGGGTTTACCACTTGGTGCTAATCCAAAAAAAAAGCAGACTTGGTAGCCTGTGGTGGATAGGATTAAGGCCAAGTTAGCATTATGGAAGAGGAAGTTATTGTCTTTTACTGGTAGGTTAACATTGGTAAAATCTATTCTAGATAGTCTTCCTAGTTATTATATTTCCATCTTCAAACTGCCGAAAAGGATAGCTAAGGAAATTGACAAGTTAATGGCAATATTCCTACGGGGTCGTTTAGAGTTAAGAATGAAGATACATTTGGTGAATTGGAAGGAAGTAACTAAAAGCAAAGAGCAAGGGGGGCTTGGCATAAGGATGGTTAGGGATACAAATGATTTCATGTTAGCTAAGTGGTGGTGAAGACATGGGGTGGAAGACAAATCATTATATTATGAAAAAAGGTTATCATTAGCAAGTATGGTGCATAAGGGGGCAGGTGGTCACCAGTGAAGGATGTGGCTAGCAATGAATCCAATGTGTGGAGTGATATATTGAGTGTGGCAAGGACTAATTCTGGTTTGTTTGAGTTCTTTGTTACTAATTGAAAGATTGTGGTTGGTGATGGGTGTACGATTGATTTTTGGCATGACAGATGGCTAATAAATCTACAATTAAATATGGAGTTTCCCAGGTCGTTTAGGCTCTCTGTGGAAAAAGAGGTGATAGGGCCGAAGGCTCCACCTACCACTTGACACGCTAGGCGCGCAGGTTCTGGAAGGCACCCAATAAAGATATGCCAAGTGGCATTTATTGAGAGGCCACCAAGAAAATCTGCATGAGCTAAGCAAGAAAAAATTTATGAGAACTCTAACCATGCTCACACACAGACAATTCATCTCCAACTCAAACAAACATAACTAACTTTTCCATCAGAGGGCTTGAGCGGAAGACACCAACTGATGAATCGTTTCTAGCTTGTTTTGCTGGTCGACACGACAAAAAATGGAGCTCGGATACATGGATTGCCCTTCTATTCTACCATTGGGTCACTAGGGAATTGATATCATCATATTCAATTATGATTTTTTTATGTTAGATTATTTTGATTAATTTATTTATTTATTTAAGATAAGTTTTCATTCTGTATAATCTCTTATTATTAAAATGTTAACTCTTCTCTTTATTTTATTTTATTTGTCTTTTCAAAAAAAATTAAAAAATTAATTAAAATAATCACATTCCAAACCTAACTTAACAAGAAAGACGGTGCGTTTGTTATAATTTCTCTCTCTCATATTCTCAGTACATCTCAATTTTATTTATTAGAAATCTATTTTCATATTTGAAATAAATTATTATGAATAATGGTCTTTTTGTCATCACGTGAACTGAGTATCATGGTTTTGAAAATCGAACTGGATTGGCCGATTGAACTATTGATCGGTCGAGGTTTCGATCCGGATATACTCCTAAACTGTTCCAACCTAAAAACTGGCCTATTTAGAGAGAACAGAAAAATCGGCGGTCTGGATGACCTAGGAACAAGTTAAGCAAACCGGCCAGGTTGAAGAAATTAAATTTTTTTTTTTTTTTGATATTTTCTAACTATTTTTTTACTCTTTCTTTCTTTTCTTTCTTTCTTCCTTTCTTTCTTTCTTTCTTATATATATATATATATATAAGAAAATTGTAATTATAAACTCTCTTTCGAGGGTCTCCTCTTGTGAGGAATCCTATTAAGAGCTTGAAATTATTGTGAAAATCTCTACCTATTTATAAGAAAAAAAAATTCTTCCAAAAAAACTAAAAAAATTTATCTGAGATTCAATCAAATTTATTAGAGTGAGATTTGAAATTTTGATATCCTTCCAAAATTTTTGCTCTTCTTCCAATCAAATTATTTGAATTAAAATCATATGGAGGGAATAAATATTTGGTTTCCTCTTCCAAAATTAAAATTAATAATATTTTAAAATATATTTTTATATTTTTTACTATAAAAATATTAGGAGAAATATTTAAAATAATTTAATATTTTCAATTTTTTTAATTTATAATTTTATTACTTATATTTTTATTTAAATATAATTTTAATATATTTATGACGTCACGGTTTGATTCCGGCTCAACCCAATGGTTGAATGGGTGACCCGTTCATCCAATCACTTTTTTAGTTCACTCACCGATCCAATTTTTAAAACATTGCTGAGCATATTAAATTAGTTTAAGATTAAATTGCATTTGTTTCGAAAAAAGATTTATAATTGTTATTTGTTGGTTTAATATGTTTATTTTAACAACCTGATGAGGTCTTTTTCACCAAATAGTAGGATCTTTTAATCTTTTTTATTTTATTTATTTTAATTATAGATGGGAAAGTCGTGTACTATAGGAAAAGTTATTGGTTGGTTTTGGGGTACTATCACTTCTCTCTTGAGCATATTGTTGGATCCGTGGGGTCCACCATAGGTTTCGTTTTGATGGTACGAACCGTTCAATGTATAGATCCCATTGAATACTTTATGCTTACAAAAAATCACGTGGATCGGATATCGGTAGCCAATTAATGGAACACATTTTTGTTAATAATTTATTTTTAAAATCATATTTGCCATTGACAAAAATGTGTTCTGATCAAAGAGCTACCGATATCTGATTAACCTAACTTTTTGCAGGCATAAAGTACTCGATGAACTCTACGTATTACATGATTCAGATTATTGAAACGGGACTCGTGATGAGCCCTACGAGTCTAATAGTACCTTTCAATCCAACCTCTCCTTAATATTTTACTTTTGTTTGAAAAAAAAACAATATTAATATCTAAGACATTCTCTCTCTAATGTGGCAGTTTTTGAAGTATCACTTACTTCATTTCTCTAATTTTTAATTTTTGAATATAATAAAAAGTTAAAAAATTTAAAAATTTGAAATAAATAAATTTAGATAATATGATTTGTTAACCTAAATCTATCAAAAACATATGTATTTAAATCTTTATTTTAATAAATCACATTATTTACTCATATTTTTTCTTTTCCTCTGTCACAAATTAAAAATTTTGAAGTAATGAAATTTAGATAACAATATGTTTTGTTAATCTATCTATCAAAAGTATATATATCTAATTTGAATAAACCGCAGAATTTACTTTTATTTTTTCTCTCCCTCTATCACATATATTATAGCCTCTTCCTTCTTCCTTCATTATGTTTTCCACTTACGCAAGTTTCTATCAGTCAATCAAAGAAAAGCCTTTTTTTTTTAGTTTTTTTTTTTCTTATTCATTTGACCAGCCATAATAGTTGTGACTTCAACCATCATTTTTGTACTCATTATCTGAATATTATTTTCTTTATTTTATATTACACATATCAACTCGACTATTTACAATACACCATTGTCGGTCACATAGTCATGATCATCACCAATAGCATCAATACGATAACGACAGGGCCCACCACGACAATTGTGGAAGGAGACCAAGTCCATTGTCGTCGTTGCCATTGGCCTCAATATGTTAATAATTTGGAGAAGGTATTTTGGATAGTAGAGGGAATGAACAAAACTAAAGTGAATAATAAGGAGCAATTTTTTTTAAAAATTAATTTTTTGATATATATATGTGTGTGTGTAAAAAAATATGAAAATTTATATGGAAATATCATGTGATTATGAATTCATTGAGGGCAAATTGTGCAAAATTAAAAATTTTCAACATTTGGACTTAGTTAATTTTGTTTATTTCAAAATTATTCGAAATTTATACATTGTATTCCTTACACAATACTTTTTTATTTAATTTTGTAAACAATATTTCTTATAGCATGATGTTTTCCCAAATAGTTTTGATTGTTATCTTAATTTCATAAATTATAAATTGATATATTTTTTGCACAATATAAAAATAATATAAAGTTTGTTTAACAAATACAAATTCCATGTATAACACGAGTTATACATAACACAAGTTATCACAAAAATATTATAAAAAATCATTTTAAATTATAAGATCCCGTATAGTACGAGTTATCACTAATATCTACACTGATAGTATATATATGTTAGTTATACATGCTATCACCTTGATCATCTCAAATAATATAATATGGAGTTTGGTACGATCACCACCAAGTTGATGGATATCATGGTATTTTGGGAAGTGTATTTTCGGATTTTTTTTTTTTTTCCTTTTGGTTTATTTTTGTCTTTAGTAAAAAAAATTAAAAATTTTCAAAAAGCTTTAGGTTATTAGATTTAGCTCAACAAGACGAATCGAAAAATTATAATTTTTAAAAAAAAAATCCAAAATAGACAAAAATAAGCCAAAATAAGCAATCTTTATTTTTTGCTTATATCTTTAGTGATTTTTTTTTTTTGGATTTTTTTAAAAAAAATATACTTTTTTGATTCGTCTGACAAGACAGACCCAAAAAGTAAAAAATTTTGAGATAATTTTGAAAAAAATCACTAAAAACCAAAAACAAAAAATCAAAAAATATATATATATATATATTTGGGGGGGGGGGGGGGGGTGGTTTGCCAAAGGGGTTTGTAGGTTAGAGTTACTTGTTTTTCATGTAAGAAAATGAAGGCAAGCATATTTTATGTTTTAATAATGAACAAAACTCATTGGATAAGGGTCCATCTAAAAAAAAAAAACAGGGCACAGTTGTTATAATTTATCTCTCTCTTCTTCTCAATATATCACAGTTTTATTTATTAGAAATATATTTTGATTTTTAGAAATAAATTATTAGGAATAATGGTATTTTGTTATCACGTGAATTGAGTATATTGAAGTAGTTTTAGTTTTGTTCTAAATAAAAAAAATTAAATTTTTTTTTAAAAAAAAAAAGTAATTTTAATTTAAAGATGGAGTTTATTTTAACAACCAGAAAGTTAGAGGTCTTAAACCCAATATTAATTAGGATCTTTCATTTTTATTTTATTTTATTTTTTATTGTAGATGGGAACGTTGCGTACAGTAGACTTTTTTAAAAAAAAAATTATTTTAAGGATGTGTCTAAGATGAAATCATAACGTTAATTTTAAAAAAATACTCCATCCCTCAAATATTTTCTCCCATACTCTCCTAATGATGTGGCAAATAATACTAACTAATCAATTCTCTTCAGACTCTTCTCTCTTCTTTCAAAATTATTTGCCATATCGTAGGAGGGGAGTTTAGAGAGAAAAATTGAGAAGATGGAGTATTAAATTATATTAACAATGCCTACATAGGCCCTGTTTGGTAGGACTTATTTCCAGCTTATTTCACCTTTTAGCTTAATTTAAGCTATTTTAATGTGTTTGGTTCAGCTTAACAATACAGCTTATAATTTTTTGTAAGTCAAAAATCAACTTATTCTTTGAATGGGGGAGGAAAAGCTTAATTTATAAGTCAAAAATCAGGTTATATTCACAGTTATAAGCTGTTAAGTTATAAGTTATAATCATTTTCCCACAGCTGTACCAAACGGGGCCATAATGTGGTTCGCTATAAGTTTGTGATATTATTTTCATTAACAATGACTCCATAAATGTGGTTCAGAATAGTTTTTTTAAGTTTGAATTCTTAACCTTTCATGCATGCATATGCCAATTTATAGTTGTCAAAGACTCATTTTAATTTCATGTCTAATAATACTTTACTGATAAATATTTTTTATTAATTTATGTAATAATAGCTGTAATATTATTACGGTCAATCTGATTTCAAGTTCTAAAATTTTATTATTACATAGCACTTTAATTAATAAAAAAAATTGTAATTGCATTTGACATTTTCTAAAGGCGCCGAATATGAAACGGGCCAAACCCAAGCCTTGAGCCGGCCCAATCCACTAAAACCAAATCTAGGTGGGTCAGATGAATACGTGGGCTAGCCAACTGAGCCCATCTCCATGATAAATAATCCACCAAAGTCCTCAAGCATTTGGGCCCAACTCGCAGTGGAAAGACCAGTCCAGCAACAGTGCTGGACTGAGCCAAGCTATCGAACTGAATCCATAAACTGAACTAATGGGCCGAACCCATCATCATAACCAAAGATGTGTAAATAGGCTGGCCCATCTCTACAAACAGTCTTGTGAAAGGCCGAGTCAAGGCACAATGATACCGAGTTGAGGAGACCTCTTAGAGAAACGTGGAAGTTTTTTTTTTTATCGGCAAAGAAAACTTTATTCATGAAGCACGTACAAAATATAATGGAAAACATCAATTAAGAGGAGCTTGGAGCTAGAACAAGCTCCAACCTCCTAGTTGGTGAGGAACCAACAAATAGAGAAAAGCAAGAAAAAACAAGACAAAACCAACAAAAAGAGCAGCAAAACAATCTGCAGATCAAAACATACCAAACCAAGACTAAGCAGCCCCAAAGACATCATTGCACAAAAACCAAAATACTCCTAGCAACACCTCTGATCAAACACCAGTATCAAGGCAGCATAACAGATTAAACAGCCCCAAAGACCTCTGAGAGTAGAGGAACCAAAAAACACCTAGAATACACCCAGAATACAACCATAATCACAGAGCATAGGAACCAGAATGCACAAAACAAAACCTCTGATGTTACACCAGTATGTAGGCAGAATACATACACACTCATGTTACTGCATAAGACTTGATTAGGAGCACATTGTCCATCACCCAAGTTTACTACACAACATGGTGCATTTGTAACTGTAATACCTCATAATGAAACAAACAACAGATCCTAAGTAACTCCAACCAATCCCAACAACAGAGCAAATTCTATCATAATCATCAAGACAGATTAGTAGAGCAGACTAACATATCAGAACAGATTCAAACAGACTAACAGATCAGCAGAGCAGACTACCAGAAGACAGCTTCTAACAGACTAATAGATCAGCTTCTAATAGACTACCATAATTAACAAAACAGATCAGCAGAGCGGACTAGCAGATCAGAACAGATTCAAACAGACTAACAGATCAGCAAAGCAGACTAGTAGATCAGAACAACCATCATGATATACATCATGTGATACATCTCCAGATCAAGAAGTAAAGCCCAGCTGTGGAATCAAGAACAAAGCCTGATTTGACTCCATTTGAAAGCTAGTTCATCAATTTAGAAGGGGAAGTCCTTAATAGATGCTTTCAACCAAAGTGCTGCTCTGATTTTGATTAATTCACACAGGCTAGAGAAATTGGGTTGAGTCTCTAAGAAAACACATTTGTTTCTGTGCTTCCAAAGAGACCAAAGGACAATAAAGGGGATAGCTATCCAAATTAACCTATCAAAGCTCTTCAATCTACCACCCAACTACCAATTGAGAAGGCCTTCCACAGAGTCATGGATGCACCAATAAAAACCCCAATCATGAATAATAGAAGACTAGATCAACCAAGAAAATGGACAATGAAGCAAAACATGAACATCAGATTCAGGCTTAACTCTGCAGAAGGGGCAAAAGATGGAAACACTGCTATCCAGAATGCCAAGTCTGTGTAAAAATTCTGCAGACTTGATTTTGTTTTTCCATGCCAGCCAACAAAAAAATGAAACCTTGGGGGGAAAAGTTCTATTCCAAATGGATTTATAGATACTAAGATTGGGGCCAAAATTAGAGTTACTAAGAGAGTAAAGAGAGGACACAGAAAACTCACTAAGACTTGTAGATGCGCTAGCCCAGGACAAATAGTCTACTCTATCAAGGCTCAAAAAATGAGCTGAGGATAGGACACCAAGCAATCTAGCTTCTTAGCCAATTCCCAAACATATAGCACTCTTCTAAGGGGTAAATTCCAATCATTTGAACTGGTTTTCCTTGCAAAGAATTGGTGGAGAGAGCCTTCCTTATCAGTTGAAAGATTAAAGAGATATTAAAGGTTGCCACCTCAGCTGGTCCCCTCCCCCTAGAATCACGGAAACAGTTAATCAAGGAAATGTGATCTGTTATAAGCATGATTACAAAGAGCACATGCCTCCATTGTCAATTACCTGGAGGTCCCCCACCTTGAGCAATGTTAAAGGAAGCCTTGCAGCACCAAAACTCCATGAAACCATCTTGGGCAACAGGTAAAGTGTTCTATATAAACTTCACTCTCTTCACATTGAAGGTAACTCAACTTAACTCAACAAAGTTGAACTGAATTCACTACACACTTTCCTCTCTCTACACCTAGAGGGAGTCTCTTATCTTTTCCGTCCACTTACTTCCACACCAGAGGGGTTATCCGGCCAACCTTGGTCGGACAGCTCTGATAGTGCTCTCTGTTGCAGGGTCCCCATTCCTGGATAGTCCAATCAGGTGCGGAGTTCCGGTCCATAATCATCTAGTGCAGAATTCGGTATGCACATTTTCTTTCTATCAAAATTTTTAAATTTTTTCCTCATTTAACATATATATAAATATATATCCCTTATTATATTAAAATTAGTAAAATAATTTAATAAAGTTTGGCAGGAAAATTTGAAAATTCTAGCAAATTAGGTTAAGCTAGGGATATTATTCTAATTGGACTCGCATGTCATTGAGTCATACTTTTGGTATATACATTAATTTCGTGTCTTTGTCATATTAATTTCATAGATACCGAAAATGATACCTTAAAAAGTCCTATGCTTTGCTAAATTTATTCAAACATGATGACTTTAAAACATGAAAGAGTAACAAGAAAATCTTATTACAAGAAAGGAAGTCAAAATTAACTTGCCATTGTCTGAGTAATGCAGGTGTGTTGTTAACAGTCTTTTCCATGTCTGAATGATGTGAAGACAACAATGCATGAAATAGTACAGTTTGATTAATAAGTTTTAATGGAGGTGTTTTATTGGGTTGAGAATTGAATATAACTCTCACCTTTGATATGAATTATTAATGCATGAAATAGTACGGTTTGATTAATAAGTTTCAATGGAGGTGTTTTATTGGGTTGAGAGTTGAATATGCCTCTCACCTTTGATATGAATTATAGGCCAATAGTTCGGTTGGGTATATTACTTATCAGAGCCTTCTCTTTACAGCTTACTTTCTTTTTTCTTTTTTTTTTATCAGTAAAAAAAAAAAATTATTGATGGAAACCTCATATAAAACATATGAAATTACATCAATAAAAAGAAAAAGGCAAGAGTAAAAGACATCAAAGTGGAGCTACCCAATTCCAACTAAATTAGCATCAAAAAGATCACATAATCATATGCCTTCTCTTTCCAACTTAACTTCACCTCCATCATTTCTTCAACTTCATCATTTCTGTCATAACTATTATGATAAAAGGTTATCATTTCACCTGAAGGCCTACAATTTGCCCTAAGCTTGTTCGTTCCTGCCAATTTTTATCTAGCTGAAGCCCGTATTCGAGGCGAGTTGGCCTGGCTTGAATGAGACTTGGGTTAGGCCTACTTTGAAGCTTGGTCTGCTTGTTGGTTGAGAGTCGACCTATCCCACGAGCCCGTCTAAAAACATTAAAAATAAATAAAACAAAAATTAAAAATATAGTCTTCAATTTCGACTTGCGGGCCCGTAAGAGAGGGCATATTTCCGTAATTCATGAGCCCATTGAAAAAAACTTAGGTCTAAGATTTTGACTCGTGCTTGTTAGATCGTGAAAAAATCCGGCTAGGCAAGCTTGGACACTATTTTGCAAGGAGAATTTGGCCTGATGCCAACCCTTATAATGATAAAACTTAAACTTTTGACCTCTCAATAAGATGCACATATTTTTTAAAAAAACTAAGACCACATGAAGCTCCCAATTGACTAACTGTATAATTTTTAGCACGATGGGCGGCTTGATCGCATCTTAGAGTTCTTCGCCTTATTAAATGCAGTGTTATTCCAGTCAAATTAGTACATTGTGCTTACAAACGATCTTAATACGCAATTAACTGTTCTAATAAATAAATAAATAATACATGTTAAAATAACATATTAAAAACAAGTAGATAAAAGGCACCTTTCGCCCACCATACATCCTATTATCTTGATAAGGCAAACAAAAGCCATTCCACATCACTTCCCTCCAGGTTTGCTTCCACCTCAGATTCCTTCCTGCCCTTTGACCTCCCTTCTGTAATTGTTCTTCCTACATTAATGCTTTTAAAAACCTAATTTACTGTTGACATGTATTTTAGTGTCGAGTGGACCCAATTTGAAAATAAATACAGTGTTGCAAGTATCGTACCTTTTTTAATTAAAAAATAAAAATAAAAAAACTATTCTGTTATGCATATATATATGACTATTCTTCCCAATTTTATACTAAACTTTTTTGACCTTTTTTCTTAAAAAACAAGTTAAGGGGGGAAAAAAATTAAGAAACAAAAATTCTTCATATACTTTTATTTTTATTTTTATTTTCAGAAGAATGTTTGTAAGATAGTGGGGTGACGCAAATCTATATAATATGGCATAAGAGTTTTTGAAAATGTCTCAAAATATGTTAGAAATATATTTGATTTTAATGGATCAGATTATACCTATCAAGTAATCTAAGGGTTAAGATGAAATCATTATTCCATCCAAATATATGACTTTTCACTTAGTCTCTCTCTCTCTTTCTCATGTTAGACATACATCCATTTTTCTCTTCTTACATACTCTAGCAACCTTTCTTTACCTCTATTTTCTTCCCTCTTCTTTCAAGTTTCAGTTCTGTAATATTAACAGGTGACACTCTTATGATCTTCAACTACTCTTGCTCTCTCTAATCTCTGTTGTTTTTGTCAATCCTATCTGTTCATTGCGAGGCCATTAACAGTTTCAATCATCTCTTCAAACTATAAAATATGAGTGATTGAAAATGCCTCTCTCTCTCTCTCTCTCTTCAAATGGGTTTCTCTCTCTAACATATGAATGGAATTTATTTTGGTTTTGTTCATCAACCCTTATCTCTCTCTAAAAATTTGTGGGCTTCATCAACCTTTTGATTTGGGTTTCATCCTTTTACATTGATTGAAAATGCCCTCTCTCTCTGTCTTCAAATGAGTTTCTCTCTCTAACCTACGAAAATGCCCATTTATTCAATAATTTTCTTTTGGTTTCTCTCTCTAACCCAATGCCTTCTTCATCCTTTTACATTGATGATTGAAAATGCCCTGTTCAAATGGATTTCTCTCTAACCCAATCATAAAATGCCCTCTATCTCTCTCTCTCTCTTCAAATGGGTTTCCCTCTCTTCAAATTATAAAATATGATTTGGGTTTCATCCTTTTAGTTTTGTTCATCAACTATCCTATCTCTCTCTAAAAATTTGTAAGTTTTATCAACTTTTTGTTTTTAGTTTTATTATTTGGGTTTCATCCTTTTATGTTGATAAATTGATCATATTTTTATGTTGATGAATATGTTAACATAGTACTGTTCCTTTTCCTGTTTTGGGCGATAAAAATTACACAATTTGATTTTTTTATTATTATTGTTATTTAAAAATGAAAATCAAATTATCAAATTATCTGTAATGTGATCACGCCATTATTGTTTCCAACCACCTTGGATCATGCTAAGCGTTGTTTGGATGGCCATCACAAAATTACTAAGTGGTTGTTTGGGATTCATTTTTTTTTAATTAATGCATTTAAAAATTTGTTTTTTTAGTGAGTGAAACATGCGAATGCGATATATATATTTTAACTCATGACAACTGATTTTGTGGTTTTTAAGTTTTTTACTTTTTAGCCTAGTGCCAAACGCATCTTTAATTGTCAATTCACATCATTAGTTTTGTTTGATTTCTTACTCCTTTTTTTTTCTTTTTCCTTTTTCAAAGCAATGGCTTCTCTGCATTTGATATTTAATCATTTGTATTTTTTTTAAAATCATCTATTTAACGTGATATTATTCATCAATTTTTAGGTGGATAACATAAATTCTGCGATGATAAAGCGAGCTTGAATTGACGATATTTTGTGTATTGCTTTAGTTGCCTTCATCAAATTTATATGTGTGTATTCAAATTTATTGTTTCATTGTGATGGTTGTTTGGTGAATTTTTTTTTTTTTAATGTTTTTTGGGCATAAATTTCAATTTCAGTTTGGACTCTCCAGGTGATAAATGGTGAACTTCATAATTTTGGGTTTCATCATTTTATGTTGATAAATTATTGAATTTCATTATGACCTTTTTTTAAAAATATAATTATTATTAATGATCATGGCATGTTTAGAAAAATACAATAGATTTTGTATAAGTCGGACTTTTGTCCTTATTAAATATGAGTATCTCGGTGTTTCCCTAATTCATAAATAATTGTTTCCCTACTCTTAATGTTTATATTTTTATAAATTCCCACCAAACTTCTCACGAAAATTGCAAGGTAAGCCCTTTTTTTTTATGTGTTTTTATTACTATTATCTTCATTATTATCTTAAATGTTTACATCTTAATTATTTTTATCCATGATAATCATTTACCAATGGTTTTATTATCCAAATAAATTCAACCGAATGTACAAGTGAAGGTTTTTGAAAATGTCCAATTTGTCTTAGAGAAATATATTTTGTATGTGTTTTTATAGCTTATTTACGTTTAACTTGATCAAAAATGATTATTTTTATTAAAAACATAATTATTATTAATGATCATGGCATGTTTAGAAAAACACACTAGATTTTGCATACTAAATTCGTAGATATGAGCGTATCAATGTTTTCTTAATTCGTAGATAATTGTTTCCCCACTCTTCATGTTTGTATTTTTTTTGTGTGTGTGTTTTTTTTTTATATATATATTTCTTCTCATCTTGATTGTAACCAGTTAAGTATTTAAATTAAATTTTGAATTTTTTTATCCGATTTGCTACCAATGATTTTATTATCCAAATAAATTCAATGTACAACTGATATTGGAAATAATCATTTGATTTTCATAGTTAATTTTTTTTTAAAGGTTGTATAAAAATTCTCAAGAATGTACATTTGATTTAGTATCGCTTTTTTGTTTGTTGGTGTAACCAAATACGTTTAGGTTGAAGCATACACATATTTTGTAAAGCTTTAACCGACTCTTTTGTAAAGCATACATATATTATCGACTCAGGTGTATGGCAATATAATGTTTGTTTTTCTTATGTAGTTATAATTTGATTGACAATAGCAGTACTAGCAGGTGTGCATTGTTGGTGTTTAATTTAATTAAATTTTTTTTTAAGATTGTAAAGTATTAGCTGGTGCATATTCACTTTTTTTTAGATTGCACAGCACTGGTTGGTATACATTGATTTATTTGATTTGTTTGGAATTGCAAAGTGTAGGCCGGTACGCATTGTTCGATATTTAATTTTCAATTTAATTTGTTAAGATCGCATAGCACTTGCTAGTGTGCTTTACTTGGTGTTTAGTATGTTTTTTTTTTTTTTTTAGATTATAGAGCTTTAATAAGTGTATAATAGTTTTAATTTGTGTGTTTTGTTTAACGTTTACAATTTTTTCTTAACTTGCTTTGCAGGTATGCTTTCACTATTTTTGATTTGTAATATGTTGTTATTTTTATTTCAATTTTGTAGAATGTGTGGTACAAGCAAAATTGTTTGAAGTTCTTTAAGAAAAATAATATTTCTTATATTATTTCAATATCTTTATCAAATTTCAATATGATACGTATGAATTACAACTATATTTTTATCCCAATATAATTTACATTGTGCCTTCAGGCACGGGCATCCCTAGTCTTTAATAAAGGACAAGTAAATGCAATGGAGAAAATGAAAAAAGGGTTGTTTGATGCTAAAATAGAAGAGCAAAAAAGATTCGAATCTTATCCACATGCATGCATGGATGGTTACTTTATACTCCATATGACGCATCAATGAATCCTCCAAGCTGCAAAGGGAAGACACAAAACATTGTTTATGTCTGCTTGTTTTTTATTTTTATTTTTATCGGTAAATAAATCTTTATTGATGAAAACATACAAGGTATGATAGAATACATCAATAAAGAGGAGCTTGGAGCTAACACAAAGCTCCAAGCTCCAGTTGGTGAGGAACCAACAAAAAAAAAGAGCAAAACAAAACCAGATAGAAGCATCAAAGACTAACAGATAATCAAAGGCAACTCCTAGTAACAACAACATAAATTAAGTTTGCCTCTAATTAAGAATGAAATCCTGCAATCAACCCATTCAACCAGCAGACCTGTAATCAGCCCATACAACCACCTAACACATCAACATTCAGCCCATTCAAACCAGCAGGCCATCATACAGCCTATTCAAGCATCCAGCATCAATGCAGTAATCAGAACAGCCAGAGCAACCAGAGCAAAGCAGCAGCTAGACCTAGCCATACAATAATCTAACTCAGCGCTGTCCACATAATAATTTAACTCCAGAGCAAGCAGCAACCAGAACAGTCAAATCAGCACAGCAGATCAGCTACCATTTCTAAGGCAAAATAAGACCTATTGCAAGTTTGAAACAATATCGCTAACAGAAAACACCAAAGAGGGTCACTACAAGAAAAGTCACTTTTGGCGACTAAATTTTTAGTCGCCAAAAGTCTATTTTTAGTCGCCGAAAATCGAAATTTGACTTTCCCCGACAAAATTCTTTAGTCGCCACATTTGTCGCGTATACGTTGTCGGCGTAGGCATTGGCGACTAATATTTTTTTAGTCGCCAAAAGATAGGTCTTTCGCGACTAAAATGTTAGTCGCCAATAGTGTTTTAGCCGTTTGAAAATCATACATTTACCGACTAATAATTTAGTCGCCAATACTCAATCAATCACCGACTAAACGACTTAGTCGCCAAAATCAAGACTTTTGGCGACTAATATTTTAGTCGCCAAAGGTGTTCCGTCGGGAAAAAAAAAAAAAAACCACTTTTTTTGGTTTTTCTGAGTTTCGAACCATGCCCAACCATCCCACATTGCAACCTTTTTTGCAACACACTCCCTCCACTATGCCACTACAACATCACATGAATATATTTGCAATATATATTATTTATATAATATATTGACGGTATTAATACAAAACAATATATATATATAATTATTTTAATTCAATATAATTTATGTAAAAAATAAATTATTTATTAAAAAAAATTTTAGGCCACTTTTGGCGACTAAATCCATTATTTAGTCGCCAATTCTATGATTTTTGGGCTACTAATTATTTTTTTGTCGGTAAAAAAACAAGTTGAAATTAAAAATAGTAGTTTTGGCGACTAAATCTGTTTTTAGTCGCCAAAAACGTCTCATTTTGGCTACTAAACTGAATTTTAGTCACCAATTCACTGTTTTTAGCTACTAATTTTTTTTTTTGTAGCCAAAAACGTTCATTTTCAGCGACTAATCTTTTTTTAGTCGGAAAAACACCTATAATCGGCGACTAAAATGTTTTTTAGTCGCCAAAACCATCACTTTTGGCTACTAAATTATTTGAGTCGCCAAAAGCCGTCACTTTTGGCTACCAAACAACCTTTAGTCGCTAAAACCCCTACATTCGGCGACTAAACTGCCTTTTAGTCGCTAAAAGCCTGGTATTCGGCGACTAAACTATTTTAGTCGGCAAAAGGGTTCAATTTTGGCGACTAAATCCATTTTAGTCGCGAATTATACAACTTTCAGCGACGAAAAATGAATTTTTAGTCGCCAAAAAACGCTTTTTCTTGTAGTGGGTGATGAGGTATTAACCCACAAAGCTACTCTCACCTTAACAAGATCACAAAGCACCTCCCGGTTAGGTTAAGAGCCATTGAAAACACATTCATTTCGATGTTTCCAAATGGACTAGAGGACTGCAAAAGGAATAACCAACCAGATTTTCTTTTCCATTTTTTTTATCCTACAACCAGACCACCAGTGCAGTAGGTCAGGCATAGATCCAGGTAAGACCCACTAGAGACCCCACCATCGTATTATGTTAGACCAAATCAGCCAAACAAAAGGGCAGAACAAGAGAATATGATTCACAGATTCAATCTCATTATGACAAAAAATACAAGCTTGATTAGCATTTATCCCCAGGACCCCAATTCTGCAGAGAAAACTGGCAGTCTTGACCTTGCCATGCCAAGCTAACCATCCAAAAAATTGGGCTTTGGAAGGGGCGCAGTTATTCCAAAGTCTATTAGTACAGCTTAGAGCATGCCCAAGAGAGGATTCCCACCAATTGTAAGTTGAGGACACCGTGAAAAAAACTTGAAGAGCCAGCAGTCCAAGATAATTTGTCTGCTTGGGAATTGCATAAAACAGGAGCAATTCTAAGAAAATCATATAGCCTATTCACCCCTTCCTCCTCCCAAGCCAGTAAAGCTCTTCTAAAACCAAGGTTCCAGTCAACAGATTCAACTCTTCTTTGATAATAGACATTAACCACACCCATCTTATCAATGGATAAGGTGAAAAGTCTGGGAAAGACCTCCTTAAGACAAACAATTCCTGCCCATTTATCCCACCAGAATAGAGCCCTCCTACCATCCCCCCAATACAATGATGGAATTATTAATATAAAAGTTATGTAGCTCTGTGTTTATGTCTGCTTATTGATATGTTGTCTCAGTTTATAATGAAGTGATTTTCATAGGTCTTAAGGGGGTTTCATGACTTGTTACTAAATTGCTTAATTTTTTATTTTTTTTTTTTATTTTTTTTTTCATTTGTGGTCAGAATTATAATATTGTTGAGTTAGTGGAAGACAAAAGTTGTCCACTTAATTTGATTTACCTGTTTTTATTAGCCAATGATATCATGTAGTATGGTGTCATTGTTATACTTAATTTTTTTTCTTCTTGGGAGATATTGTCTAATATTAGGATTAGAGTGACAAGTAATTCAGAACTTTGTAACTTGTTCAAAAAAAAAAAAATTAAAACTTTGTAAGAAGGTTTTTAAAAAAATTTGAAATCAAATAAAATAGTTTTTTGGGATATAAAAATGAGATAAGTGTAGCATTATAAGTGCAAAATATCTTGTGTTTTTTTATTTGAGCAATGCTATACATCAGTAAAATTTAATATTATGATGATACCACATCATCAGTGACATGTGATATCACTAACCAATAAAAACCCTATATAGAAGGGATAGACCCCCTTTTAGGATGCCACATATAGTTAGCAGAAAAAATAAAATTAATGATTGGAGGTGATACCATGTGATTATAGTATTGTATTGGGTTCGGACTGAACAGTGATTAGAGAGGCAAAACTATGTAAATGGTCCAACAGATCTGGGCTGGCTAGAGAATGAATTAACAAAAATCTAGGAAAGGTGGAGAATGATTAGTTCGGTGAAAGTGGAGCAAGTAGTTCAAGGAGAAGAAAATGGCAGTGCACAAATGGGCAACATCTCCCCAAATCCCCAAAAATCCTTCTCTTGGACCTTGGGAAATGGGTCCTATTTATAGGCTTTTCCTTGGCACCAAAGGATACCAAGTGGCCATATAGAGTAAGGACATGTGTCCCTAATAATCACATAGAATATTCTGCCTTAGACCACCAGGCTGAAGGTGCCACATGTCCCTCTACATGTACTATGTACTATCTGTTTAGGACAGATGCCTAAATAAGTGCACTTGCGACGGGAGTGTTTGTCGCTACAACTTAGCTTCTCAACTTAAACTTCAGCAAGTGCACTTGTGGCGGTAATGTTTGCTGTTGCACTTGATTTCTCAGTTCTGTTTAGCCAAGTCATGCATTCTTAGGACTTCATAACCTGCTGTCAACTATGTTCGTGTTCACCTCAGCGATGCCTCCACCTTTAGCCACCTAACCACAAATTCCCTAGCTTTCCAGGGCGAAGGCCACAGTTAAGCCTATTATCAGCCATGTTATGCCTTAGTACTAAGCCCAATGGGGCTTTCTTGGTCCTGTCTGTGCAACTAGGGCAGGTCCATGAACTAGGTAAATGGAAATGAAGTCCCTTACACTCGGGCTACCCTACTCTCATCTTCACGGGGTCGCCGCGGTATACTGGTGTCTCTAGGCCTGTTATCAGCTCTAACCAGTAAGCTTTGGGGCCTGCTATCAGCGCCAAGCTAATGAGCTTTGGGGCCTGTTATCAGCGACGAGCTAATAACAAGTTTGGGGGCCTGCTATCAGCCCTTAGCTAATAATGCCTTAGGGTCTACTATCAACGCCAAGCATTAGCCTCTACTTGTGAAGGGGAAGCTTCTCCTAACGGCTGCTATCACCTTAGTGGGGTGTTCCCTTTGCAAGTTAGTTATGGCAATTGTAGTTACTGCGGCGGCTATTTCTCATGGAAAATTCAAATGGCGACGTCGAGAATACTAGAGATGGCGATGCCAAGAAAATACCTCCGCAACTTGACTGCTGCAAGTGTTGTGTCATGACCCAAACCCGCCCCCAAGGGTTAAGGACATAACCGGCCAGCAATTATGAGATTACCTACGGCCTCAGACCAAAACAAGCGTATTTTAACAGAGTTAATGGGGACCAAACGGAAGCAATTTAAAACTTTGTCCATAGAGCTGTGCTTACATGGCATATCATAACAAACCATACATATGCACATTAATAACTCACATCAAAATATGTACTACACAAAGCTCTGTACATACAGGATCATATAGGTCTAAGTCAGCCAAATAAAACTATATACAACATGTTCAAAGACTTCGCCCATGTGACAAAATAAAACAAAATGACAAAAAGGCGAAGACGGGTCTCATGCGTGAGACGCAATGGATGACTCTTCAAAACCTTTGTTGCTCCTCACAGACTTCACTGGGGCTGGGTTTGGACTTCTCTTGGCTTACCTACAAACACATGAATGAGCGTGAGCGATAGCCCAGTGAATAATATCAAGTAAAGAAGTTATACAAACGATATGTAGAACAACATGCTTCAAACGGCCCAGGGCCCAATTCACATTTCTATTTAACATATATACACAATTTAGGTCAAGTGACTATGATTTCGAACAAACTGGCATTGGGCCCATTCAAACTTTCATTTGTGTCAAACCGGCCT
Organism: Camellia granthamiana; assembly: GCA_036172215.1. Taxonomy (NCBI): domain Eukaryota; kingdom Viridiplantae; phylum Streptophyta; class Magnoliopsida; order Ericales; family Theaceae; genus Camellia; species Camellia granthamiana. The sequence goes on along the minus strand of CM069915.1, from coordinate 50,200,612 downwards.
CTGGCCCATTCATTCATGTCAAAACGGCGTCTGGCCCATTCTTTCATGTCAAAACGGCCTTTGGCCCATTCATTCTTGTCAAAACGGCCTCTAGCCCATTCTTTCATGTCAAAATGGCCTCTGGCCCATTCTTTCATGTCAAAACAGCCTCTGGCCCATTCATTCTTGTCAAAACGGCCTCTGGCCCATTCTTTTATTCATATCAAACATTTGTCCATAATTCAAATTGGCAAACTTATAAGGCTTACAAGGAGATAAGCAATTGGACAAACAACAAGTTTCAAATATCGATATTACTCACAGTGATCGGTTGGTTGGTTTGCCCTGGAGCTCGACCCTACACATTCCATGAACACAAAAGGGTCACAAACAATTCAATCCGTTCTAAATTCACACATTCCTCTTTAGGCTTCATTCTTATCGCTTTAATTCATTTACAATGCTCAATGTATGCCTAAGAGTACTTAGAAGTGAAAGAGAACGGAAAACGAAACACAGAATACATTTTTAAAATTTCAGAAAACAGGGTCCCCGCTCGAGCGTGGACTTCCCTGCTCGAGTGGACCCATGAGGTCTGCAAAAGTACTGGTCATGTCATTTTTACGCTCGAGCGTGAAACTTGGACGCTCGAGCGGAAGTCCATCCTACATAGCTCCCCGCTCGAGCGTGAACTTCCCCGCTCGAGCGGACACCATGTCTGCAAAAAAATACTAGGAGCACGAAATTCAAGCTCGAGCGGCAGTTTCCCCGCTCGAGCGAACATCGAATTTTCTGGGTTTTCCAGCTAAGTTCTTGAGCTCAAATCCAGCATTCAAACCAATCCAACTTACATTTTATGGCTCAAACTTCAAATATATTTATGCTATCATGATACAAACACCCATTTACATCAATATGGAGCTCAATTTCATCAAACACATGTATGTCCCAATTGACACCAAATTCATTTCCAACATGCAAATTCATGCATTTAAGGCTCCTATTCTTATAATTTGTACATGCATGTGATGTATTACCCTTATTCTCAACCTAGATGATGCAAATGGTGTTCATTCTCATGAAACTCAACAAAAACATGCTTGCTTGTATGATTTAACACTCATATTTCCATATTCAACTTAATACATGCTTGATTATGCAAAATCATGGTGATCCTATACATGCATGTGCATTTCAACTTCAAATTCATCAATTATAGCACAACTCTTGTTCTTGATCACCAATTAATCTTTAGTTCACAAAATCACAAGTTCAAACTCATGAATTCATCATCAATTACATACCTAGAAGCTCAATCTTCCCAATCTATGGTCAATTCTTGAGTTGGACTTCAAATTCATAAGCCTTCAAGATCAACTTTGATTCTCCTACACTCTTTCTCTCTCTAGTTCGGCTTCTCCCTCTCTCCTTAGAGTGATTTTATCCAAGATGAAATAAAAGAGAGGTATTGAGTGTATGGTGCCCTTATTGATTCTCCTACACTCTCTCTCTCTCTCTAGTTCGGCTTCTCCCTTTCTCCTTAGAGTGATTTTAGCCAAGATGAAATAAAAGAGAGGTATTGAGTGTATGGTGCCCTTAAGGTAAGTCCCACTAATAAAAAATATCAACTTTAAATAATAGGGCACTTAATTAATCGTTATGAACCTAATTATTTTGGTCCGAATCAATTTTCAATTAAATTTCACCGTAGGCTCTAAAAATTATGCCAATCACAATGGCGTAACCAATTTCGGTCTCTGTGGCCGATAAGGCCTTCAATTTAATTTCCAAAACAGATAATCGAACAGATATTCCTACGGTGAACAGATAGAAATTCAAAACCACATATTTTCACATAATGGCACACAAAATCATATTAAACGCATAATCATACTCATATTAAGGACCAATTAACATATTACGAAATAGGGATATCACATGTTGCCTCTGCAACTTAGTTGCTCTGATTTTCTCTTTCCCTCGGCAACTTTAGATAATGACACCGACAATACTTGAGATGGTGATGCCGACAATACTAGGAATGGCGGTACTAAGACAAAGTGCCTCAATAACTTGACCATTGCAAGTGCCACCTTCACAACTTGACTTAGGCATTTTTCTTCATGGAGCCTGTTCGGACCCTTGGCGGGTCAGACCTATTATGGACCACTATTGACCCACTTTCCTTGGGCTTTTGCATATACTCCTTTAAACATTCTTGGTCGCCTAACAAGGGTGACCTCCGCACTTAAGTCCATACTTAATTTTGACCTTAATTTCTATAACAACCCCAGTCTATAATTTGCTACTAATCCTTAATTAACAATGCCTAATGAGTGTTTAAAATGAAATTATAAGTTAATTATGCATTTTGTGTGTTATATGTAATTCTATCTGTCTATCGTAGGAAAATCTGTTGTGAATTCTGTTTTGATATGGAAATTGAAGGTCTTATCGGCATCTGAACGTGAAATCGATTAGGCCAATGTATTATTTGGAATTTTTAAAGCCTTAGGGTAAGTTTAATTACATTTTGATTCGAAATCAAATAATTAGAATTAAGCTAGATTACATAACCTTAATTATACTTAATTAGTTGACACTAATCAATCCTATATAAGGCTAATATAAGCTTGTAGACTCTACATTCTTCATCTTCTTGAGCTCAAAGATAAAGTAAGAGAGAGAACTTGAGTTAAAGAGAAAGAAAGGCAAGACCAATAAAGAGAATTGAAGAGGACTGGCAAAGATTAAGCTCTTACACTTACAATTTAAGACTTTAGGTAAGAAGTCGACTCTTTAATTATGTATTTGGGTTGTCTAGTGTATGAATTCAAGAAATTAAGAAGGATTAATCCAAGAATTGAACTTAGAAGAAAGAATTTGAAGACAAATCATGCATGCATGCATAATTCATGGATTTTGAGTTGGAATTACAACAAATACTTACATGTATGGGCCTATACTTGCATAATTTTGAGAATTCAACATGATTTTGTACTCAACACCTCATTTGTTCATGATTTAAAGAGTGTGTACTCAAAACATTGCATGCATGTAGAAGATACAAAGTTTAGAATATGGTTTTGAAGAACATGAGATTGGGCTTTGATTTTTGGGAATTTATCTTCAATTCATGTTTTGACATAAGTTTCTAACTATTTTCCGAAGTTTTGGCCCAAATGAACAAGTTTTGGTGCATTGAAGTTGTGTTTTGGACTTGAAACACGAATCTAGAAATTTCAGAATTCTGCTTCATCACTTGAGCAAACAAACCTTTGCTCGAGCACACTTTGCATGCTCTCAGTACTTTTGCAGAGCTTGGTGGTTCGCTCATGCGACTAAAGCTTCGCTCGAGCAAACTCATTTTTGTTCAGCGCTTCGCTTGAGCGACCAAAAAGTTGGCTCGAGCCTAAAATCACAACATCCAGTACTTTTACAGACCTTACAGACCGCTTGAGTGACCAAAGCTTTGCTCAAGTGAACTGTCCTATTTTCTTAAATTTTGCAAAGCATTTCTAGGTGCATACACTCATCCTCATTCTATTCTAGGCATTCTTAAGCCATGGTTTAGGCCACAATAATGAGGAAATTAATTAGAAACACACTAAGAAAGAATGTAATAAGTTAAGCATCATTTGAGACGTGTGTTTCAATCTGTATCTGTTATATGTTTGTGTAGGTCACGCCTCACTGTCCGACTAATCTGTCTCTGGAGTTATCTGTGAGTAACAACTCTATACAAATATGTTTGTAATTAAGTATTTTCTGATTATAAGATATACTCTATTTTCTGAAATGATGTTTTGTGAGTAAATGAATAATTGTCTAATTTTCTGAAATATAATTGTGGCATCCTTAGCATCTGTATCTGATATCTGTTATCTGTTACCTGGTACCAGGGATCTCTGTGGGTTCTAATCTTGGAATTATCTGTGAAACCTATATTGTTATCTATTACGATTGTGCACAATTATCTGTCTGACATGAATAGGTCTTAATGACTATCTCATCTGTATATGGGTCTTTATGACCATCTGCTGTGTTAGCTAATGGATGTACCACGTATAACTATTTATGAATCTGCTTATGATATAATATGAATTCTGATTTCTGAATCTATAATCGAACATCATTCATTAAAACCTTTACTCTGTAATTATTCACTAGGTTCCAGCTCACTGTTTATATTATGTATATAAGTGATTAGGCGTGTGACCAGGCTTAGGACTTCCAGTCTGGGTTTATTTTTGTCAGCCAACTTATGCCCCTCCCGTGGAGGTTCCAAAACCGTGAAGTGATCAAGTTTTGTGATCAAGTCTTAAGCTTTTCTTTTCTTTCTTTTTTTTAATTTTGAACAAGTTTTCGTTTATTCTGTAAATAGGGCTAAGTCCTTTTTTGTTTTATCTGTATTTGTGATGACATAAGAACGGTGTGTTATTATATGTATATAAGGTTTCAAATTTCTTTTTTTCATGTAAGTCTGCACAACTCAATGGACATTGTACGTTTGATAATTATTTTCGCCAGCCCCTATTATTATGAATTCTGTCTATGAGGCCTTCAATAATCTTAGGATTATTGGCCTGTCACTTCACTAATCCCTTGGGGCGGGGGTTGGATCGCGACATAGTAGTATTAGAGCATGAGTTATACCACACACACAAGTCCATATGAGCTATAGGAGGTCCTAAAGAAGAATTAGGGACATTGTATTAGCATGTGTGAATGTGTATGAATTATGTGAACATATCTGAAACAAAATGAAAATGGGAAACTTTGAAAACTATAAGAACTATTCCTATGTTTATTATTGCTCTATTTACATATAGAAAATGGAAAGAACAAGAAGTGTTAATGAATCAGAATCTTCCGATGCCCGTATTGATCGATTAGAACGAATGATAGAAGCCTTGACTGAATCAATGAGACAGCAACAACAAAGACAACAATCATTACCTCCTCCGCCTTCTCCAGTACAAGTAGAACCAGTTAATAATGACATAATCACTCTAACTCAGAAGTTCAACAAAATGAAGCTGTCGACTTTTCTGGGTGGCATTGAACCGTTGAAAGCGGAAACCTAGATACTAGAAACTGAAAAGTTGTTTGAAGTGTTTCCGTACTCTAAGGTTCAGAAAGTTTTGTTAGCAACTTACACTTTGAAAGAGGAAGCTCGACATTGGTGGATGCTAGTTCGGAACAATAATGGAAATATGACTTGGGAACAATTCAAGGAGATGTTCTATAAGAAGTACTTTTCCCAATGGTTCCGAGACCGCAAAGTATCAGAATTTGAACAGTTGAGGCAAAGTAACATGTCAGTGGCAAATATGAAGCTAAATTCACAGAGTTTGCTTGGTATGCACCTTATATGGTTGACTCAAATTATAAGAAGATAAGAAACTTTGAGGGTAGACTTAGCCTTTGTTTGGCATAAGCTAAAATGGGACTTTTTGGCTAAAATAGCCACAAAAAGACCAAAAAAAAAGTTTTTTTGCCCTATAAAACAAAATGTCACATCCAAACCATAATCATTTCATTTTTTCTCTGACAAAAGTCAAAAAAACCAAAAGGTCTATCCCAAACAAGGCTTTTAGCCTCAGGCTAAAATAGCCAAAAAGGCAACCCACATCCCAAACAAATTGCTTGATCGAGTGGGTATTTTGAAGTTGACAAAATATGTTGACATGTTAGATAGAGCCTTAATGTCCAAAGCCAATTTAGCAGCTCTGAAGCAAGCAAAACTCCAGCAAATGAATAGAGAGGTAAATGGTCGGGATTCAACTTTAAGAAGGGCCGATCATTCTCAATGAACAAGAAACAAAATACAAGGTCAACAAGTAAATCAAGTCAAAGGAACAGTTCTATACCAACCTACCCAGAATGTGGGAAAAGACACAAGGTTGTTTGTTATCGAACTTACGGCGCCTGTTTCTGGTGTGGCAAGACTAGCCACATGGTAAAAGATTGTCCACTTATGTCTCAAAATACCAACCGTCCTATAGCAAGTTCAGCCGGATCTGTTTTTGTACCAAAATCAAATGCAAGAGCTAATACGAGAAAAGAAACCTTAAGCCAATAAAAGGTGTTTGCACTTGTGCCGGATGATGTCTAGAACACTGAATTTGTGGTGTTAGGTATACTCCCTATCTGTGCCCAAAATGCAGATGCGTTGATAGACTCGGGGTCAACCCATTCTTTTGTGTCACATGCTTTTTCTAGAAATCTAACTAAACCTATAGAACCAATGAACTATCTATTAGCTGTACCTATACCATCTAGAGGCTCTATGACGTGTGCTTATGTGTATCCTGCATGTGATATTATGATTGGGGATATGTTATTATGTTGATTTAATGCCATTGAGTATTGATCATTTTGACGTCATTTTGGGTATAGACTGGTTAACTAAATACCATGGTACTATTGATTATGTCACTAAGTCAGTTGTGTTTTGACCATTGGGGTTGCCTGAATTTGTGTTTATTGGAAATGGTATAGTTCCTCCCCCATATTTGATTTCATCAATGAAAGCTAACAAACTACTTAGGAAAGGGTATAAGGGCTATTTGTGTTATGTCCTGAATGTGACTGTAGATAACGTAATTGTGGATAATATCCCTATAGTTAATGAATTTTCGGATGTCTTTCCAAATGAATTGCCAGGATAGTTGATTGACGGGGAAATTGAATTCACATTGAGGTAGTGTCAGGCACACAACCTATTTCCAAGACTCCATATTAGATGTCGACCACAGAATTGAGAGAATTGAAAATTCAATTATAAGAACTGTTAGATAAGAAATTTATTTGACCAAGCACTTCACCTTGGAGTGCTCCAGTTTTGTTTGTCAAGAAGAAAGATGGGACATTGAGACTGTGTATAGATTACTGAGAGCTAAATAAAGTGACTGTCAAGGAATAAATACCCACTACCTCGTATAGATGATTTCTTTAATCAACTCCAAAGGCCCAAATGTTTTCTAAAATTGACCTTAGATCCGGGTACCACCAATTGAAAGTCAAAGCAGAAGATGTAGAGAAAATCGCTTTTCGAACTAGATATGGGCACTATAAGTTTCTAGTAATGTCGTTTAGGGTAACAAATGCACCAGCTGCCTTCATTGATCTAATGAATTGAATTTTCAAACCATTCCTTGATGAATTTTTTGTTGTATTTATAGATGATATGCTGATTTATTCTAAGAGCAGGGAAAAACATAAAAATCATCTGAGAACTATGTTATAGACATTGAGAGAGAAGAAACTGTATGCAAAACTGTCCAAATGTGAATTCTGACTTGATAGTGTGACCTTTCTAGGGCATGTAATCAATAAGTATGGCATATTTGTTGACCCATAAAAGATTAAGGCAGTTTTAAATTGGCCTAGACCGACCAATGTTACCAAATTTCGAAGTTTCTTAAGTTTGGCCAACTACTACAGCAGATTTGTAAAAGATTTTTCCAAAATTGCCTTGCCACTCATTCAGTTGACATAGAAAGGGGTACCATTCAAATGGAATGATCAAAAAGAATTAGCTTTCCAAGAATTGAAGACTCGACTAGTAACTGCACCAACCCTCACTCTACCCTTAGGTACAGATGGTTTTACTATTTTCAGTGATGTGTCTTATAAAGGTTTGGGATGTGTATAGATGCAGAATGGCAAAGTAATAGCCTATGCTTCCCGACAACTCAAACCACACAAGAAAAATTATCCGACCCACGATCTAAAACTTGCAGCTGTGGTAATTGCATTAAAAATTTGCCATCACTACTTATATGGGGCAACATGTGAAGTATATACTGACCACAAAAGTTTAAAATATTTCTTCACCCAAAAAGAACTGAACATAAGACAAAAAAGATGGCTGAAACTGATAAATGATTATGATCTGCAGATTTTGTACCATTCAAGGAAAGCTAACACTATTGCAGATGCTTTGAGTAGAAAGGCAATGGAAAATTTGCCATGTTTGCTCACCAAGCAAAGGGAGCTATTGTATGACTTAAAAAGAAGTGAGATTGAAATTGTCTTACATAAACAAAATGGAACCTTAGTCATTATTTCTGCACAGCCAGTATTAATTAAGGAAGTCAAAGAAAAGCAAAAAGAATATGAGTTCTTGGAAAAGATTATTGACGAAATTGAGTCCAAGCCGAAGTCGGGATTTATTTTTTAGAATGGTTGTCATGAACCAAACCCGCCCCTATAGGTTTAGCATCATGACCGGCCAATAATCCTAAGATTACCGAAGGTCTCTTAGACAGATTCAAATTATTAAGGATTGGCAGAAGCAATTATCAAACATACAATGTCCATAGAGCTATGCAGACTTATATAGAATAGAAAATTTCAAACTGTAAATACATATTTATGACGTCATATTTACATCATTATACAAAACAAATGGGTCAACAGGGAACTTATACATAAACTTGTTCAAAACAACAAAAGAAAATTTAAAACTTAAGACTTCTTTACAAAACTTGACCACATTAACTTTTAGGAACCTCCACGTGAGGTACAGTGGTTGGCTTGGCAGAACAGATCACAGACTGAAAAACCTAAGCCTAGTCACGCTCATGATCACCTACATACATAATATAAACAATGAGCTGGAGCCTAGTAAATAACAACAGAGTAAAGGTTTTAATGAATGATATCCCAAACAGATTCAAAAATCAAAATTCATATCAGAAACAGATTCATATACATATTCAGATTTTATATTCAATCATATGTTGTACATTAATTAGCTAACAAAACAGATTGGTCACAAGGACCCATATACAGAGCAGATAGTCATTAAGACCCATAAAACCCATATTCATATCAGACAGATGATTGTGTACAATCGTATCAAATAACCATATGGGTTTCACAGATAGCTCCATGAAGGAACCCATAGAGATTTCTTGGTACCAGGTAATAGATAACAGATATCAGATAATGATATTAAAGGTGTCACGATACATTTCAGAAATTGGACAATCATTCATCTATACAGAAAATATCACTTCAGAAAACAGAGTATATCATATTAGTTAGAAAATACTTATAAGCAACATATCTTTACGAAGTTGTTACTCATAGATAGCTCCAGAAACAGATTGAACAAATAATGGCGCATGACCTACACAGACACATAACAGATACAAATTGAAACACACGTCTTAAATGTTGTTTAACTTGTTACATTTCTTTCTTAGTGTGTTTCTAATTCATTTCCTTATTATTATGGCCTAAACCATGGCTTTAGAATGCCCAAGATGGAATAAGAATGAACTTATGCACTTACAAAAGTTTTGCAAAATTTCAGAAAACAGGATAGTTCGCTCGAGCAAAGCTTTGGTCTCTCGAGCGAACCCATTGGTCTACAAAAGTACTTGATGCTGTAATTTTAGGCTCGAGCCAACTTTTTGGTCGCTCAAGCCAAGGTCCAAAATAACGGTGGTCACTCGAGCGGTCTTTTGATCGCTCAAGCCAACTACCAAACTCTGCAAAAACTTCTGAGAGCTTGCAAAGTGCGCTCGAGCGAAGGTTTGTTCGCTTGAGCGGTGAGGCAGATTTCTAGAATTTTTAAATTTGTGTTCCAAGCTTAAAACTTAATTTTAATGCACCAAAACTCATTCTTTTGGGCCAAAACTTTAGAAAACACTTAGAAACTTATGTAAAAACATGAAATGAAGATCAATCCTCAAAATCAAGGCCCAAAAACATGCCAATACTTCAAAATTACACTTGAAACTTTATATACATAACACATGCATACAATGACATAAACTCTTTGCTTTCAAAACATGAGTAAATGAAGTAATAAGAGTAAAATCATGTTGAATTCTCAAAATTATGCAAGTATAGGCCCATGCATGTAAGTATTTGTTGAAATTCAAACTCAAAATCTATTAATTATGCATGCATGCAAGGATTGATTCTCAATTCTACATTCTAATTTCAATTCTCATGCTTAATCTCTTATTTCACTTGATTTCTTACAATTTATGACTGAAACACAAAATTTAGGAGTTGATTACTCGCCCAAAGTCTTGAATTTCCAAGAATTCTAAGTTGTTCTTCCCAATTCCCAAGTCCCTAGCTTAGATTCCAAGCCAAATCTTCAATCTTCCTCTCAAATCTCTCCTTTCTATTAGGTTGAACTTAATCTCTCTCTCTCTCTCTCTCTCTCTCTATGTTTTTGTTGCTTCAAGAAGATGAGTATAAAGTGTTTTACTTAGCTTGCATCACTTATTTATATGATTGGATTACCTTAGCTTAATTATCCTAATTTAGATTAGTTAATTCTAATTAGTTCTAATTAATTTATTCTAATTATTTGGATCCGAATCAATTTCTAATTAAAGTTATCATAAAATTCTAAAAATTCTAAATGACACGTTGACCTAGTCAATTTCATGTTCAAATGTCGATAAGGCCTTCAATTTTATACTGAAACAGAATTTCAGACATATATTCCTACAATAGACAAATAGAAACACAAATAACACATAAAAGACACAATTAACTCATAATTTTATCTTAAACACTTATTAGGTATTCTTAATTAAGGGTTATTATCTAATTACAAATCAGGGTAGTCACAATGATGTATTGAAATTCCAAATGAGACTTTGTGTACCAGATTATTCAGAACTAAGGAAACGTATTATGAATGAAGCCCACAATTCAAAATTTGCTATGCATCTGAGGAACACGAAGATGTACCATGACCTAAAACAGAATTTCTGGTAGTCTGGAATGAAGAAGAGCATTGTTGATTTTGTAGCCAAATGCTTACATTCCCAACAAGTAAAAGACGAACATCAACAACCGCGGGACTACTTCAACCGCTTCCAATACCGAAGTGGAAATGGGAGCATATCACGATAGACTTTATTGTCGGACTACCTCGCTCTTCAAGAGGCATGGATTTTATCGGGTTCATAGTTGATCGTTTGACTAAATCTATACATTTCTTACTTGTCAAAACTTTTTATAATGCGGATAAGTTGGCTAATATTTACATTGATGAGATTGTGAGACTATATAGAGTGCTAGTGTATATAGTATCTGACAGTGATTCGAAGTTCACTTCAAGATTCTAGCAGAGTTTGCAATAAGCCTTGGGAACCGAGTTGAGACTCAATAGTGCATATCATCCACAGACAAATGGTCAATCAAAACAAACTATTCAAACGTTGGAAGATATGTTGAGAATGTGTGTGTCGGATTTCCAAGGAAATTGGGAGACTTATTTGTCTTTAGCCGAATTTGTGTATAACAACAGTTATCACTCGAGTATTAGCATGGCGCCGTATGAAGCTTTGTATGGAAGAAGATGCTGATCACCTATCTATTAGGCCAAAGTGGGAGATAGACCAATATTGGGACCCGAACTTATGCAAGAGACGACTGAGAAAGTAAAGTTGATTTAGCAACGGTTGAAAACCGCACAGAGTCATTAGAAAAGTTATGCGAATGTCAGAAGAAAAGACAGAGAGTATGAAGTAGATGACCACATATTCATCAAAGTGACTACAATGAAGGGATAAACAGGGTTTGGGACAAAAGGTAAATTAGCACCCCGATATGTTTGGCCGTATTAAATTATAGAGAAGATTAATCTAGTGACGTATCAAGTGGCTTTACCTCCGGTCATGAAGCATATGCATAATGTTTTTCATGTCTCAATGCTTCGAGATTATTTGAGAGATCCGCTACATGTTATTGAACCGACTCACGTACTTCTAAAAGATGATTATACGTACAAGGAACGATCGATCCAAATTGTCAACCATCTGATCGAAAGGTTAAGGAACAAAGAAATCCCATTGGTGGAAGTTGATTGGCAATAACACGGAGGAACATATGCAACTTGGGAAACAGAAGAAGATATGATGAAAAGATATCCGGAGTTGTTCCCACTGAACCCTATGTTCTTCCAAAATGAAGGTAACCTAAAGTTTGGAGGACCAAACTCTTTAAGAGGGGAAGACTGTAACAACCACAATCTGTAATTTGCCCCTAATTCTTAATTAAGAATGCCTAATAAGTGTTTAAAATGAAATTATGAGTTAATTGTGCATTTTGTGTGTTATATGTAATTCTATCTGTCTGCCGTAGGAAAATTTGTTGAGAATTCTGTTTTGATATAGAAATTGAAGGCCTTATCGGCATCTGAATGTGAAATTGATTAGGTCAACGTATTATTTGAAATTTTTAGAGCCTTATGTTAGTTTAATTAGATTTTGATTCGGAATCAAATAGTTAGAATAAATTAATTAAAATTAAACTAGATTACTTAACCTTAATTACGCTTAATTAGTTGACACTAATCAAACCTATATAAGGCTAATATAAGCTTGTAGACTCCATATTCTTCATCTTCTTTAGCTCAAAGATAGAGTAAGAGAGAGAACTTGAGTTAGAGAGAAAGAAAGGCAAGACAACTAGGAAATCAAGCTCGAAAAGGGAGAATTGAAGAGGATTGGTAAAGATTAAGCTCCTACACTTACAATTCAAGACTTTAAGAAGTCAACTCTTTAATTATGTATTTGGGTTGTCTAGTGTATGAATTCAAGAAATTAAGAAGGATTAATCCAAGAATTGAGCTTAGAAGAAAGAATTTGAAGACAAATCATGCATACATGCATAATTCATGGATTTTGAGTTTGAATTACGACAAATACTTACATGCATGGTCCTATACTTGCATAATTCTGAGAATTCAACATGATTTTGTACTCAACGCCGCATTTGTTCATGATTTAAAGAGTGTGTACTCAAAGCATTGCATGTATGTAGAAGATACAAAGTTTAGAATATGGTTTTGAAGAATTGACATGAGATTGGGCTTTGATTTTTGGGAATTTATCTTCAATTCATGTTTTAACATAAGTTTCTAAGTGTTTTCCGAAGTTCTGGCCCAAATGAACAAGTTTTGGTGCATTGAAGTTGTGTTTTGGACTTGAAACACAAATTTGGAAATTCTAGAATTCTGCTTCATCGCTCGAGCAAACAAATCTTCGCTCGAGCGCACTTTGCGTGCTCTCAGTACTTTTGCAAAGCTTGGTAGTTGGCTTGAGTGAACTCACTTTTGTTCAGCACTTGGCTCGAGCGACAAAAAAGTTGGCTTGAGCCTAAAATCATAGCATTCGATACTTTTATAGACCTTATAGACCGCTCAAGCGACTAAAGCTTTGCTCAAGTGAACTGCCCTATTTTCTTAAATTTTGCCAAATGCTTCTACGTGCATACATTCATCCTCATTCCATTCTAGGCATTCTTAAGCCATCGTTAAGCCACAATAATGAGGAAATGAATTAGAAACACACTAAGAAAGAATGTAATAAATTAAGCATCATTTGAGACGTGTTTCAATCTGTATCTGTTATGTGTTTGTGTAAGTCACGTGCCACCATCCGACTGATTTGTTTCTGGAGCTATCTGTGAGTAAAACTTTGTAAAGATATGTTTGTAATTAAATATTTTCTAATTATAAGATATACTATGTTTTCTAAAATGATATTTTGTGAGTAAATGAATAATTGTCCAATTTTCTAAAATATAATCGTGGCATCCTTAGCATCTATATCTGAAATTTGTTATCTGTTACCAGGTATCAAGGATCTCTATGGGTTCCAATCTTGGAACTATCTGTGAAACCTATATGGTTATCTGTTATAATTGTACACAATCATCTGTCTAATATGAACAGGCCTTAATGACCATCTGCTCTGTATATGGGTCTTTATGACCATTTGCTCTTTAGCTAATAGATGTACTGCATATGACTGTTTATGAATCTATTTCTAATATAATCTGAATTCTAATTTCTGAATCTGTAATGTGACATCATTCTTTAAAACCTTTACTCTGTTGTTATTCACTAGGCTCCAGCCCATTGTGTATATTATGTATACAAGTGATCAGGCGTGTGACCAGGCTTAGGACTTCCAGTCTAGGTTTTTTTTTGTCAACCAACATGTGTGCCTCCCGTGGAGGTTCCAAAACCGTGAAGTGATCAAGTTTTGTGATCAAGTCTTAAGCTTTTGTTTTCTTTTATTAATTTTGAACAAGTTTTTGTTTATTCTGTAAATAGGGCTAAGTCCCTTTTTGTTTTGTCTGTATTTGTGATGACGTAAGAACGATGTGTTATTATATGTATATAAGGTTTCAGATTTCTCTATTTCATATAAGTCTGCACAGCTCAATAGACATTGTATGTTTGATAATTGCTTCCGCCAGCCCTCATTATTATGAATTCTGTCTATGAGTCCATTGGTAATTTTAAGATTACTGGCCGGTCACTTTACTAATTGTGACACCCAAATATTTGATTAATTTCAACACCATGACAATGTCAACTAAACATTTAATTTTTATTAAAATAATAATAATAAACGGCAACAATAATAATAATAGGGGCTAAATTATTAGTAAGTAATTTAATCAGAGGACCAAAGCGGAATTAAGAAAAAGAAGTGGGTCAAGAAAAAAATAATAAAAAATACATAAAAATTAATTAAGCCAAAGTAAGACAGGTGGCATCATCCCTTCACACCAGCACAATGAAAACGCAGCAATATATTAGAAAGGGAAGCAACGTGGCAACAAATTGGCCTAGGGACCTTGCGTGGTAAGCAAGTTTGGAGCCTATAAATAGGACCTTCATAGGAAGGAAAGAAGAAGCAACAAAAATAGGAAAGAAACAGCAGACAACGGCAATAGAAAGGCTCGAAAAATTAGAAGGAGAGCGGGAAATAATAAAAAAAGTAAGTTATATTATACTTTGAGTTACCATAATATATTTTATGTATGTTTTTAAGTTACCATAATTTATTTTACATAAGTTTTGTTTTATAACTTATATTTAGATTTCAAGTACGATAATTATTTTCTGAACTCCATTTGCTTAAATTGAAATTCATGGATATGTTTGTTTATATTTTAGAAATTATTTGACTATGATTATAGAAATGTTTATTTTTTTAAGTACCACCACGGGAGTCCCATGCCTTAGGGGACTTAAATAAACCATTGGCTTCTGATTGGTCACTTGTGGCCTTCTGTTTGTTATGGATCCATTGACCTCTGTTCTGTTTGTCACTCCAGTGACCTCTGTTCTATTCTGTACCGTGGTTATGGTTAGTGATTTACATAATTTCAGTTTTGCCACTTAAATGATTTAATTACTCAAGCTAAGTTATTTTAAATGTTTTAGCTTAAATAACTATCCATGGTTATTTTGTATCCCTTATACTCTTAGCATAATGTTTCTCACTCCACTGTGAGCTTATAGTTGTTACCCCTTTCAGGTGATGAGATCTAAAGAAGAACTGTAACCTCGTATAGTGGGACTCGCAAGGGATTTGATGCCAACCTGTTACACATTTTTTTTTTCTTTTCTTTTCTTTTTCTTTCTTTTTCTTTTTCTTTTTTTTTTCTTTTTTGTAAAAAGAAATTTGTCACTGCATAATAATAAATAAAAAAACAAATGCCCCATGGATGTATTTTCGATCATTAACGAATTAATTTTTTGTTTAATTATTTTCTTACTTTTATTCCGTTTCTACTTGTTGTAACTTGAGTTTTCCGTGCCCCCTTTCGAAAAGCCCGAATTGGTCCTATAGTTCGAACTCCTGTCACGGTTCTGAATCTAATCTCACAAAGTGTAATGTAAGATTGATAAATCACCAAAGAGTCCAAATCCGGTAATTGGTTTTGAAAAATCAATTTTGAATCAAAAAGTGCCAAACATGGACTGCTTTGCCAGATTTCAGAGTCGCCACCTAAATATTTTGTTTTGGGAAATTTAGGAAACCCTGACTCATGCCTAAGGCCACGTGTCCGTCATCACCAGAGTTGCCTCGGCTCGGGAACTTGGGTACGAAGGGGGAAGATCATGAAATGAGCACCCCTCTCGCCCAATCAAAGGATCGGCCTCTACTAATCATGATATGTTGTTTTGAAAATACATGTGTTCTTATTCCAGTTATTAGCTTAACTTACTATGTGATGCGCGCAGCATACAAGTATAAACTAAATCACTCAATTTGGAACAAAACATCTCATGCTTGTTTTTCAAAAATGGTTTGGAATTGCTACTCGCAAGTAGGCTAAAGCGCAGATTTGCCACCCTTAAGTGGGCTTAAAACAACATGATTTTGCCACTTCAAGTAGACTTAAAACACACATTTTGATGCATTGTTCCAATTCAAGCAATGAAGCCTTCATCTACAGGCATTCATGCAATTATAGCAATTAAGCAAATAGCCTCATGGCAAGCATGCTATCATGGCAGTCACTTACATACATGCAAGTATACTAAAGTGTAAACACTTACAGTGTACTCCGAGCCAAAACAGGAAACTAGTTAGAAATATGCATGATCCTAACTATGTCAACAATGTCTAATGCAACACATGCAAAATGCAGCTAAATAGGCTCGGCTAGTCTAAGATGGCATATGAGTACAACACTCGATAACATGCTTTGAAACATGTATTCAAGTAAGTATTGAAATTCAATGCAGTTTGAATGATGCGCCGAGCCCGGTGCATGCAAGACGAATGAATAATGCACGCATGCAAAGCATAAGGTATGCTAATTGAAATATGCCCTAATCTAACCACTGAAAGTAGGTAAATAAAAGGGAGAAAGACGTGGAGTTGGAAGACATTCACACACACACGCACACTTATTACAACATTGTGCCCTCTCGACGGAGGGTCCGAATAAAATGAAAGCTAACTAGCTACGCTAATTAAGCTAAGCTAATTATTACAAACCAATTAATTAACTAACTCTAGCTAACTAATTATTACAAACCAAATTGAAAATAGCTATTCTAAGCTAATTAGAAAATTACAATAATGAATTAAATTAACTAAACACATCAACTAATTAATTACAGAAACCGACAAATTAACTAACTAAACAAAGCAGTTAAAATGGCCTCGAGGGGAGGGAGATATGCATACTCTGTTTGCTTCGCCTGGAAATGCATTGCCATGCCATAAGTTGTCTCTGTTTGCACTCACGATGACCTCAGAACATCGAACGCACTTTCAAGTTGTATCTGCCCCAAAACAGGAGCATTCTGGACAAATTTGCTGCAAGTGGCCGACCGGCCACTTTAACTGGTCAGCAGGCTAGTGCAAGTGGCAGGCCGGCCACTTTCCTTTCCAGAATCTCAACTTTGCTGCAACAGAGATCAACAAAGGCACAACAATGCATTTACAAGGAAATGTGTGTGCAACTACTCTCCTTATCATATCTCAAGCTCAAAGGAGCGTAGTACTCGGCTCTCAAGCCACCAATCACGCATCTCAATGCACGATGGCCAAAGAGCCAAGCTTGCACAATATTAGTGAATGCACAAACAACACATAAAAGCCTCCGCCTCTATCATGCATGATCAAGAGGGTTGGCGACCAAGAAATGAGGCACGTTTCATCACTTCAAGTATGAAACGTCCCTCGTTTCTCATATTTGGATTAACGTCCAATCCAAACACATGCAATGCAACACACATGCAAACAACATGCTCATCTTTCAATGCTAAGTGGCATGCACAAGACTCTATCATGTAGGCAATGCATGCAAGACATGCTAGAAGACTTAGGCATTAAAACAAGTGAAGAACATTACACATGAGGCATGCACTGTCCATCTCAAATGGTCAAACCAACTATGGACAGACCTACACCATGCCAAAACAGTGGCAAAATCATACTGGAAATGAAGCACCAAAAGCTACAACAACATGCTCATGCATTGGCTCGCAAGCTAAGCATTTAAACACAACTCTCAAACACAATGAAGAGTGATAAATAAGAGTATGGCAGAGATATAGGCACTGAAATCATATGCCAAACGATGACATATCATGCAAATAATGCAAGTGTAGCATGTTAGGATCCTTAAGCATTAAAGCTAGTGAAGTACACAACCCTAGGACTATACAATACAATGCTCAATGGACTAAACCAACCCTAGAAAGACCTAAGGAGGTCAAAACAGTACTAAAAACATGCTAGGCTCGCATCATAGATGGCAAGAAAGATATGCTCATGTATTAGCTCACAAACAAGGCATAAAGGCACAACTCTTAAACATCATGAAAGAGTGATAAACATGAGAGTATGACAGAAGTTTATACTCTGAATTTACATGCCAAATGATGCTATATCACACAAATGTCACAAATAAGGCATGCTAGGGGCCTCAAAACACAAGACTAGCAAAGGCCACTACACTATGGCCATACAAGGCAAGCCTCAAAGGGCCAAGATCATTCCAAACAGAGTTTAAGCAAGTCAAAACAAGGCTAAAACCTGCTGGAGCAGAGCTAAAACAAGCTAGAATTAGAGGCACAAAGGATGATGCATGTTAAGGCTATAAGGAGGATTGCACTACAAGTGTGTGAAGCATGCAAGAGGCAATCAAACCAACCCAAAATAGAGTTATGACATGACAAATCAGTGGTAAAAACATGCTGAGATAGAGCTAACATAAGCTAGAATGAGAGGCATAAAGCATGATGCATGTTAGGCCAACAAGCATGATTGCACTACAAGTACCAAAAGCATGCAAGAGGTGACCAAACCATCCCAAAATAGAGTTATGGCAGGTCCCAAAAGTCACAAAAACATGCTCAAACTAAGTCTCAAAATGGGAGAAACACATGCTCATTTGATAGGTCAATCAACACAAGCTAGCAAGATACAAAGGGGGGGACCACCCCCACCTAGTTTGGGTCCCAAAACCCATTTTCCACCACTAAAATTCCTCTGGAATTCAGTGGTGGAAAGGGCAAAACAAGATGGTTTGAGAGGCTTTAAAAGAGAGCACAAAACAAAGCAAATCAAGCCACAAAGGTTGTAGACCACCCCTAACTCAAACAAGGCCTCAAACAAACATCTTAAACACTTAAAAACAAAAATTTTTGTAGTTGAAAGCTTGGCCTAAAACAGCATGCAAAGATGGCCAAATGCTTAAACAAAACAAAGCTTTAAAAGGGGCTAGTCTCTTACCCTTGAAGAACTAAGGCAAGACAGCAACTTCAGCAACAATCTTGGACCAAAACCAATGCCAAGACCTCAAAAAAAGCTCCAAAGGACCTCAGCTCCAAAATGAAGGTGTTTGAGTAGGTGTTTGTGTGCAAAAGTGTGAAGAAACAACACTTTAAGGCTCAATATATATATAGAGAGAGAGAGAGAAATATAGAGAGAGAGTAAATTCTAGTGAGAGAGGGATATTTTAGCTCTCTAAAATTTCTGAACCTTGAAAAGGAGAGAGAGCTCCCCTTATATAAGCAATGCAAGGGCAAGCTTCCTTGACTAGCTTAGAGCTTGTACAGGCCAATCCTGATGAGGTAGCATACTTATCGTGGAGGCAGAGCCGTGCCTACACACGTGGACGATATCTTAGACTTACCCGTGTACTCATCCTTGCCCCCAGAATCTGACCGCCCTCATTATATAGTTAGTCGTTTGCCTCTAGATTTTGCTGAAAATGTTTACCTCGAAGATTACATATTCACCAACATCCCTAACCCTTTGGAAATTATTAATGGCCAGAATGTTGATTTTAGCAATGACTTAACACACGTCGAGACGCCCGGATGGATTATCGACCGAGCATTTTGGGGATACAAACAGTCCGTACCCATTTACACAGTCCAAGTAGTGTGGTTTTGTTTTGGCGTGGTACAGCTAGGATAAGAATTTGAGGTTCTTATGCAACACCACTTTCCGTGATTATTTGACCCGCCAATCTAGATTTTGTAGAGAAGAATTCTTTTTGTGAGCTAATCATGATCGGTTCTGATCCCTCTTTTATTTTTGTACCAAGGAGATTAGACACTAACATCACTTTTAATTTTTGGGATAAGGATGTAATGCCAATACGATATTAGTATAAATAGTAAAGCTAGAATTTTATATATATGATGCTTTATAAATGTGATGCCATGTTTATTAAATTATTTCCACGAAACTCTACCTTGTAGAATGGCCAAAGATGATAACGAAACTGAGTCATCAGTCAGCGGAACTGAGTCAATGGAAAGAATCATAGAAAGAGTGGTTACCAGCTTTTTGCAAGCCTTGCAGACCAACATAAACAATGGGATGCTAGAACGGCGAAAAGAGTCGGTTACCATAAAACAATTCTAGGATCTGAAGCCCACCACATTACGGGCACTACAAGTTTCTCATCATGCCATTTGGAAAGACTTGCGTTCTGGCTACCGTCAATTCTAGGACTTGCGTTCTGGCTACCATCAATTCTGAAGCCCACCAATTCTAGGACTTGCGTTCTGGCTACCATAAACTAAATGTCAAAGCAGAAAGCATCGAAAAGACTGCCTTTAGAACATGTTACGGGCACTACGAGTTTCTCATCATCCCATTTGGCGCCACAAATGCTCCAGCAGCCTTCATAAACCTCATGAATCGGGTGTTCAAACCTTATCTTGATGAGTCCATCATTGTCTTCATTGACGACATTCTCATATACTTCAAATCACCAAAAGATCATGAACACCACTTGCGAAAAGTTCTACAGAAACTACGTGATCACAAACTTTATGCCAAGTTTAAGAAATGCGAATTCTAGATCACTAGTGTACACTTCCTCGGTCAAGTCATTAACAAAGATGGCATCTCGATTGACCCCCAAAAAGTTGCAACAATCGTGGATTGGTCACGACCTACTAATGTGTCAGAAATTCAAAGTTTCTTGGGTCTAACTGGCTATTACCGACGCTTCGTGCAAGATTTCGCGAAAATAGTATCACCCTTGACCCAACTAACTCAGAAGAACACACCCTTCGAATGGGCTGACAAGCAGGAACATTGCTTCCAAGAGTTAAAAAACAGACTTGTAACAGCTCCTATACTAGCACTCCCTATGGAACCGAAAGGGTTCGTAATTTATAGTGATGCCTCATACAATGGTTTGGGTTGCGTCCTTATGCAAAATAGAAAAGTCATTGAGTACACCTCATGTCAACTAAAGACTCATGAGAAGAACTACCTAACTCATGATCTAGAATTGGCTACAGTGATCTTTGCCCTCAAGATCTGGAGTCATTATCTCTACGGTACAAATTGTGAGATTTACACTGACAACAAGAGTCTTAAATATCTGTTTACATAGAAGAAACTGAATATGAGGCAACGACGGTGGCTAAAATTTATGAAAGACTACGATGTAAAGATTTATCACCATCCATGCAAAGCTAACGTTGTAGCAGACGCATTAAGTCAAAAGACTACCAAAAGTTTGGCATGTACCCTCATCCCTTGCAAGATCAATGGACTGCTCGCCAACATAATCGTGGAACCCGCATTGATTGAAGAAATTAGAGCACGCCAATGTGAAGATAAACTTTTGAAGAAGAAATATGAAGAGCAAAGAAGTACGCCCGATCCTGACTTTACTATAAGCAATGGGATGCTAAAATTTCGAAATTGAATTTGCGTACCCGACCTTCCAAAACTCAAGAAGAAGATATTGGTGGAAGCTCATAGCTCGAGGTTTGCAGTCCATCCTGGCAATACAAAGATGTACCATAATCTAAAAGAACACTATTGGTGGACAAGAATGAAAAGAGACATAGAAAGCCACGTCTCCAAATGCTTATATTGCCAACATGTTAAGGCAGAACATCAGAGACATGCAAAAACGTTGCAACCACTCCCTATTCCCGAATGGAAATGCACATTACTATAGACTTCGTGATCGAGCTACCTCAGTCAGTCTCGAAGAACGATGTAATATGGGTTATAATAGATCAATTAACGAAGTCGATACATTTTCTACCAATCAAAATCATGTGTTCCCTTAATAAGTTTGCCACCTTATATAGTAGGGAAATCATTTGATTGCATGGTACCCCAATCTCCTTCATATTTGATCGAGACCCCTGATTTGTGTCTCACTTTTGGAACAAATTGCAATAAGCTTTGGGAATAACACTAAAGTTTAGCACTTCTTATCACCCCAAAACTGATGGACAATCCGAAAGAACAATCCAGTCTTTGGACGATATGTTACGTGTCTACATGCTAGGCACACGGCGACAATCCATGAACCCTACTCTGCTCCTCACAATATGGTCTGTTGCTCTTAAGTTTACAACCCACAAATGAGGAGAATGAACAATTAATGCTTGACTAGATACAAAGCATTCAATACGAGAACATAAGTAAAGGAGTACCTCTACTCAAGACAATTTCGAGCAAAGTGTCTTCTTTTGTTACAGTTAAAGCACATTACTATAGCCTTTACTTTCTTTCCACCTCTCTTGCCTTTGCGCTTAAAAACTTTAGTTCCATTGAGCTTCAGTGCAGCAGCTTCTAAGTTCATAGAAACGCGGCTTTTCCAAAGAGGCAACACCAAACTTTTGTTTGAGAGCTTCCCACATATGAAATGCAGTTGGATTACACACAAACTCACTAATCAAGTCATCGTGCATGTTGCTTAACATGATGAAGTGCGCACACTGATTTTTCTCACACCAAACCTGGTAAACATTAAGATCACGACGATATTGAGCTGTATTCCCCCTCTTCAGGTTCAACCATCATTTGGTCAAGTGTGTGCAAAACCTCTTGGTCATCGAGGAGATATTGGATCTTATGACGACAAATGTCATTGTTATCGCCATCCAATTTCTCTCTTACTCAAGTCTGCCACAACTGTCTTAGCTACCATGTTTGAATATCGAGGAAAAATGCACAAGGGATATTAAATATAGCAACTAAGGATGAAATCGGTTCGGTTCGGTTCGGTTTGGTTCGACTAGTTTTTTGGTAGATTTTGAGCCGAACCTAAGTAATCAGTTTTCTTTTTTTTGAAATTGAATAGACCACAATACACCTGTAAACCAAACCAAACCGTTTTATGCTGTTTCGGTGCGGTGCTACGATTTTGGGCCTCACATTTTAGGCCTACTTTTATCCATTACAAAAATGAATTTGGGCCTTGTAAACTAAAGTCCAACAACACCTAAGCATAATTTTTACATATGCCTGCTTTATCAAATTAACTTGGGCTTTATTTACCCAAAAAAAAATTTTGAATTCGGCTTTGAAATCCTTGTCCAGTAAGAGCTAAAAAATTAAAAAATAAAAATGCATCTAACAAGCATCAAACATATCCATCAAACCAAACATACCAAAATATATACAGCAACTATTTTTTTGTTCAAAACAAATAGGAACCATATATCAAGCAAGTTTTTTTTTTGTTTGTTCAAAACCAAGTAAGAACCATATATCCATAACCAAATATTACAAACTATTAATATTAAAAAACTGAAAATAAAATGTAGATAAAGTATGCATTTTCCAACCAACCAAGCAAAAGAGGTCTTACCAAAATAAATAAATAAAATTATTATCATCATAATTGAATTTAACATTAAAAAAAAAATCTAAATGATTTATGTAATTTCTTACCTTTCTGACTATGAATACTCAATTTCAAAAGTCAAAAACTGAAATTATAGAAATTTGACATATTTTTCAACCAACAAACCAAAAGAAGTCCTGCAAAAATAATAAAATATTCTCATAAGAATTGAATTTAACATAAATAAAAAAATTTAGATCAAATATTCAACTTGTTACCATTGATTTTCAACATTAATTAATGATGCTAACATCCTTGATGCTTAATCCTTCCATAAACACTAAAAATAAAAAAATAAAATAAAAATGAAAGAAGCAAAACATAAGAAATTCAAGTGTTCAACATATAACTCTCATAAAATATAAAAGAAAGAAAATAAGAAATATATATTAATCAAGGAATATACCTGATTCAATCTCTTCCAATTCATCTAATTGATCTCTAAGACTGATTTGAGATGGGAAACGTAACAAAGTTTGTGTACAAATGAGGGCCTCTACCCTGATAGGTGATAGAGAGCTACAGAATGGATCAAGCACATGGCCTCTCGTGCCAAAAGTAGATTCTGAGGCAACCGTAGACACGGGGATAGCTAGAACATCTGAGCTATGAGAAAGAGGATGCGATACTTAGTGGAATTAGCCTTCTACCAACCCAAGATATCAAAATCATCATTATCTTCTTCACAATCATCCACCAAAAACTTCTCCAACTCAGATTTGTTAACCATGTTACTTTGTTTCTCCAAACGCATCCTATACTTGGATTTCATTTTTGCTTGAACATCCATGTCATATTCTTCATCCAAATCCATTGCCCTTGATGACTCCTCCACAGTTTGTGTTTGCACACTACCACTTCGAACATTCAAAGCATGCCAATCATATAATCATGTCAACTCATTCTTTAGTTCAATCATCAAATCATCAAAATGCTTAAATTTTTTCCAAGCACTATTGAATGTAATTGAGTTTGTAATGGGGATCAATAACAATCGCAACAAGCAATAGGAAATTAACCTTGACAAATTTACCCCAATTATCAAACTTGAAACTCATGCCATGTGCCATTAAATGCAAGCTTACATCTTCATTCTCACACAATTCAATGATTGCATTTTTTATCAACATAATCTCAATAAAAAAATGCATTGCAAGTGACATATAAAGAACTTGAAAAACGTAATGTGGCATTGTAAAACAATTTTAGGAACTTGACATATAATCTTGCCTTCTACCAATCATGTTTTGTAGGCGGGCTGATTGTCTTTCTTCTCTTTTTTCCTTTCCCATTATTACTTGAAGCAACTTCATCCTCTTCACCAATGTCACCAACTTCTCCCTCCTCACCAACCTCATCAATCTCATCAACCTCACCAATCTCACCAACCTCATCCTCTCTAAGATTCGAGCGGAAGTGGGTGTCATCATCATCTAACCGCTTGAAAGCCTTTTGAAATTGTATAGCCCGTTCTAACATGAAATACGTAGAGATCCACCATGTAGCCACATCCAAACAAGGTTTTACCATTAAACTCAATGTCCTCTTTTTCAACACATAATTTGAACTTAGCCATTCTAGATGGAGAGGATCTCACAAATTTTATAACACACAGAATTTTGTTATGGAATTATCAATTTCTTTCAATCCCTCACAAACAATTAGATTCAATATGTGAGCACAATACCTCACATGTAAAAAGTCATGCTCTAATATGGTATTCTTTCTTCTCTTCGTCTTTCGCTTCAAAAAGTTAATGAGACTATTATTTGAGCTTGCATTATCAATCAAGATTGTGAGAAACTTATCAATTCTCCATACTACCAAACAATCCTCAATCACCTTACCAAGTGTGTCACCTTTGTGATTTGGAACTATACAAAAGTTCAAAAAAAATTTATGAAGTTTCCAATCATAATCAATAAAATGTGCAGTGAGACACATATAATTCAAGTTTTGCACAAATGTCCAAGTGTCTGTGGTAAGACATAGTCGTTGACCTCTAAGTGCATTCTTCAAAAGCCTTCTTCTCACTCACAAATATTGATATACATTCTTAGGCGATGGTAATCCTACATGGGATTTTTAACCACTTGGGTTGCACTACACGCATAAATTGTCTAAATCCTTCACCCTCTACAAATTTAAATGGCAATTCATCTATTATTATCGTCTTTGCTAGGGCCTTTCTACATGCATCAACACTAAAGCTTACAGCCACAAGATTACCAACTGTTTCCCTATCGCCAGTTTCATTTTTTGATTTAAAAACTTGTGTAGTTTGTTTTTCATCTTGCCTTAGGGGATACTTCTTATACTTTGATTCTATATGAGCTCGCATTGATGTTGTCCCATTAATTTTTGGATCACATGCATAAGTTGTAACACAATAGTTACAAAAGGCCCTAGGTCTTTTACTAGATTCACACTTCAATTTTCATGAAATGATCCCAAACCAAAGATCTTTCTCTTTTATCCACGACACAGTTAGACTGATTTTTTGTACTTTCATTTTGATGTTCTTGTATTGGAGATTGTTGAGTAGTGATTTCACTGGGCCCTTGTGTAGGGGAAATTAAATCATCCATCTAAACATAATAACAACAAGAAATATTTGATTTATCAAAAAAAAAAAAAAAGAAGAAATAGTAACTAATATAATAATAATAGTAACTGTACGAGCACGAAATAATCTTCTCGTATAATCCTGTTGATCAAGTTTGCACTCCTCCAAACATTGACGCTTTACTCCCTGAAAACACAAACGTGAGCTAGCCGGCGGGTGTGTGCCGGATACCTCTCCAATGCCTAAGTCAGCAAATAGACAATAGACAAAAGCTCTGTGTATTTGAGAGTCAAATTTGTGATACATGTACATAAGTCCTGCTATGAGCTTTTATAGAATCCGTCTGGCACAATCCTAGTAGGATTCCAACTCTCTTTAGTAGAGTTCTCTTAGGAATCAAAAAGACAATGCCTATCTTTTTACACTCTCCTCACTGTTTTAACCAAGTGAGATGGTCCTACCTCAGTCAGGTAGCAAACAACCGAGCTAACACCACCACGCCTTACGACAGATTCCTCCGAGCTTGCCTAGCTCGGTTTCGCATTGTCTCTTTCAGCTCGGTTCTCTTCTCTTTATATCTCAGTTCAGGACACTAAGAACAATCTTCTGGCAAAACTAACGGGACAAGGACCAGGCTAAGTAAGCCAACACCACAGTCCATAGCTCGGTCCACTTCCCATCTGGTCCTAGCTTGGCCTATGTACAAACATAAATTACCCTCTCAATTGCCCTTTAATTCCATCTGCAACGCATGATTTGGGATTTTCTTCTCCAGTCGAGCTAAAACATCCAAGTTAACCAAACTAAAATAAGTAACTCCACCGGGATCAAAATATTTAACCCTACCGAGAAGGATAAGCTCGGTCTTCAGCTCTATACCTGCCACGACCCGTCACTTCACGTACCTAACACCATGTCCTGTCTGTGACACGTGGCACATGTCTATTAATCTTCCAAACTGCGACAGTCGTCCCACGCTTATCAAAAAAGGTTTGAAAAGTCCCGCCGTTTTTACGCCTATTCAAAACCCACTTTCTGAATCTCACTTCCACTGTTCATCTTCTTCGCTCTTGTGCTTCTAAATCCTGCCCCTGCTTCTGTATTCCCTTTGTGCTCGAAACATTTGCTTCATCGCTGGTGGGTTTATACACGCTCAGACTGGTAAGTTTGTTTTGTACTTCTTTCTAATGTTTCCTTTTCATTTATTTCTATACTTTCAGTCCTTAACCTCCATATATGCGTGTTTATATACACTAGACCGTTGAGCGAATATCATAAAACCAAAAACTTTATGCTCAAGCTCAAAAGCACACCAACTGGTTTTAAAAAATATGTTGTTTAATCCAAAGCCATGCTGTAACCGAACTAGGTATTTGTTTAGGCAACTTTTAGGTTTGAACACGACGAAGCTAAGAAATCTTGTATACTAACCTTTAACCGAGCTAGAGGCCCTAAGTTGGCCCTCCTTCACGACCGAACTAAGAGCTCCCTGTCACCCAGATGTAGCCAAGCTAAGCTTTTACTATTCTTCTGTAAATTGACTTTTTACTTAGCCTGGTCCAGTTGTCTGGGCATAACATTTCTTATTTCCCCTTTGCAGACTTGACTAGGTTGGTCAGGCACACCTTTGCACCCTGCCCCTACGCGGTTTTGCTCAACCGAGCCGACCAAAGCCTCAACCACGCCGAGCTAGGCAACTTGTGAACTCTATTTAAAAAAATTTAAGTTTAACATGGGTAAATATCGATTCCTAGTTGACTCCCCTGGGGCGATAGCTGAGTTTCGGAAGGACTACCAAATACCTGACGATGTCTACCTCTCATTAGCCGAATTAGATACCACGCCCTGGAGAAAACCGGGCTTTGTTCCTTTTATCGTAATATCAATAATAGAGGCCGGTCTCCAATTCCCTGTACAGCCACTAATATGCGAGTTCCTCAGGCAGACAAGACTATGCCCAACCCAACTCAACACCAATACTTACAGAATAATAAATGGCATCGCCGAGCTAAACCGCCGGCTTGGCCTCAACCTCAGATTGGCCGAGCTTTTTCACCAATATTCGTTCGGCCAAAATGATAACGGTTGGGTGTACTATTTAAGAGTACAAAGAGGCCGAGAGAAAATCATAAAAAATACACCGGATAAAGATATAAATGACGACGATTTTTTCTGGATTTCGGGCAATTTTGAAGACCAGGATGCCCAAATACCGGGCTATAACATCAATTGGAATAAAGGGACTACTGGTAAGGATACCTCATTTTTCTTTTTGCTTTGCTATTCCAGGCTATAATTTTACACCGTGCTAACCATTGGCCTTTTTCATTATGCAAACTTAAACCAGCTAAAATCATAATACCAATACGCCAACCAAGACGCGCTCCGGTACCGTCATCGAGGTTGGGCTGAGCTGCTTAACTTCGAGCCGACCTACCGATATAATGGAAGGAGGAAGGTCAAGGTAACTGACTTTCTTTTGGAACCATCACCAGTACCAGACCCAAACTTGCCACAAATCAACCTCATTCCCCTTACTGAAGAACAAGAAATGGCCAAGCGCCGAGCTATTTGAGCCCTGATCACCGAACAAACCACCACTCCAATTGTCGAGGTTCAAACCGAGGCGCCACAGGCCGGTCAAACACATGAGGCAGTGGTAGCCCTCCCCACAGCCCGAGCTACGTCATCTCAGCCAAGCAAAAGGCCGCGCACACAAAGCCTGAGGGATGAGGATGAGCCATCCCAAACCGAGCTTCAAGAAACAACACTCTCCCAAGGTCGTAACCGACCTAGCTCTTCAAATCCTCTCACCCCGCCGACGTGGGCACCAACAGCCACATTTAGGGGTCGCGCTATTACGGCTTCTGACTCCGTCAGCGCCGAGAAGGACCACTTGTTGGCCTTCAACTTAGCAAAGAGTGTCTGCCTTCCCGCCGATATGGAGCGGCACGAGGGCTTGACGGAGCTGAAGGCCATTCGGTCGACATCTAAATCGATGATTCTGGTAAGCCCCAAAAATCCCCTCAAACTTGAACATTTGTTACGGTCCCAGTACATTGGTAGTCCTCTAACCGCTCTGAACTATGCAGGCCCTACAAAAGAGCCAAGTGGCTCATAAATGACTACTTAAGCTCCGAAAGATGGTGCGGTCAGCCGTCACCGAGGCAGAATCAAAGGCAGCCGAGCTAAAAGACGCTCAGGCTAAGCTAGCTAAACTAGAGGCCGAAAACTCGAGGCTCGCCAGACTGGTCAGCACGGCCGAGGCCGACAAGTAGAAGGCCTTAGCCGAGAAAAAAGACCGCTATTTACGTGAGTTGGCTAAGCTCGAGAGGAAGAAGAATGCCGAATTGGAAGACATGAAGAAAAAAATACAGGACACAAAAGACCGAGCCTTCAAGGAAGGCGAAGAGACGTACGTCCAGCAATGCGAAGCCGCCAAGGATATTTTCTTCAAGTGCGGTTGGAAAGCCGCTGCTGAAAAGCTCGGTTGCAGACACGACTCTAAATTCTTCCTGAATCCCCCTCCCCACTTCATACTGGGCTATATGGTGGACTATGCTAACGCGGTCCAACAAAAGTTCCTTTAGGAAGGGGAAGAGGATGAGATCCCTGCTCCTGAGAATGCTTCCAACACTCAGCTCGGCACCAATCTGCTTCTCCTACTAAAATAGACTCCAGCCCACCCTTGCCTGCTACAACTAATGAGGTACCTACGACCGAGCCCAACCAGGGGGCTCATCTCGTAGCCGAGCTACCTTTGGGTGAAGTCTGGGTTGATTTGGACGCTGACTTGGACTATCTTTTCACTTGATTTTTCCTTTTTCCTCTTTTCTGTTATCAACGAAATTTATAACCGGGCTCAAGCCCCTCCCTTTGTAATGAACATTTTGAAATGGAATGAAATCTGCTTTTTTCTTTAACTGTTTGTTCAGTTATTTACAATACTTTTGCACCATGCCAAGCCAGACTAATTTAGCTAGGCTTTACCTAATCCTGCTAACCTTCTTTAGCCTAGATCCTTATCTTGACTGAAGAAGAGAAATAAATGTTGGTTAATCCTGCCAACCTTCTTTAGCCTAGATCCTTATCTCGGCTGAAGAAGAGAAATAAATGTTGGTCAATCCTGCCAACCTTCAGCAGCCTAGATCCTTACCTTGGCTGAAGAAGAGAGTTAAATGTTAGTGAAACCTGCCAACCTTGTTTAGCCTAGATCCTTATCTCGGCTGAAGAGAGCCAAATGTTGGTCATACCTGCCAACCTTCTTCAGCCTAGATCCTTATCTCGGCTGAAGAGAGCCAAATCTTGGTCATACCTGTCAACCTTTTTCAGCCTAGATCCTTATCTCGGCTAAAGAGAGCCAAATGTTGGTCATACCTGCCAACTTTCTTCAGCCTAGATCCTCATATCGACTGAACAAGAGCTAAATGTTGGTCATACCTGCCAACCTTCTTCAGCCTAGATCCTTATCTTGGCTGAAGAAGAGCTAAATGTTGGTCATACCTGCCAACCTTCTTCAGCCTAGATCCTTATCTCGGCTGAAGAGAGCCAAATGTTGGTCATACCTGCCAACCTTTTTCAACCTAAATCCTTATCTCGGCTGAAGAAGAGCAATAAATGTTGGTCAATCCTACCAACCTTCTTCATTGTCCCTTGCTAGCAATGACTAAGAGCAACTTTTACAGTAGAAAGAATTATGCTAAAAAAGAAACTACTTGTTTTATTTGAAAAAGAAAAAACTACAAGTATTTTAAGGAAAAGCTAAAAATAAAATAATTTGAGATTGGCAGTGTTCCATGGCCTGGGAATAGCTTTGTTGTCTCTATCTTCCAAGTGATATGCCCATTTTCCCGCAAACCCGACCACTTTGTATGGTCCTTCCCAGTTAGGTCCTAACTTGCCATCTCCAAGTACCAAAGAGTTACCTATTACTTTGCGCAGTACCCAATCTCCAATCTTGAACTGCCTCGGATGTACTGTGTTGTTATATTTTCTGGATAACTCTTACCGGTATGAGGCAATGTGAACTAGTGCTCTTTCCCTTCTCTCTTCGACAAGGTCGAGTTCCAAGGTTATGGCTTCTTCATTCAAGTTTGGGCCAAAATTTTCACTTCTAATAGTGGAGAGGCCTACTTCCAATGGGATTACTGCCTCTATGCCATAGACCAAGGAAAAAGGCGTTTCTCCAGTTAACCGCCGAGGTGTGGTACGGTAAGCTCATAAAACGTGAGGAAACTCCTCAACCCACTTGTCTTTTGCTCTCTCCAACCTTTTCTTCAAACCATCTAAGACGACTTTGTTTGATGTTTCTGCCTAGCCATTCGCTTGAGGGTATGTTGGTGTAGAGTTATAGAATTCTATCTTGTATTCCTCGCAAAAGCCCCTGAAAATTTTTCCATCAAACTGAGTGCCATTGTCAGATATTAGAGCTTTGGGTATGCCGAATCGAGTTATGATATTTTGCCAGATGAACTTCTTAACGTCTTTCTCTTTTATTGATGCGAGTGCTTCAACCTCCACCCACTTTGTGAAGTAGTCTGTTGCTACGAAAAAGAACTTTCTGTTGCCGGGTGCAGTTAGAAGTGGTCCCACTATGTCCAAGCCCCACATTGCGAAGGGCCATAGGCTAGTTAACGGTAGAAGTTCTCTGGCTGGTTGATGTATTTGGTGTGCGAACTTCTGACATTTCTTGCACCTCGTAACATATTTCTCTGAATCTGCTTGCATGTATGGCCACCAATATCCTTGTGAAATTGCCCTGTAAGCCAATGATCTTCTCCCTTGGTGGCTTCCGCATACGCCTTTATGTATCTCGAACAAAAATGCCTCGACCTTGCTGGGATGGACACATTTCAGGTAAGGCCCTGTGAAGGATTTTTTGTACAATGCTAGCAATGGAGAGAGCCAAAATCGCTGTGATTTTGCTCTAATTTTGTTGGCCTCTTTCTTTTCTTCAGGCAAGATGCCATCTTTTAAAAATACTATAATGGGATCCATCCATGATGGGCCTAGTTCGGCGTAACATGCCTCGGCTGCTTCGAGTTCCTCAATACTTGGTCTAGGTAGGAAGTCGATCAATAATGGGTGTGGGATAGATGTTTCTGCCATTGAAGCAAAACCCGCCAACTCGTCTGCTCTACTATTTTCTTCTCGGCCGATTTGCTCTATCCGAACTACTTCGAACTTCATGATCTCCTTTCTAACTAACTTTTGGTACTTAGCCATCCTCTCATCTTTTGCCTCGTAGTCGCCTGAAATCTGGTTTACTACCAGCTGGGAGTCACTGTAAACCATTAGCTCGGTGGCCTTCATGTAAAGTGCTGACTTTAAGTCTGCTAATAATGCTTCATACTCCGCCTCATTGTTGGATGCTGGGAACCCAAGGTTAACTGCTTGTTCAATTGTTAGGTCATCTGGTGAGATAAGGACTATGCCAAGTCCTGCACCGTGTCTGTTGGATGCTCCATCCACGAAGAGTTTCCATATTTCTCCGATCAATAGTTTCCAGCAAATAGAGGGATTAGATGATGTCTTGGGATCATGGGTGTTGCTGATATTTTCTTCCAAGTTGATGTCTGTTGTTGGGATTTGATCTTCACTGTCTGACTACCTCAAGTCTTTACTTTTTGATGAGTCCACACTGGGAATAGCATAGTTTGCTTCTTCATTCCTGTCCTCAATCCAGTATGGCTTGCAATGTGGCTGGGCATCCTGCATTAGGGGCTACGCAGTTCCCACGGCTCTTTCCCCCTTTACTTCGGTTGTGTCGGTCAAATCGACCGAGCAGATATGATGACTTCTTGGTGTGAACTCAGCCACAAAGTCTGCTAAAGACTGGGCTTTTATTGCTGTTCTGGGTTGAAACTTGATATCAAACTGCCCCAACTCTACCGCCCATTTCAAGATTCGTCCAGAAAAATCCGCCCTTTCAAACAAGGCCTTTAATGGAAAAGCCGTTAGAACGATCAAGGTGTGGGCGTGGAAAGAATGTGACAACTTTCTTGAGGCCATCATCAAAGCTAATGCCAGCTTTTCCAATGGTAGGTACCTTGTTTTAGCGCCCAACAAGGTTTTGCTAACATAAAAGATAGGCAGGTGTTGGATTCCTTCCGCTCTGACCAACACTGCGCTGACTGCATACTGTGAAACTACTAAGTACAAAAAGAGCTCTTCTCCTGGCATTAGGGTTACTAACAGCGGTGGAGAGGTCATGTAGTCTTTTAAGCTTTCTAGGGCACGGTCACATTCCTCATCCCACTCAAATTTGGCCTTCAATGCTTGGAAGAATGGTCGACATCTGTTTGACGATCGACTTATGAACTGGTTGAACGCGGCTGCTAGGCCAGTGAGATGCTGTACCTCTTTGGCTATGTTGGGCCTTTTAAGATCTTGGATTGCTTTGATCTAAGAGGGATCAACTTCTATACCCCGGTTGGTCACTAGAAAGCCTAGGAATTTGCCTAATCCTATGCCGAATGCGCACTTAGATGCGTTTAGACGTAACTTGTGGGACTTCAAAATCTGAAACATTTCATCTAAGTCCCTGAGATAGTCCTTCTTATCCTTGCTCTTGACCACCATGTCATCTATGTAAACCTCCATTATTCTGCCTAACAATGGTTCAAACATTTTGGTGAGCATCCGTTGGAATGTAGCCCCTGCGTTCTTTAGGCCAAAAGGCATGACCTTGTAACAGTACAATCCTCTGGGCGTTGTAAATAACGTGACCTCCTGCTCTGGTTCATACATAGTGATCTGATGGTAGCCTCGATACGCATCAAGGAAGCTAAGTCGATTATGCCCTACTGTCAGGTCCACCAGTTGGTCTATCCGTGGTAGAGGAAAACTGTCTTTTGGGCATGCTTTGTTGACCGCTTTGTAGTCCACACAAACACGCCACTTGCCATTCTTCTTTGGTACTACTACAGTGTTAGAGATCCACCTGGGGTAGTGTACTTCTCTGATGGCTCCTGTCTCCAGCAGGTTTCCTACTTCTTCTGCTACTATCTCTGCGTGGTGGAATGCCGATCGGCGAGTTCACTGAATAATTGGCCTGGCAGTTGGGTGGACATTAAGTTGATGGCAGATGAAATTTGGGTCAATGCCAGGCATATCATATGGTGTCCAGGCAAACACTTCGATGTTAGAGGTTAAGAATTCCATGACCTCTATTCTCTCAGTGCTGGATAAAGACGAGCCGAGCAAAAAGAACTTTTCTGGGTTCTTTTCATCTATCCTTACCTCAACCAAGCCTTCTACTGCCTTCTGTTCTGCTGCTTTGCCAACATCTACAAACAGTTCATTGCTTTCTAGCTTTTCCACCATCTGAACAAACCCTTTTGCAGCACAGCTGCCGTTTACTATAACGAAACGCTGCTTCGACATGATTTGGTCTCCTAAGACTTCTTCAATCACGCCGGTTTCATTAGGGAATCGTAATGCCTGATGGTAGGTTGACGCCACTAAGCACATGGCATGCAGCCATGCCCTTCCTAAGATTATGTTGTAAGTGGAAGGGACCTTCAACACCCAGAATTCCACATGTTTTTTCATGGTTCCTACCTTGACTGGGAGGATTATCTTGCCCACTGGCCACTCTGGCATTGAGTTGAAATCGACAAGGGGAGATGTCGCAGGTGCCAAGTCTTTGTCCTCCAATTTCAGTTGTTTGAAGGTCTCGTAGTACATTATCTCACATGAGCTTCCTTGGTCAATCAGAATCCGCTTGATGTCGAAATTCTTGACGCGCAAAGTGACCACCAGTGCGTCATTGTGAGGGCAATGTAGCCTTGCTAAATCCCTGTCTAAAAGGATATGACGTTCGTGGCCTCTATTTTGCCCTTTTTGACGGTAGGCTGTGTACTTAATACTCTCTCAAGTGCTCAGCCTTTTTGATCATCCCCCTGAGCTCACATACCCGCTCAGGTTCGACGATCCCATGTATAACGTTGATTATGCCTTGGGGTGGACCGTCGACCGACATCCCGTTTGGTCTGTTGAGGTCCTGGGGGGCTGGCTGTGTTCCCATTTCTATATATTGGTCCAGGAGTCCAACAGGCACTAACTCCTTCAAATGTTGCCTCAATAGTGTGCAATTTTCAGTGCAGTGCCCCTTCTCATCATGGAAGGTGCAACGGGACCTCTCATCATAGCCTCTTTGCGCTTCTCCCAACTTGGCTAGCCGCCGAACGAAGGGTTCATCACGTATCTCACTAAGAATCCGGTAGATAGGTTTATTGAATACTGTGGTAATGGCAGTGCAAACTTTTAACCTTTTTTTTTTTTTGGGTCCTCTTTGTTGGCTCGCCTGCCTCACCCATTCTTGCTTGGTTGTTCTACCGTGTTGATTTTTGTTGTAGTCTTTTTATCTAGCATCGCTGTTGTGCCAGATTTTACTTTAGCACGAGCACTATCTTCCTCTACTCAGATATGTTGATGCACTCTCTCCATTAGGGCCTCTATCGTAAGGGGTGGCATCATTGTCATTGAGTCCCTCAATTTGTTACCGACTGGTAAACCCCGTTTGTATTGTGCGATGGCGAGATTTGTAAGGCAATCCCCAATCTGGTTGAAAATCTCCCAATATCAACTTTTGTAAGACCTCAATGTCTCCTTTTTGCCCATGTCAATGGAGAGTAGCTAGTCAATCTCCACTGGTGTCTTGGTATTTGTTCTAAATTTAGTCACGAACGCTTCTACCAACTATACCCATGAGGCTATGCTGCCTTTTGGCAGCCTTTCGAACCAAGTTAGACCAAGGTCACCTAGGCTGGATAGAAACAGGATACACATTAGGACCTCGTTTCGCCGGTATACTACTATAACCTGGCGAAAGTGGCTTAAGTGCATGTATGGGTCTGACTTCCCCTCATAAGTGGTGAATTTGGGCTGGGGGAAGCCTGAGGGTAGAGATGTGTTCTCAATCGCTGGAACGAACGGCGAACTCTGTAATCTTGCTAATACTTTATCCGTTGATTCATAAGCAAGGCGCAGTATTGACATTCCTACCTCGACACTCCCATATAGCGACCCCGGTCTTTTCTCAGTTAGTTATTGTATCCGAACTTATGTTCCGTAGATCCCGTTGTTATATAATTGTTGTTGTTGTCCTTTAATCCTTTCTTCTTGAGTTATAGGATGTATTGGGCAGGTTGGTTGCAGGTTAGTTGGGTTGGAAACCTACTGTTGCTGTCCAGATTTTTGGACCTTCGCTCGAGCGAGGGTTTGGTCGCTCGAGCGAGAGTTGGTTTTTGTGTCTGGTGGCTCGAGCCAGAGTGGCTTCGCTCGAGCGAGCGATTGCGTCTGGCTCAGACCTGAAGGTTGCATTTCTTGGCTCGAGCGAGCTTTTCTTCGCTCGAGCGATCTGGTTCGTTCTTCGCTCGAGCGAGGAGTTGGTCGCTCGAGCGAGCTTCTAGATTATTGGCTCGAGCAAGGCTGTCTTGGCTCGAGCGAGTGTTTCTTGTGTCTGGTCGCTCGAGCGAGAAGGCCTTCGCTCGAGCGAGCCTATCTTTATCAGCGAGGCAGCAGCGGATTTTAAACCATTTTTTATCCACTTTTTGATTTCAAACTCTAAAATCCGAGAGCCCCTCTCTCTAGACTTGCCTTCTCTCTAAGAAATCATCTTCCTAGAGTGTGAATCTACCCTAGGGCCTTTGTTAAAAAGATAGAGGGTGTTGAGAGCTTCGATTTAATCTGAAAATCTTTGGATTTGGAGCACATTGGTCTTTGAGTCTTCATCTCCGTTTGAGCTTAAACTTCGAGGTAGGGATAACCTACTCCATCTTATGAGTTTTGTCTTTGAATTTTGGCATTTTGATATGTTGGGGGTTGTTGGGTAATTTTGAGAAAGTTTGGGTCTTTTGTGTAAATTTACAAAAGTTGGGGGTTTTATTTATAATAAACCTATATGCAAGTTAGGCATAGAGAAATGAGATTAATGTTGGAACATTGATAGAAATGGAACCTTAGGGTTGTTTTGTGAATTATGGTAATTTGCCCTAATTGGTTTAATTAATTAATGTAGATAATTAATTAAAGAAATTGAAGAATTGAGTTGAGAATGTTGAAATTGGGAATGTATGGGACTAAAGGGTGTAGTGGAATCATTCATTGCTCACCTAGTTGAAATGTTGATATATTATCCACTTGTGCATTTATTTCCTGTGTAGAGATAATTGCTTTGGACTACCGGTGGAGGGTAGTATTGATTGTTGTAGACGATGCATGATGATTAGGCAAACTAAAACTAATCAATTGGATGTGTCATAGAGTATGACGGTTGTTAGAATACATTGACTTTGTGTATTGATTGATTGCGTATGTGATTCTGTGCTTGTATGCATTACTTGTGTATGGGAGGAGATGGGGGATGTACTCCACGGTTTAGGGGAAGATGGGGGATGTACCTCTAAGCCGGTTAATGGTTTAGGGGAAGATGGGGGATGTACCTCTAAGCCGGTTAATGGTTATGGGAAGATGGGGGATGGACCCGGGGATGCAGCTCGTATGCTCTCCCATTGAAGTTATGATACAGCTCTTATGCTTATCAGTTGAAGTGTTGTTTGGATTGATTTGATATAGCACTAAAGTGTATATCGTTATCAATTGTGAAGTATAGAAATGTTTCTATGTTAGGTTGATACAGCACCAAAATGTGTATTCAACTTGGATTTCGAAAGTGTTCTAGTGGTGAACTAAAATCTCATCAAATGTTTTGGCCAGAGTACTGAGCCTTGTTTTCAAACTCAAGGTTGAATGAGAAATGGAAAGTGAAGTGTAGCATAGACTTGATTGTCTTGGAATTGTAGTAAGGCGTAATTGAATGTATCAGTGTTGACCATTTTTACCAGTTGCTGATCTTGTAGTCATTATTCATAGTTGGTTTAGTGTATTTCTACTGGGCTGTGGCTCACCCTATATGGGAACATCATTTTCAGGTACAGGTAGCATTCCACCTCCAAGGACATCGCCTGGGAGGCTAGAAGCAGGCAGACATTTGTGGCTTTGTTATCTTTTGTTGTACTACATGTAAATTTCTAGCCAAGGGCTTAATTTGTATTTGAGTTAGTACTCTCTTCTTTGTAACCAAGTGTTAGCTTGGAAAACTGTAAGCCCATAAGGCATTTGCTTCTGTTGTTAATATGTAATGCTTCTTTTAAAGAATTACTTTGTGGAATAGAATGATGTTTGTCTCTCATGTCAATGCATGTCTAAATTGATGGGTTTAATGTTACTATTTTGAGGGCGTGACAACTTGGTATCAGAGCGTACCGGGTTCGAATACTTTGGGTACGTGGGAAGTGATTAGGATCACAATGGGTTTGTCTCGCTTGATAGAGACTTAAATGTAGTGTCATATGCCATGTGCTTAATTGATAACATGCTTATGTGATTATTTGGGTATGGAATTTAATTTCTAGGATGTTGATTGGATCTTTGGGTTTCTGGGAGTCTTGTTGGAAAAGCACTTGATCAATGCTGTTTCTAACTGGAACTCTAGTAGCGCCTCGGAACTATCATTATCCGGAAATGAAATTCGTAAGTGCTTATGTGTTTATGTGCTTACGTGGAATGAATTACAGTTGTCCATGCATTAGGACGTGAGCGTTTAGTTTCGGTGCATTTATGAATGTGCTAATATTCTTTGTTACTTTTACTAGGATGCTTAGGCGAGGAAGTTGTGATTTCCCTCCTTCCGCTCGGGAAGAGTTACGGAAACAGTTTGTGGAGTTACGCCAAGGTACTACACCTTTGGTGCGGTTTGAAAGGTGGTTTGCTAACCTGTCAAGGTTTGCTCCAGAGTTGGTGGAGACAGAGGAACTGCGTTGTGCAGAGTTTGAGAGTAAGCTGTGTGACGACATCCGTGTAAGGATTGCGGGGTCTTGGCATAGGAGTTACAGTGTGCTTGTTAGGGCTGCGACTCATGTGGATGCAGCGGTGCTAGCTATGGGCCAGAGTAGAGAGGAGACCGTTCCGGCGACTCCTGTGATTCAGGGTGTTAATAGGCCTTTTAAGAGACAGAGGGATTTAAACCCGCAACAGGGAGGTCGGGCTGAAACTACCCTTCCAGTGTCGGGTTTGGGTTCGGGAGAAGGTAAACAGAGGAGTGTCATTTGTTTCAAATGTGGTCTACTGGGTCACAAGGCTGCGGTTTGCCCACAGGGGAAGGGGGCAGGGTTAGCAGTTCAACCAGTAGTTGTACCGCCAGGATTATCTAACCAGCCGAGTTTTGGGCCGACTGAAAGTTCAGTGGAGAGACAGTTGTTGGGGCTTTCATCAGCTCAGATTTCGAACCAGGCTCGTTCTCAGGAGCCGCTTACTTGTTGGGTGTGTAATCAGCCGGGTCATATCCGACGTTTCTGTACTCAGCCAGGGGCTTCTTTGGGGGTTTTACAACCTAGTCAGGTCCAGCCTTATTCGACTGGGCCAGGGCAGTACCGTTTTGGGGGTCAAACAGGCCAGATTTCGAGGGCCTCAGTGGGGTCGAGTTCCCAAGCTCCAGTTGGGGGAAATTCGCAGTTGTTCCAGGTGTGGCCGGTTGGGGCACATCAGTAGTCTGTGTTCGTGGCTTGCAAGCTCATAGAATATCTTGGGTCAGAGAATGACTAACTTTTGAAGTCCAGTGAGGGGCGGTAGTAGTGGTAATACCGAGGGGTTGGTTTTGTTTTGACTAATCCGTTTTGTAACCGGTGAATTATCGTTTTGTGGCCATTGGGTTCTATTGTGTAACCAATGTGTTTTGGGAATATTGAAACATCTAAACTGTTTGTTTATATATATATGCTTGGTTTGTTAATTTCGGTGAAATGGGTGGATTGGAACATGTTGTAGCTCTAAAAGTTTTATTAATATAATAGGTTGTTGTGAGACCATAAAATCTTTGGTAATAATGCATTCTTACGCGTGTGATTTAGTTTTGGGGAAAATGAGAGCTGATGAGTCATGGTTTCAAATTCGAAAGGATTACTGAGGGACGCGTACCTTAATTGGTAGTACAAGAGGGGGAGGCGAGAACGGTTATACTTACCAATTGTTCGAAATCCCATTAGTGTTACCTAATTGATTCTTATGTGTGTGGAAGCGATATTAGTCTACTGTCGCGGGAACCTCGGGAGGATGTGAAGTGTGAGCTCAATACTAGGTATGGTATATAATTAGCATGGTATTTTACAAGGGCATAGCACATAATCTTGTTAGGATTAGACTTGTACCTTCGTGGTGGGTAACGTTGCCGTATAGGCATGTATAATGATTGGTCGCTCGATAGAGGGGGTGTTAGTCCCTAGATAAGGGCAGTGTGTAGTGAGCAGCTGGTACTATATCTCGGGTAGTAGTTTATGGACGTTTCCTAAGTTTTTGGACTTCCTTACTTTGATCAAAAGTGATAGGTTTGTACCTTAACACTGGTTAGGTCGGGAGATGTTATTGTGAGGGTTGATTAGGTGTGTGGCCTGTAGTTGGGGTGTGACCCGTGAGTCGAGTCAATGTGGTAAGTCTTTTGCGAAGGAAGGTTTGGGATGGTAATAAAAAGGGTGGAGAACCTTTACTTCTCTGGGGATTTAGAATGGCGCACCTTGGAAAGCCTTATCGGCCACGTGCGACAGTGTCGGGGTTGGTTCACGGTGATTGTCTAGCAATAGCATTGGCTAGTGGTTTGGTACGGAGGCTGGGTGTCTTGATTGTACTCGCGGGGTGAGTGAAATCTCTAAATGAGGGAGTTTTGCACAGCACGATGCGTGTTAGTGTGTGGTTCATATGTTGTGTTTGGATGATGGATAGAAGGGGATCAGTCTTAGAAAATCCCAGAGGAATCCCTTAGTAAGGATTTGGTTTGGTTTCTGATTGAAACTGAGAGGTTGGATGTTTGGTGAAATTAGGTCACTTCAACATAAGTGTCCGTCGTCCAGTTTGGATAGAGGTAACACAAGTGAGGCAGTATGGTTGTGTAAGGTGAGTGAGGCACCTTGTTAGAGTCACTTTGACTCGTTTGACCCTTGTTTGCGCGTTGTAAGGCACGGGGATGTACAACGTTATCCGTTGTATTGTTACGTAATTGGGAATTTCAAACGTTTAGGATTCCCTTTCTTGAAAGTTCTGTTTTAAGTGCAGTGTCATCAACGTGAGTATGACGTGTTTTCGGTAGGTGGCGATATAGACCCGAATATTTTATGGGGTAGTATGTACCAACTATTGGTTTGGGTACTGTCGGTAGTCGAGACGTAGTAAACGTCTCAGAGTACAGTATTGGTTACGTGGGTTGTACTGTACCATTGTTATCAGGCCTTGGAGAGTGGGATCTTCCTATCAATTGAGACGTTGTGGAAACGTAGTGGAGTCAAAGTATCTGGATCCATTGGTAGTTATTTGAGTGTATGTTGAATATCTTGTTGTATGGATGAAATGTACGAATATTACATGTGTTTCAGTCTATGGTGATAACTTGGAAGTTAATTTAGCATTGTATATGCTAAATGTGATGTGGAATGCAAATGTATCATTAATGTTGAATGTGTTTCGGAATTTTGAACCATGTATATTAGAAGTTATTGATTTTGAAAGAAATGCACGTCAATATTGCATGTTATAGCATATATTGTAAGTTGTCTCCTGAATAGAGATGAAATAACCGGTAATGGGTTAGGTTGATGAATACTGAATCGTGTATTGTGGAGCAATTGATTCAATTTAAACGTTACAAAAAAAAAATTTCAATGGGAAGTCTTGACCAAATCAATTGGGAATGGTTATGTGCTGTGAGTAACATCGTACCTATGAAAAATGTTTACGAAACTCTTGAATTTCACATGGGAAGTGCAAAAAAAAAAAAAAATTTTGGATTGTCAATATTGAAAACTTGATTATTTTTGAGAAAATGCCCTTCTAATCAGAGAATAATTTTCTTTTTATTCATACAAAAGCTTGTACTGGTTGTTTCATTCGGATTGTGATTGTTGAGTAGTGACTTAGCTTGGAGCGCTAGTCGATTGTTTTGGTGAGTATCTCGGAGAGGATTTGGTTTTTGTTGAAGCTTCATATGCGGGGGTAAGTAGGAAATCAGTTGTGAGTTTAACTCATTGGTATTGTGAGCCTTGTTATCGGTTGGCCTTGTGTCTTGGCATCTCCCTTAATTTCGGGGACGAAATTCTTTAAGGGGGGGAGGTTATAGCGACCCCGGTCTTTTCTCAGTTAGTTATTGTATCCGAACTTATGTTCCGTAGATCCCGTTGTTATATAATTGTTGTTGTTGTCCTTTAATCCTTTCTTCTTGAGTTATAGGATGTATTGGGCAGGTTGGTTGCAGGTTAGTTGGGTTGGAAACCTACTGTTGCTGTCCAGATTTTTGGACCTTCGCTCGAGCGAGGGTTTGGTCGCTCGAGCGAGAGTTGGTTTTTGTGTCTGGTGGCTCGAGCCAGAGTGGCTTCGCTCGAGCGAGCGATTGCATCTGGCTCAGACCTGAAGGTTGCATTTCTTGGCTCGAGCGAGCTTTTCTTCGCTCGAGCGATCTGGTTCGTGCTTCGCTCGAGCGAGGAGTTGGTCGCTCGAGCGAGCTTCTGGGTTGTTGGCTCGAGCAAGGCTGTCTTGGCTCGAGCGAGTGTTTCTTGTGTCTGGTCGCTCGAGCGAGAAGGCCTTCGCTCGAGCGAGCCTATCTTTATCAGCGAGGCAGCAGCGGATTTTAAACCATTTTTTATCCACTTTTTGATTTCAAACTCTAAAATCCGAGAGCCCCTCTCTCTAGACTTGCCTTCTCTCTAAGAAATCATCTTCCTAGAGTGTGAATCTACCCTAGGGCCTTTGTTAAAAAGATAGAGGGTGTTGAGAGCTTCGATTTAATCTGAAAATCTTTGGATTTGGAGCACATTGGTCTTTGAGTCTTCATCTCCGTTTGAGCTTAAACTTCGAGGTAGGGATAACCTACTCCATCTTATGAGTTTTGTCTTTGAATTTTGGCATTTTGATATGTTGGGGGTTGTTGGGTAATTTTGAGAAAGTTTGGGTCTTTTGTGTAAATTTACAAAAGTTGGGGGTTTTATTTATAATAAACCTATATGCAAGTTAGGCATAGAGAAATGAGATTAATGTTGGAACATTGATAGAAATGGAACCTTAGGGTTGTTTTGTGAATTATGGTAATTTGCCCTAATTGGTTTAATTAATTAATGTAGATAATTAATTAAAGAAATTGAAGAATTGAGTTGAGAATGTTGAAATTGGGAATGTATGGGACTAAAGGGTGTAGTGGAATCATTCATTGCTCACCTAGTTGAAATGTTGATATATTATCCACTTGTGCATTTATTTCCTGTGTAGAGATAATTGCTTTGGACTACCGGTGGAGGGTAGTATTGATTGTTGTAGACGATGCATGATGATTAGGCAAACTAAAACTAATCAATTGGATGTGTCATAGAGTATGACGGTTGTTAGAATACATTGACTTTGTGTATTGATTGATTGCGTATGTGATTCTGTGCTTGTATGCATTACTTGTGTATGGGAGGAGATGGGGGATGTACTCCACGGTTTAGGGGAAGATGGGGGATGTACCTCTAAGCCGGTTAATGGTTTAGGGGAAGATGGGGGATGTACCTCTAAGCCGGTTAATGGTTATGGGAAGATGGGGGATGGACCCGGGGATGCAGCTCGTATGCTCTCCCATTGAAGTTATGATACAGCTCTTATGCTTATCAGTTGAAGTGTTGTTTGGATTGATTTGATATAGCACTAAAGTGTATATCGTTATCAATTGTGAAGTATAGAAATGTTTCTATGTTAGGTTGATACAGCACCAAAATGTGTATTCAACTTGGATTTCGAAAGTGTTCTAGTGGTGAACTAAAATCTCATCAAATGTTTTGGCCAGAGTACTGAGCCTTGTTTTCAAACTCAAGGTTGAATGAGAAATGGAAAGTGAAGTGTAGCATAGACTTGATTGTCTTGGAATTGTAGTAAGGCGTAATTGAATGTATCAGTGTTGACCATTTTTACCAGTTGCTGATCTTGTAGTCATTATTCATAGTTGGTTTAGTGTATTTCTACTGGGCTGTGGCTCACCCTATATGGGAACATCATTTTCAGGTACAGGTAGCATGCCACCTCCAAGGACATCGCCTGGGAGGCTAGAAGCAGGCAGACATTTGTGGCTTTGTTATCTTTTGTTGTACTACATGTAAATTTCTAGCCAAGGGCTTAATTTGTATTTGAGTTAGTACTCTCTTCTTTGTAACCAAGTGTTAGCTTGGAAAACTGTAAGCCCATAAGGCATTTGCTTCTGTTGTAATGCTTCTTTTAAAGAATTACTCTGTGGAATAGAATGATGTTTGTCTCTCATGTCAATGCATGTCTAAATTGATGGGTTTAATGTTACTATTTTGAGGGCGTGACACCCATGTGTCCTAGGGGCCAGCCGCTGTAGGGCTAAAACTCTGCAAGGGTCGCGAGCCCTGGTGTCCTCCTTCTATCAGGCCTTCTCCTCGAGCACTGTTTGCAGGTTCGCTGACCTAGGCAACTCCGTGTGCCTAGATGTCGTTTGGTGCGTGTGTGAGGGCCGATAGCTGCTTCCCTCTGTATACGACCTTTCAATCCTCATTCTCTCAGACCTGGAGTAACGAGTCCTGGAAGTCCGTGATTGAGTGTCGCCTGTTCTAAGGCTTCTACTTTCTGCTTGCGGTGGTGTGACATGTCTG
Organism: Camellia granthamiana; assembly: GCA_036172215.1. Classification (NCBI taxonomy): domain Eukaryota; kingdom Viridiplantae; phylum Streptophyta; class Magnoliopsida; order Ericales; family Theaceae; genus Camellia; species Camellia granthamiana. The sequence continues at coordinate 50,155,954 of CM069915.1, read as the reverse complement.
TCACGATCTTTCGAGTGGTAAGAGGGCGTGTTGCCCTTGCGCCCTTCTTCTGTCGCCACCTCTTTTTCCTTTATCTGGCGCTTCATTGTCTCCATGTATGCTGCCTCCTTATTAACTTATATTGCTCCCTCACACGATCCTCCAGAACTTGAGGATCCAACCTTCGCCTCTGTTTTTCAGGACTTTGAAAGCGATGGGAACTAGTGCCCCGTCTCTCTCGTGTGTCCCTCCGGGAGTTCCGACGCTGGGGTTCTAATTCTACCATGGGTGGGATAGAAGGCAAACCTTCGCGCCTCCCACCCCCCTCCGGGGTTTGCCCATCAATAGCAGATTGCGGCAAGTCTTCATTGTGCGCCATTGATTTCAACCAGAGAGGAAAACTCGATCAAAAGGTTTTGTTCTTTGTGCAATTCCCACAGACGGTGCCAATTGTACGAGCACAAAATAATCTTCTTGTATAATCCTGTTGATCAAGTTTGCACTCCTCCAAACATCGTCGCTTTATTCTCTGAAAACACAAACGTGAGCTAGCCGGCGGGTGTGTGCCGGATACCTCTCCAATGCCTAAGTCAGCAAATAGACAATAAACAAAAGCTCTGTGTATTTGAGAATCAAAATTGTGATACCTATACATAGGTCCTGCTATGAGCTTTTATAGATTATGCCTGGCACAATCCTAATAGGATTCCAACTCTCTTTAGTAGAGTCCTCCTAGGAATCAAAAAGATAATGCCTATCTTTTTACACCCTCCTCACTGCTTTAACCAAGTGAGATGGTCCTACCTCGGTCAGGTAGCAAACAACCGAGCTAACACCACCACGCCTTACGACAGATTCCTCCGAGCTCGCCTAGCTCGGTTCCGCATTGTCTCTTTCAACTCGGTTCTCTTCTCTTTATATCTCGGTTCAGGACACTAAGAACAGTATTCTGGCAAAACTGACGAGACAAGGACCGGGCTAAGCAAGCCAACACCACAACCCATAGCTCGGTCCATTTCCCATCTGGTCCTAGCTCGGCCCATGTACAAACAGAAATTACCCTCTCAGTAACTAATATAATAATAATAAATCTTAAGTACAATATTTTAGCATTTTAATATGGGTGAAAACGTAAAACCCATCCCTACCCCGCTTTCCCATCGGGAAATAATTCACAAGGGACAAGAAGGGAAAAAATTATCATCTCTAATTGTGAGTCCGTGGAGTCATTATGTGTCTTACGCTAGAGGTCTAATTTTTTTATTTTGTTTGTTTTTGTGTATAAATTATTTATTTAAAAATTAAATTTAATAATCATAATGCTTTTTAACTTTGTTTTAAACTAGTGAAAACCCGTGCTATGCAAATGAAATTAATAAAATATGTTTATATAAAATAATATAAATAGTTAGATTTTTGTACGTATATTATGAAAATAAAAATATATATTTAGCTTGTTTGGTTATAATATTCAAAAAATTCTACATTTTTATTTTCTGTATTTTAATATTTTCATTGAATTTTTAAAAAAGTATAATATTCGTGAAAAAAATCTTTAAAAAATACACTAAATACCAAAAAATACAAAAAAAAATACGAAAATTTAATACATTTTTCGTATATTTGTGTACTTATTAAATTTTTTTAAATATTTTTTGGCAAATATTTTACAATTTAGATACATCTAAGTAAGGTACATCTAAACAAGTAAAAAAATTGCTTAAAATTTAAAAAATATTCACTCAAAACTAAAATACACAAAAAACAAAGAACTCAATTTTCGGAAAATTGAATTCAGAAAACTAAAACCAAACACACTGATTGAAATTTGTAATTTAAGTTTTATAATTTTATCGCAATTTATGTATCAATTTTTAATTTGTCACAACTTTAATAATGTAACTTTCAATCCCTTTGCTAAATTTGTAAATTTGGGCGAATTAAACCCAAGCAACTCGAATTAAGCCGGTAAATTTTTAAAAATTGTGCAACATAATTTTTAATTCGGTGAGAACCTATGTAAAATTTAAAATTTTGAATAAATTTGAATGGACTTGGACAAAGACACGAAATAACGTGAGCAATCGAAACAAAGTTGTATATATAAATATATAAAATTATTTGCTAATTTATTTTTTGGGTAAATTACGCTGACACCTCCTGAGATTTATGTTTATTACAGTTCTCCCCCCTCAACTTTTGGAAATTACATCTCCCCCCTGAGGTTTAAAGTTTCATTACAAATTCCCCCCTCAACAATTTAATTTTTTTAAACAAAATTGTATATATAAATAGTGAGGGCAAAATTGGTATTTAAAAAAATTAAATTGCTGAGGAGGGAATCTGTAATGAAACTTTAAACCTCAGGGGGGAGATGTAATTTCCAAAAGCTGAGGGGGAGAACTGTAATAAACATAAATCTCAGGGGGTGTGAGTGTAATTTACCCTTATTTTTTTAATAATAAATGAGATTAATTAAAAATTTAATATTAATGAACAAAAGCAAATACACCTTTTAGAAATGGATCATCGAATAAGTTGATATTAAAAAAAATTACATTTTATAATGGCATAAAATAATTTAAATATGATTTTTCAAAAATTATTTTTAATTTAAAAATTACAACAAAATTTTTAAATATAATAAAATAAATTTCTACAAAATAAAATATCAGTATAAAAAAAAAGGTAAGAAAAAAATTAGAATGATATTTTCATTTGATCTGAAAATAATTATAGATGACCAATAAATAATCACCTATAATCCTCATTTTTTTTTAAATAAAAAAAGATATTTCAGAAACCATAACTTTTATTAGAAAAATAACATTTATTTCTATTTGTTTTAGCAAAAGCCACTTTTTAGCAATTTGAGCCAAAAAAATTTCATTTTTTATTTTAGTTTGTTTAATTGACAATTGAAATTAAAAAAAAATTTAACAGGATCCACCATGTTTCGCAAGTACTAAAAAAGTCTAGATGAACAATAAGAAAAATATTTGAGACTCACAAAAAAAACCCATAATTGTATCCACAATGATGTGGTATCGTATGTGTCAACTCTTGATTTGCTATACACTCAATGACATGGGACCCAACGCCCTTGCCATATCATTATAGGTGAAAGTGTGGTATGTAACATTGTTGGAACAATAAATTATCACACGTAACTCCCATTTTTTTATTATATAAAAAAAAAATGTTTCACCAACTATCACTTTTAATAGAAAAAAAAAATGTTTATTTCTATTTGATTTTAGCAAAAGTCACTTCTTAACTATCTAAGCCAAAAATATTTATTTTATTTTAATTTATTTAATTGACAATTGAGATTAAAAAAAAATTAATAGAATTCATTATGTTTGGCAATTGTTAAAAAAATCATTTATTTTCTTAATATTTTTGTATTTTGTTAAAAAAAATATTTGTATTAAAAAATTTATTGTTTAAGTCATTGTATTTTAGAAGGACATAAATTAAAACCAAAACTGACAAAAAATAAAAATATAAACTTTTAATAGTGATTAATAATTTGAATACGTGTATTTAAAAACATATTATGTTTAGACCAATAATATTATGACACATGAATATTGATTTCATTCTCATTGTAATAACATAATTTAAAAAATAATTTAAATTTAAAATTTTATTTTATAATTTAATAAAAGATGCATAAATTAAGGAATGAATATTAATATTATTCTAGTAACATAATTTAAGAAAGAATCTAAATTTAAAATTCTATTTTAAGAATATAAAATTAATTTATAAACCAATCATATTGTGACACATATTAACAAAAATTAAACAAAATCAAAAAAAAAAAAAAAGAATTGCAATTTTAAGTTTTAATGGGGTGATAGCGTTTTGTAATTATAACAGTAATTAGATTTTGTATAAGATTTTGAAACTCTCATAATATATCTTCTTAAAATTATTCTTTTGTAAAATATATAAATAATCTTAAGGTCATTCTTATTGCTCCTAAATATAAAAATTATGAGATAATTATGATAATTTTAAATTTGTATTTAAAACTTATAAATCATGGAATAGATTGTTATAATTTTAAATTTATATTTTATCAATTTTAAATTTAAATTAATAGATTGATTTCTATATTTAGTGATCCCTAAATTTGAATTTTAAAATGGATTAGTATACTTTTCATTTTTTTTAGATTTGCTATACTTTCCATTGGAAAGTAATAAATTAAGGGATGCTAATTTTCATTTATTTATTTACTTTTGCTTGAATAAGACCTAGTCAATAGAAATTTTTAAAAATTTCTAAAAATCAAAAAATTTTGAAATTTAGATTGAGAACTCGGAGCTCCCACAAAACTTATGGGTTAGAAACCCATTTTCCTTATATAATATATAAATTAGACAACAAGTATGTTATCATCTAATTATTAGGCCATAATACTGAGGCTTTTCCCAAACTAGGCTTAGGTACTAATTTATTTCCCAAACTAAGCCTAGTTTGGCCGAATTTTCCAAACTAAGTTGAAGCGTGTTTACAAAATACGCTTTTAGTATGTTTCTGGCCCAGGCAGACAAAATAAATAAAATCATAAAAACGTGGTTAGAAAACACAACTTTAATTAAGAAACCGCTGTTGCTATTAGCATTTTCAGGTTTAAATAATAGCGCGATTTGGAAACACGCTGTTAACAAAAAGCATGATTTGTAACCACGTTTTTAAAGAAATATTTGCTTTTAACAGAAAGCGTGATTTCTAACCACGTTTTTAAAGAAATATTTGTTTGTCCAGCATCTGAAATTAGTAAAAAACTATTTATTATTATTATTATTATTTTGATTGATTTCTCTTCAATCCACATTCTATAATTCACTCAGTCATCTTTTAGATCTCTATATATAAATTATTCATATAAAATATCATATTGATAAACAATCTTAGCTACCAAATTTTATTATTTTAATATTTAAAAATAAATTATTTAATTTTAAAATTATGTTTCTCGTCCATTATTTTTTTTAAAAATTTATATATACGATTATCGGATCAATTTGATTTTACATAAATAATTTATACATAAAATTTTTTAAAAATAAACTACATGAATTGTCTAAAAAGTAGTGATTAAGAGCTCTAAAATTAGAGTTCTAATTTAAGCTCTAATGAAGTGGCATAAAAAAATAAAAAGAAAACCACAAACAAGCAAGCATAAACATCATATCACATGGTGCGTCCCACCATTAAAGCTCCTCTTAGTGCTCTAAAATTAAAGCTCTCAATCATTTTTGTTGTCTAAATCAGATGTGTGAGTATGCATCTTGCAAATTATAGCGATCCCGGGTTTACCCCTTGTTGTACAGTAATCCGGACATGTGTCCGTGGATGTTGGTAGTTGAGTATTGTCTTGTTTACATCCTTTCTTGCTTTGTACTTGAGTTATAGGATGTGTTGGGCAGGTTTGTTACAGGTTGGTTGAGCTTAGGAACAAAGTCTAGTTGCCCAGGTTTTGGTTGGTCCGCTCGAGCGGAGATGTTTACGCTCGAGCGGAGAGGTTGTTGTTGCTTGTACGCTCGAGCGGGGGTTTTGGCGCTCGAGCGGATATTGCATACGTCCAGTATTTTGTGCACCTGCAAAACTTCTGCAAGTGTGGTTTCTACGCTCGAGCGGGTTTGGTGCGCTCGAGCTGGTTGCGCTCGAGCGGGGATGTTGAGCTCGAGCGGGCAGTGTGTTTTTGGTGTGAGTTCTGGGAGGGGGAGACCTGCGCTCGAGCGGGCTGGTATCTACGCTCGAGCGGACGAACCTTGTGTCTGTGTCTTGGCGCTCGAGCGGACAATGTTGCGCTCGAGCGGACCATGTTTTTGTGTCTTTACGCTCGAGCGGAGTGTCTTACGCTCGAGCGGACCTGTCGTATAACTGAGTGGGACTGGGCATTTTAAATCACTTTTTGACTTATCTTCTCTCTCTTACTTTACCCAAAACGCCATTTTCAGAGCTTCTCACTCAAGAACCTTACCTTCTCTCTTAGTATTGATCTAGTTAGGGTGTTTTGCTCACCTTTGGTCTTCACAAAAAGGGTGTAGATCGTCGAGGGCGTTCTTTTGATCCGAATAGTTTGGTGTTTGGAGCATTTTGGTTTTGAGTCCTTCTCCTTTGGAACTCATCTCTTGAGGTAGGGATATCCTACTCCTCTTTATGAGTTTTGTCTTTAAATTTTAGCATTTTGATATGTTGGGGGTTGTTGTGTGATTTTGGGAAACTTTGGGCCATTGTGTAATTTTACAAAAGTTGGGGGTTTTCATCTATGATAAACCTAGAAGCATGTTTAGTATAGAAACATGGAATTAATGTTGAAACATTAAGGAAATTGGAACCTAAGGGTTGTGATGTAAATTATGGAGAATGCCCTAATTACATTGATTGATTAATTTGGATAATTAATTGTGTTGATTTGTGATGTATATAATTGTTGTTTATATGCATTGTGTTGTGTTGGAGGAGATAGGGGATGTACTCCACGGTTTAGGGGAAGATAGGGGATGGACCTCTAAACCGGATGTTGTTGGGAGGAGATAGGGGATGAACTCCGTAGATAGAGCGGGTATGCCTATCTAGAAGTGTATTGACAGAGCGGATATGCTTGTCGTTGGAAGTATTGATATAACTGTTATGTTTATCTTTGATGAAGTGAAAAGTGTTGGCATGAGTGTTTGTCTCATGTGTGATGTTTGGCCAGGTTCTGAGCCAAGGTTATGAAATGGCAAGTAAAAGGAAAGGAAATGGAAATGAAAGGAAATATAGACTTAAGTGTCTTGGAATTGTGTTATGTTATGAATGAATGTAAAAGTGTTGACCATCTATCAACTGTTAATCTTTTAGTCATTGTTCATAATTGGTTTAGTATATTTCTACTGGGCTGTGGCTCACCCTATATGGGAACATCATTTACAGGTACAGGAAGCATGCCACCTCCAAGGACTTAGCTTGGGAGGCTAGTGGCGGACAGGCTTTTTGGTTGTCTTTCCTTTTGTTGTATTACATGTAAATTCAAGCCAAGGGCTTTATGTGTAAATGAGTTAGCACTCTACTTTTGTGTAACCAAGTGTTAACTTGGAAAGCTGTAAGCCCTTAGGGCATTTGCTTTTGTTGTTAACATGTGATACTTTATGTAATAATACTCCGGTGAATGGAAGGATGTAGACCTTTTATATATTATAGCATGTCTATATTGTTGGGTTTAATGGTATTATTTTGAGGGCGTTACACAAATAAATGAAAGTAAAAGTAAAATGATTAATGACGCAGTTCTGACACTGTCACACTATTATTGAATGGGAGAACTATATACAAGTAAGAGTTAGAGAAAAAACAATCAACACATGGAGGGGTATAAATAACACTTACATCTCTACAATTTTTCATTTACAACCCACCATAAACACACTCATATCCACCATGTGTTAATAATTTATTTATTTTTCTCTTTTTTCTACCTAAATGTAATCCCCTTATTGAAAAATTCCAAAACCCAAAATGAAGAGATTCTCTCAACAACTTTATGAGTAGCCAAACAGTACTAGTTGATACTCGCATAATGTGTTATATTATGAATTTAAATAAAAAGAAAAACAATGTTTAAATAGTACATCTTAATGTGTATTTAGAAGAGAAAAAATTGAATACACACATAATTTAATAGTACATATTAATGTGTAAACATAGAAAAAATAGAGAAAATATTAGGTACACACCTAACATTAATGTGTGTTTGGGAGAGGAAAGAGGAAAAAAAAATGCTAGACCCCAAATATTTTACCAAATATTCTATCAAATGTCTTACATGGGTGTGGGACCCACACCATATGGGTTCCATGTGGGTCTCACACCCATGTGAAATATTTAATAAAATATTTGGTAAAACATTTGGGGTCCCTAGCATTACTCAGAGAAAAAAGATTAGGTACACACCTAACCTTTGACATAGTGCACAAAGTGATTGTCCTGAGATTTAAACTCATAATCTCAAAGATTATTAGACTAAGATTTTACCATTGAATCAATGATCACCGCTTATAAGTTTAAAAACATAAAAGTAAAAAAGAATATGAAAAAATATAAATTAAATATTTGCTTAATTTACCTTATTATTTTGTTTTTTAAAATTTTTATTTAAATTTATAATTCAAATATAATTTAAAAGAGATCGATGATAGACAAAAATAAAAACAAGAAATTAAAAATTAAAAAAAAAAAGAAGAAAATAATGGCCTTGAGACACGCACCCTCCCCAGAGAACATTTCGCGCAGTTTCAGAGAGATTTTCTCGGGGCTTTTCCCAAACTAAGCCCCTATACTAATTTATTTCCCAAACTAAGCCTGCTTTCGCGGAATTTTCCAAACTAAATATTTGTTGTTCCCTTAAATATTTGTTGCCAATAAATATTTAAATAAAACTTCACACAGCATATACAAAGTATCTAATTTGCTAATTACTACTACAAACAGGAAAACAAAATAAAGGTATGACTATAACACTTATAACACTTTAGAACGACGTAACTAGTTCAAACATAAGTATCCCACAAAAATAATCTGTGGAAACATTCAACATAACATAGTACATAAAATAAAGTGACGAGTACAATACTTAACAGTTACATAGACAAATATTAGACAAACCTTTTACAAACTCATTGCCAAAAAAGTTATTTTAACACACACAGTACATAATTATGGATAACCTAATATAATTTAGTAGACAGATGGACGCCTAATCCTCGCTCAAATCGGCAATCTCAGAGTCCGAACAATCTGAGAGCACAGGGTCAGAGAGAAGTGCAGGATCCTCCTTGATAGCCTTGATAGCCTCAGCATTTGGTGCTATTTCGTTCTTCTTGGCATCCAACTTAAGTATAGATAGTTTCATATCGCGGGCTAACCTATGGCGCATTTGAGAAATCTCATGTCGAAGTCTTTCACATAGTCGATCAACATTATCTGGATCTTCCTTTTGGATCTCAACTGAATGTGCTTTCGGCACCTTTAGTCGATTTTCCCGACATAATCTTTCTATTTGCACTTGCTCTATAAATAGTGCAGGCCACTTCAGAAGTATAGCGTCTGCTAAACTATATCCTGTTTGATTATCAGATGGATCCTCCACGAAACCACATGGATCTCGATAGTACTTGGGCATGACAAAATGTAGCTTTTCAAACCTATCGTGATAAGCACAAAAGGCATCTAACAAAGCAAATGGTGTTTCATCTTCAACATCACCACTTCTCCTTCCCGTTGCTCTTCCTCGGCGTGAACTCTCACCTTTTTCGAAGTTCCTACCCTCTGTGAGTCCCCTTCATGTTCCTCTTCCTCATCGTGAACTCTCACCTCTGCGATTCCTACCCCCTGCCGTGAATCTATACTCCATTTGATTTTTTCTCAATAAATGAATGATAGTTTCCTAGGGCGAACTGAGTGGAAAGGTTGTGTGTTTACCATCACTCCTTCAATCTTTTATATAGTTGTTTGTCAACACTATTGCCATGTGGTCGTATTAATGTGACTTAGATGAGTTCTGAAATGTGAAGAAAAAACAAAGTATCTAAGTCGCGCTGCACAAAGTCACATTCCATTAAAAGCCCACATATACCAACACATCTTTATAAGTTGTCATTGTAAGGAATAAACAATCAATGCTAAACACGCTCCACACTTCACCTGCTTAAACTATCACACTTTGTTACATAGAACTATCAACTTGTATCAATATAAATCTTCAACTAATGATTTATTACATAAATAGATAGAAAATTGACATGTAGCTTGCATATGTAATCTGAAATTTTGATTCTATTCGGATTTTAATTTGATTATTATGTGTTAGTTAATCCGAGATTTTTTTAGAGAGGAGTTAATCCAGGATTAAAATATGAAATTGGAAATACTTAAAAAGGAAATATGAGTTGATTTTATTCTGGACCCCTTACATTAAGGTTATCTTCAATTGCTATCACATAGTTCTCTAATTTTTGCATTCTATATTCGCATTTCTATATTATTATTAACGTTATTTTTTCATTTTTTTGCTCATGAAGGTATCTGATGCTTTGTCCGTGTACAACATTTACTAAACAACTCTCAGGTACAGAGGCTCATCTGAAATCTATTTGAATAATTTGAACTATTTATTTCATAATGTTCATCGAGAAAAATACACATAAAAAAAATAAGTTGACTATGACAAATATTTACTTAATCAACTTAATGTTTTATATTATCTTCTCAAGAGACCTAAGAAAATTAATAATTTTACTTATCAAGATGAATCCAGAATGATCCAATGAACCCAACAACCCCTATCTAGTTGGATAACTCATTGGAGAAAAAGCCATTTATAACATTTGGCACTCATTCAAAGCGTGACCAATCTGCATAGGAGGAGGGGGTACTACTCACTACTATGGAGGAAAAAAGAGGAGCCATTGTGCTTCTTAAAAGCAGCTCAAGCATATTAGTGGCGTAAAAAGAAAAATTGTAAATGGGCCATTTTTAAATTTGAACATTATAACTTTTATTCTTTTACTTTATATTTTACATCAAATTTATTTGTTTACTTGTTAAGATGCAAAATTAATTTTTATATATTTTTTTAATATCCTTCTCAATTAATATTATGGTAAATCTATTTAATTTTTCTTCTGACATAATTGCTCTCAATAATAATTTTAACAATTTTAATTTTGCAAAATTTTATTTCAACAAGAGCAAATGTTAAAGTATTGTCAAAATACATTATAAGCGATGCAAACAATATAAGCTTCTACTTGAAGTCATATGTCCGAACTTATTTTGAATGCTTTTGCATAAGATTGTGCCCTAATAGCTATAAGCACTTTAATTGGGTGTTGTATCTCTGTTGGGCTTGCGTTTAGTATTGACACCTCTAAATAAATTTAATTATTTTGGACACTTTGCCCACATCCCAAATACTTCTTAAGATTTCCCAAGTGTTCATTTAAAAAAAAAAAAATTGACATTTTTTGATATGTAAAATTACATTAGAGAAGGTACCAAGGGGGCGCCACCCTTATACAATGAGAAAAGGAAAAAAAAAATCCCTAATTAAGATGGGGAAATCGAGATTTTGAATGAGGAGCAGTTGTAAATCATGGTTTGGAGGAGCCTAATTGTTTCTTGTTTTCCCTTCCAGGATCATGTTAACCAAATGGAACAATATCAATTTCTAAAAGCAAGTTTGATGATAAGATAGAGTCATCTTTTACCAAAATGTATTTTCATTACTATGGACAATTGCTACATCAACAAAATATGCTACAGGATTATGCTAAAAAAAGTATAATATATAAATAATTTAGAAAAGTTCTATTATACAACAGTTGCTCTTGTTAAAATGAATTAACAACAGTGATAGCAATGGTAAGACCCTTCTGATTATAAATAATCTAGTTTATTCTAAAACTAGATTTATAAATAATCTATTTTATAAATGAAATTTTAATTTAGAAAAGTTGTATAATACAACAGTTGCTCTTTTCCATACCAAAACCAAAACCAAACCAAACCCTTATGATTATTCACTTTCTTGTATTTCACTTTCTTGTATTTCATCTGAATTTGATCATGGCGGATGCTAATGGTAAGACCCTTCTGATTATTTTCTTGGGATTTTCTTTATCTTTCTGTCTTTTATATCTATATTATAGCATTTGAAGTTTTTAAATTTCTATTTGAATTTTTGTATTGGGTAGTTTTTGGATTGTCTATTTGTTACATTACGATGACATTGCTCTGATTCTTGATTTTGTGGATCTATGATTTGGAAATCTCGGTTGGGTCTTTCTTGTTTGCTTAGTTTTTGGGTCAAATCTGTTGTTGGGTATTTTTTATCAGAATTTGGTTTGAGTGATTTGGAGAGAAAAGAAATGAAATGGGGAGAAATAGATTTCAATCACTTGTTTGAATTACCAAATAGGAGAGAAATGAGAATAAATACCTATTTTGAAACTCTAGAGTGGAGAGATTCGGAGAGAAATGAAACTAACTAAATACTATTTTGTTTATAATACTAAACTAGCCTTTTAGATATAGAATAAACTAGATTTTATTTTTTGACCGAATTATTTGGATGTGGCCTGCCATTTGAATGAAATGTAATAATAACGATAATTTATCATAAGGATAATTTTATAATTTACTAATATAAATTTTTTTTTTTTTTTATTCTTAATAAGGTCTGAATAATTCACATTACAAAATTTAAATTATTTTTGTAGATTCTTAAAAAGAGTAATGTTATGGTGATCATGATTTACAAAAATGGAACTAATTATTATCTTACAGATAGATAGATACATATTGCTATAGATCTAATAAATAGTTTTTTTAATTAACTATGAATCAAATTCCATGTTTAACTTAGCATTTGAAGATTTTTTTTTCTAATTCCAAATTTGATATGGCTTAGATACTATTATAATTTTACTTATTATTAGTTCAGTGTTCCAAATTTGAATTCACAGAACCCTAGCTCTAACCCTCTTAAAACCACAATTTGAATTCATAGAACCCTAGCCCTAACCCAATTCTATTTTCCCATGACATACAAAAAATGAATAGATAACATAAAATTGAACAAGTTAACACTCGATAAGCTTAATCAAATGCAATGCTAAAGACTCTTACAAACTTGAATCCTTTGTACCAAACAAACACAGAGATTGGTGCAACTCATAATTAATTAAATAGAAGAAGTAGATTTGTTGGGAACATAAACCTAGTTTCAATCAATGTTTGTGGCAGACGTTAACATGGCTGATTTTATTTTATAAGCATTGATAACTCATGTTTTATTTTTAATCAACTGATTTTATTTTATTTGATTTTTGAAACTTGTATAAGCATTTTATTTTTGAAACTTTAAAATAAAATCAAAGTTCGATACAAATGCATATAATAACTAAAATTTGAATTCACATAACCCTATTCTACCCATATTGGTATCAATTTCAATTCACAAAATAATTTGAATTCGCAAAACTATTCTATCTTCCAAACTGTATTTAAACTACTCTATTCTATCTTCCAAACTGTATTCAAACTATTCTATCCTCCAAACTTCCTCAATTTGAATTCAAAAAACCCCAATTTGAATTCACAAAACCCCAATTTCAATTCACAAAACCTCACATTGTTATCTACTCACATTCGCATTTTCACAAACAAAATCAACATAAATAAAATTCAAACTAAGAGAGAGAGAGAGAGAGAGAGAAAGAGAGAGAGTGTGTGTGTGTGTGTGCCAACATACTTGCGAGAGAGATGAGCTCAGAGAGAGAAAGCAGAGAGCAGAGAGCGACAGAGAGAGAGAGAGAGAGGAATTGGTTCGGGTTTTGGGGGAAAAGAAAGAGAGGTCTTTAAAAGCGTGGTTGCAAATGGGGGGGTGGGCCATTTTATAATGGTTTTCTATTAAAAGTGTGGTTATAAATCACGCTTTCTATTAAAAGTGTGTTTCCAAATCGCGTTATTATTTCTGAAAACGCTAATAGAAACAGCGATTTCTTAATTAAAGTCGTATTTTCTAACCACGCTTTTATGATTTTGTTTATTTTGTCCACCTAGGCCAGAAACATGCTGCAAGCGTGTTTTGTAAACACGCTTCAGCTTATTTTGGGAAATTCGGCCAAACTAGGCTTATTTTGGGAAATTCTGCCAAACTGGGCTTAGTTTGGGAAATAAATTAGTACCTAGGCTTAGTTTAGGAAAAGCCTCCATAATACTTTGTCTTTAAAGTAAATATAAAATAAAGAGTTAATTACCTAAAAGTCTTATTTATAAATGTTCTGGTAGCTCTGGTCTTATCTAAAATTTTTTAAATCAGTAAATCCTATTTAGTAAAACTAAGAATATTATCAGTTTTTCCCAAATTTTAAAACTGAGAACATTATTAATTTTACATAGTAATGTCCCAGATAATTATTTTACTAACTGATGAAAAAAAAAGAGCATAAGATTAAACATTTTTTGCCTTTTTACTTATTGGTTTGATTCAACTATCTAATAAAATCAAGAACATTATCAGTTTTTTCTAGCTTTAAAACTGAGAACATTATCAGTTTTTTTTTTTTTTTTTAATTTTTGTTTTTCCAGTTTTGCACATCAATGTTCCATCATCATGGTCCTTTATAGACACAAAATTTTTAGTTTTTCACAAAAAAATAATTCAAGTTTTTCAAAAAAAAATATTCAATGTGCTTGGTTTCAGTTTCTGAATTTAGTTTTCTAAAAAATTAAGTTATTTGTTTTTCATGTTTTTTTTTTTTATTTTTAGTGAATATTTTTTAAATTTTAAGCAAGGTTTTTTTTTTTTTTTAACTTTTTTAGATGCACCTTACTTAAATGTATAATAGTAAAATATTTGTGAAAAAATATTTTAAAAAATTAATAAATACACAAAAATATAAAAAATATACTGAATTTTTCATTTTTTTTGGTTGTATTTTTTGGTAGTTAGGGTATTTTTTTTCACAAATATTATATTTTTTTGACGTGTATTTATGTTAGATGTGTCTAAAAATTAAAAAAAAATTACTTAAAATATTTAAAAATTCATTTAAAACATCAAAATATGAAAAATAAAAATAAAAAAAAGAATTTTCTGAAAACTATTTTTTGAAAACCAAAACCAAATGTTTCTTTATAGAATATCATAAATGATGAACAATCATTTTTTGAAGAGCAATTTCTACTATTAAAAATTTAATGAGACTTAAAGATCCAAAAAATTTTAGGCTCCGCTTGGTTGTGATTTGTAAACGTGTTTCTACACGTGCGTTTGAGTATGATGTTTGGTTGTTGTTTTGGAATCAATTTTCACGAGCTCTGCAGAGAGCTCTGTGCATCAGCCGCTGTTTTGTGAAAATTTTGCCCAGGGGAAGACCGCTCGGATGTCCTTAGGGACTAGCGCCCGGATGTCCTTAGGGACTTCCACCCGGACATCCTTAGGGACATCCACCCGGATGTCCTCCGTTGTACAGATTTTTTATTTTTTATTTTTTGGCAATTGATTTATATAATTGAGAAAAATATTTTCTAAAATTTTTTTAATTTTTAATGTGCTTTGAAATAATTTTGAGTTGTATGTTTAGTTATGAGTTGTAAATTTTTGTATCACATATCAAATATCACATTAACAATTCCCCACTCAAATCAAACCTCTTTTCAAAAATTATTTTCAAAACTCTTTATCAAATAAATTTTTTACACTCAAATTATAATTCTACAATACACAAACTCAAAACACAACTCATACTCTCAAATTACATTTACAAAACACAACCAAACGCAAGTTTACAGTTTCGATTTAGACCCCCCACATATTACCAAGTCCGGATCCTCTGCCGTATTTTCCTACGGCGCTTTCCTGGCATGCTCCAAACAACGTCGTTTTGGTTTTTTTTTTTTTTTTTTTTTTTTTTTTTTTTTATCCCTTTCTCCTTTCCCCCTTTTCTTTCTACCTCATTTGCTTGAACCTACCTGTTGACAGAGGCAAAGAGGTGAAACAGAGTAGCAGGTGCAAGCAAGCATAAACTGCAACGTGAGGCGGCGAGTACATCCATTTGGGTCCTCTGCTTCATCTTCTTCGCTGAATTTTGCATCTTCTGTTTTGGGTTTTCATTCATGAAGTTTTTTTGTGGGTTTCATTCATGAAGTTTTTGTGGGTTTCATATATATATAAAATGATCTGGATACATATATATATATATATATATTTTGTGGTTTCATTCATGAATTTTTTTTTTTTTTTTTTTGGATATATACATATATTTGAACACAAAGTGGGTTTGAGAACTTCAAGATCAGATTCATGAAATTTTCGAAGGCAAGAATCAGGTTCATGGATATATACATATATCTGATTCTTGGATGTATACATACATATATATATATATATTGTATAAACTTGATCTTGGATGGAGTTCAAGTTCATGGATTGGATACATCCAGGACTGGATACATATACATATATATATATATATATATTTTATCCATACATATATATATATTTTGTGGGTTCTGATTTTCGAAGGCAAGATTCATAAAAAAAAAAAAAAAAAAAAAAGGGATAGAGAGAAGGCAAGAATCAGAACCAAAACGATCTGGATACATATATATATATAAGATCAAGAAGTTTCATATACATACATACATACATATATATATATATTGTGGGTTTGAGAACTTCAAGATCAGATTCATGAAATTTTTGAAATACAATTTCAAACTCATCAATATTGAATTTGGCCATGGAGATCGAAGGAGAGAGAAGGGGGCTCGTGGCGATGGCGGGTTGCAGCGGCGATGGCAGGGAGATGGTGGCGCCTTGGGTGAAAGCCTTTCTTCCTCCTCCTTGCCTTCTTTCTTCTTCCCTTCTCTGGTTCTTGCCTTCTCTTTTTTTTTTTTTTTTTTTTTTTTGTTGAAAACTTGCCCCAAAACGACGTCGTTTTGGTGCACCGCAGGGGAGCGCCGCAGGAGACCACGGCAGAGGATCCGGACTCCATATTGCCGCCCCCAGCACCCGCACTGAGGTGGCAACTGCTTTAGCAATGTGAAGAATACTTGCACTGTGATGGGTGTGATACAGGCACCTGTGAGAAAGAGAAAAAAAATAAAAAATAAGCGCCCTTACTTTCACTCTTCCCTCGTCCTAACTTTTACTCTTCCCTTGTCCGTCCGCCATAGCTCATAGCTCTTTGTCCCTCTTCCGTCTTCCGTTTTCCCTCTTCCCTCCTCCGTCCGCCATAGCTCTATTTCTTAGAAATCGACAGCCATAGCTCTCCGGGAACTTGCGGTTTCTCTACTTCGTCGCTGTCTCTCGCTCTCCTAATTTGTCCCTGGTCCGTCCGTCCGCCATTTTTCCATTCGCCATTCATCATCAATCTCTCAGTCTCCTGAATCTTTGATTGCATCTTCTCAGGTAATATTTTCCCCATTCTGTCTCTCTCTCTCTCTCTCTCTCTCACTTTGATACATACATACATTCAGCAATCTTTGTATGTCTGCAATGCCAAGTGTGAACACATTAGAGAGACTTAATCAGTTTGAGAATACATTGAGAAATAACAGAAATGCTTCGGACAACATTATACATTTAGAAAAAAGTTGTTGTAGCCTCATAACATTATACAATAGACGTATGGCAACACTAATTTTCAGAAATAATTTGTTCAGTGTGGGAACACTGATTTTCTAAAACAGAGTTATCAGAAATAGTATACTCTGTCAAATACTATAGAAGTATGATCTGTATAGCTTATAATTTATTTATTTATTTTAATGATGTTGAAGATGGTGTTTTGTTTACTTTCATGGTAAATTGATGAAAACTTGTGAATGATGAACAAGTAGTGTCAATAATGGTAGTTATTCAGTACTTCAATCAATGAAATGTATCATTTAGAAAGAAAACAAGCATCTAGATAAATAAAATTTGTTGACTAAAGATTCATTTTCTTTATTTTTTGAATACTTTTCTCAATGCATAGCAGAAAAATGGCAAATTTTCAGTCATGTTTGGATTATTTGGACAATTTAATGATGCAACTTTTGTTTTTGAAAATCATGAAGGTGTTGGCACCACTTCCAATTGGATTTGCTGTGTTCATGGTTCAGAGAAAGAGGAGTTGTCCGGCGTAAAGTGTGACACCCGAATGTTTTAAATTTAACATTACAATAAATAGAACTCAGAAATTAAAAAATAAATAAATAAATAAATAATAATAATAATAATAATAAATGAATGCATAATTTAAGAAATTGGGAATTTTATTGTTAAGGAAATACATTGTGAAACACCACACATTAAATATTTTAGTAAATGGTAAGTGAGGTTTTATAGTTGGGTAGTGAGGTTTTTAAATCATATATAATTTTAGGAGTCATCATGAATTGCCAAAGAAGGTAATAATTTTTAAATTAGTAAAATGGTCAAAATAAGTCCTAAGTCCTGAGTCCTAAGTCCTAAGTCTTAAGGGAATTGGGGTCACTGCTATGCCTTTGGCACAACAGTGACTATTGTGCCTCATTTTGTGGTGCATTATGGATTTATTTTTATAATCTGAACCATTCGTATTGTAGGGTTTGTTGAGTACTTCATGCCTACCAAAAATCATATTAATCGGATATCAATAACTATATGATCGAATTGCATATTTTTATACTATTTTTCAAAAGAAAAACTTCTTGTTTATTTTTTTGGTTATCAATCATATAGTTATTGATATCCGGTTAATATAATTTTTGGTAGGTATGAAGTACTCAACAAACCCTACAATATGAACGGTTCAGATCATAAAAATAAGCCCATAATGCACCTCAAAATGAGGCACAACAATCACTACTGTGCCAAAGGCACAGCAGTGACCCCAATTCCAATCCTAAGAGAGCAGAATAGTCAATGGTCAAAGTAAAGAGATAAAATCAAACAAGTTAATAAATAAATAGATAAGGGTGGACCGGAGTGAATCAGGATGATCAGCAAGATTTACACGCGTCAAATATACGGAACTTTCCGTAACTTGTTACCCACGGATTACTTTCCTTTAAATAGGGAAGAATGGCATGTTTAAGGCAACGGAAAAAAAAAAGAAATAGAAAGTAGAAAAGAGCACGGCACGGGTGAGGATCTTAAGTGGTGGAAAGAAAGAATAAAGAAATTAATTTAAGATGAGTTATATTATACCTTGAGTTATCAAAATGTATTTTACTTATGTTTTGACTTACCAAAATCTATTTTATACAAATTATGTTTTATTAGTATATTAATAAAAGTTATGTTTTATAAAGGTTTCAGTTACATGGATTATTTTCTGAACCCGATTTGCCTAAAAGGAAACCCATGGATATATTTGTTTATATTTTAAAGAATATTTGATTATGACCTTATAAGCAATCATGTTGTGTAAGTACCACCACGGGAGTCCCACGCCTTGGGGGACTTAAATAACCATTGGCCCCTGTTTGACCACTTTGTGGTCCCCTATTTGTCATGGATCCATTGACCCCTGTAGTGATTGTCACTTAGTGACCCCTGTTCTGTTCTGTTATGTACCGTGGTTATAGTTAATTATTTCAGTCTCTGGCACTTAATTAATTTGTGTATTCAACTCAAATTATATTAATGTTTTAGCTTAAATAAATATCCATGGCTATTTTGTGCCCCTACACTCACAGTATAATATTTCTCACTCTGCTATGTGCTTATAGCTGTTACCCCTTTCAGGTGACAAGGTTTAGCGGGATCCAGATGGAAAATGAATCGCTGTGTTGTTTTGTTTTTTTAAGATCTCTATCTTTTTATTATCAGACTCTTACAACACAATGAAGTTCAAATGACTATGTTTTGTTTCCTTTTAAATAAACAATTGGTATCCAATTATTTTATTTAATTTATCCGCTTGCGTTGCAACTACAGAATTATCCAAATTATTTTATTTTTATCTTGTTACGACACCGAGCCTTTGAGTACCGGGTTTGGATCGTGACATAAAGGGGACGTCAGCATTGGAGTGAAGAACAAAGAAAGAGGACGTCGATGAGCTGTCGGGGGAGAACTCTGGAAGGACAGAGAAAGAGGAGTTGTCGGGTGTCGGATTAAAGGGGATGTCGGGCATCGAAGTGAAGAATAGAGAAATAGGACGTCGGAGTGAAGGGGAGTAGCTATTAGGGGAGAGATCTGTATCTCTATCTATGTGATAGAGATAAGGTATTTGTATCTCTTTGATATCCGATTTTGAATTCTGAATGAGGAGAGAGAAAGAGGAGGTGTGTGGCTCTCAAAGTCACGTGACCTCTCATGTGACTTTCCAGCTCAGCTGGGGTTCATGGGGATTGATTTTACTGGGGGTCCGAAGCATTTCTGTAAAATTTAATAGAGTGTAAATTTATAAATTAGAACTTGTGTGTAAATGTCTCTATAATAAAATCACTTTATTATAATTATCAAATTAATTTATTTCTAAATTGATGATTTATAGAAACTAAAATGATAAACAACTTAAATAATCATAATACCACCTACTATGGCCTAATAATAGGACCAGCTATGCATTGGCTTTCTTTATGAGTTAGTTTTTTTTTGCCTTTTTTTAGTTTGACTTATTTTATCTTTTGTTTAAAAAAAAATAAAAATAGAATCATTTAGACGAAATGAGACTAAGAATAAAATAAAATAATTTATTCAAAATTTAAAAAAAATAATAAAAATAATTCAAAAAAAAAAAATTAGCCAAAGAAATGAACTTAAACCTCGACGATGGGCTTATCTGAACCGAAAATTTAAGGCTCAAGCCCATGGCTTCAAGTTGGACTTGGCCATATGAGCCTAATTTCGGCTTTAATTTAAGCTTTCTTATTAAATTCAGAAAATAATTACGAAAAAAATTAAAACTTATAACACAAAATCTTGAAGTGCATTACAATAATTAGAGTAGAATATTGAATCAAGAAAAAAAAAAAAAACCTTTATTTCTTAAAATACATAATTACATTCATTATGATTATGTTATTTATATGCATCTTTAATTTCATAAAAATATAGTTACTACTTTCACAGTTGGAGTGCTAGTACTGTGCTACTCATTTATTTTTATCAATTTTAACTTCATTATTTTACTAAATTGTATATGTACACAGAAAAAAAGAAAAGTGTTAGAGAGAGAGAGAGAGAGAAATTATATCTATTATGGCCAGCTCATGAGTCCAACCCAAGGTCCAGAAGTGGGTCTGAAAATTGAGCCTTTCTTCTTCTTCTTTTCTTTTTCTTCTCTATCCTGTGAATTATTTCTTGCTCTTGGAGAACTTCCCTGAAGATCATATAGGTTAGTTTACTACTCACTCTCTTTTGTTCTTCTCTGTTCTCTCCCTATTTTTTTGTTCCTTTTTGTTGATGCTTCTCTATCTTTATTTTTTTTTAATGTTGGTTTGGTTGGGGATTTGGAAATGGAAATAAAAAAGGTGTGTAAAATTATATAAATATAGGTATATTTTATTCTCATTTTACCTTCTTTTTTTTTTTCTCTTTTCAAATTCCTTCTCAAATCCTCCGACCAAACAAAGTATAAGTCTGCATGAATGGGAATTGGAGTTACTTGATTTTATGTCATTCAGTTAAGATTGTGGGTTTTATGGTATTCTGCAATGTGGGAATTATAATTGCAATGGGTATTTGCTTGGAGAGAGAGAGAGGGAGATAGAAGAATCTTGGCATGTTTGGGTTACTTCTTATATTTGCTGCTTTTGGGTCTGATATGAATTGCTCTTATTCTTGGCTGGACTAGTTCTGTTTTTGCCCTAGGTTTATCTATCTCGAACGGACATAAAAAAAAAAAAATTTAAAAAAAAGAAAAAAGAAAAAAAAAAAGAGACCTCTCTCTCTCTCTCTCTCTCTCTAAGCCCAAGAATACTCACTTCATTGTGTGCATGAAGTGTTTGTTAAAATGTCAAGCTGAGAATATGTTTGCTATTATAACTTATGTATACCAAGACATTGAATAGTTAAAATGTGAATTCATAGATATGTTATGCCGAAGCGATTTCACGTTGAAACCTTGTTTTGGATTATCGATTTCACTAGGCTTTGGAAAGGAAAAAGAAAATGGTTTAAAAATTCAAATTCCAACTCAAATTCATAATCCAAATACACCTCTTAAGGTTTAGGGTTTGACATTTCACTCATCTTTTCATTTTTCTTTCCAAATTTCTATCCAAATTCATGATTTAAACACAGTCTTGCATGTCTGAATTATAGATTTGGTTAGGGTTTTCGATAGAGAAAGAAAAAGGCGAGTGAAATATAAACTAATTTTTTTCTTTATTTTCTCGCATTTTCATTTGCCCTTCTCTTTTTAACTCCCTACCCAAATTCATAATCTAGACACAACCTTTTAAAGAGTTTGGTAAATGCATTTCAGAAGTAGGCAGGCCAACCTTTATTTGATAAAAGTTCCCAAAACCTGGTTAAAATCAAGCCAAGATGGAGGTTGGTTTTCACAAATTTTGGGAACTTAATGGAAGTGGACCTGGTCCATTTTTTAGATTTCCTAAACAAACTATGTAATGAACTAAATTGTTTTTCATTCTTAATTTTAAGAAATGATGACTATCATTTCCCTCTTATATAAACATTGTCTTGTTCGTTTCATCTTATGAAATTCTTCTTAAAAGTTTTGTTCGTAAAAAATATTGATCTCATTAGTTCCAAATTCTTAAGTTATACCAGATTGCTTCTATAGTCTTTGAATATATAGAGGTCTATTTGTGTTGATATCATTACCAAAATGTAAGTTTCATTTATTTAAAACAAAGTCAAAGAGGATGAAATAGTGAAAAATAAAAATGTAATTTAGGTCCTATACTCTAATGACCTCATTGAATAACAAAAATGTCTTTCTGGTTTCAACTGATTGTTAACTGCCCAACTGTCTCCACCTATGGTGATTCTCTTTCTTGGCTGAGAGTTGTTAGCAAAAAAGTAGTTCCCTTCCACCAATGCTAGTAAAGATATTTCGATGACGTCATTCAAGACATCAAACCCTAACCCTACACTCGATGATCCCCTTTCATGATGTAACCCAGGCAACACTCCTGTGTATCTCTCATTTATTATGCCAATCTTAATCCCAAAATGAAGATATACCTATGAACCTCCATTTTCATTCACCTCCAAAACCCTTAAACCCAATAGCGAGAACAAGGAAAAGACGCAAGGGAATAGTCAAAACAAAACTTCATTGAAATCCGAGAAAGTCTTAGGTTGCGTTTGGTAGAGTTTTGTAAATATGATTTCAGAGTATGATTTGTATTTTGAGTTTGTGAGTTGTGGAATTATGATTTGAGTTTAGAAAATTTGTTTGGTTATGGTTTTTGAAGAGAGTGTTGAATTGAGCGTGGAATTGAATTTTGAAATTTTGATTTGACATGTGAAGTAAGAAAATTTGTTTGGTTTTGAGTTTTGGAAAGAGTTTTCAAAATTTAATTCAAATTGTTATAACTCATAACAAAAACTCATTACTTTCACACTATTGAAAATTCTGATCAACACTCGTAACCAAACTCTTTTTAAAATTCAATTAAAAAAAATTTATTATTCATAGAAAATAACATTAATCAATTTTTTAATTGAAAATACTACAAAGCAAATAATTTTTTTTTCAAAATAAATATTCAAAAAATTTAAATCATAAATATTTAAATAATCTAAAAAATTTAATAAGTAAAAAATTAAAATAAATATTCAAAAAATTTAAATCGTAAAAATTTAAATAATTTAAATATTTAAAAATTTTAAATAATTTAAAATGTTTATAAAATAGAGTTTGAATTTATTTTTATAAAATATTTTTAAAATTTAAAAAATTAAAATTGTAATATTTTGAAATTAAAATATTTTAAAATATCCAAAAATTAAAAAATTAAAAAAAATCGTAACATATTTAAAATCTTAACAAAATTAAAATATTTTTAAAATATTGATTTGAATTGAGTTTTGAAATGAGCTTTGAATTATATGTTTGGTTATGAGTTTTGAAAAGTAATGATTATGTTTTGAATTGAGTTTTGAGAAATAAGTGTATAATTACAATTTGAAAGCTCAAAATAAACAATACACTCAAATCTCAAATCAATGAGTGGAACTATAATTTGAAACCTTAACCAAACGGAGCCTTAGATTTTTCATCAGCACTGGTAGGAAGCCCGAAAATCTGTGGCTCGAATGGCTCGAAACTGTCAAAACGACGTCGTTTTAATAGTTTCAAGCCATTTGAGCCACGCATTTTGTGGCCCTCAAACATTATTCATTTTTCATTGAAATCAAATCTACCCTTTGATTTCAGGTGCTCATACTCTGAGACTAACCCTTTGATTGAACCCATTGGATACTATGAACCACCGAGATTCTCTCCCTTTGGACCTGGACAGCTCAACCGGAAACAGACCAGCACTTATGTTCCGGCTGAAGAAGCAGTTGATTTGCTATAGGTTGAAGAACAACGATGCGAGGTTCTTGGTGGACCACTCTCCGAAAAAGAAGTTGCTGTGCTTGTAGAATGGTTTCGTCATAATGATTGTTCTCAACAGATTAATTTGGGTACTCTCTCTCTCTCTCTCTCTCTGTATATACATGTACGTGTGTGTGTGCTATGTTCTAATTTGATTTGCCTCTTTACAGTTCAATTTTCTGAATGATGAAGCTATACAACTTAGGGTTTGATTTTCATTAAAATTTTTATTAGTGACAATTTGAATTCATGTGGTTTGATGCATGATGTATTATTTTTGCTTATTAGTTAGACTGATGGAATGTGTGAGTATAAACATGTATAAATTTCACATATTGGCTCTTCTTGTCAACGAACTAGTGTGTTTGCTCATTGAATGAAGAAACTGAAGTAATTAGACATTTATTCTATCGAGATCCTTGATTTTAGTCATATTTTTTTTTTTTTTTTTTTGGTTTTCTATGTACAGAGAACATACAATATGTTTATTTTTTATTCTTTTTATTTTTTATTTTATATAAAAACTACAATAAATAGCATATTTAGTATACATGTTCTCAAGAACATAAAAAATCAAAGAGTAGTGCTACTTTAACCAAAAAGTTAAGACTTATTTTTCAAGCTTAAAGATGTAGTGCTCTATTAAAATATTGATAAATTACAAATACACCTCTTGAAATTTACTTAAAATATATATTGCCCTCTATGATTCTGAAAATTACATCTCGCCTTTTTAAGTTTCTAATTACATTATAAATAACTCATTTTATTAATAAATCATCAAGTTACTTAATTGTTTTTAGGAAAATTTAGTCTAACATCCTTCTTCAACTTTTAGTTATGAGAGAGGTCTACATAATTTTTTTTTTTGTAGACTAAGGTCCCTCACTGACACCCATATATCACACCCACCTTCTCATTCTTTCTTCTCTCTCCTCTCTCTCTTCCTCTCCCTCGCCTCACCCACACCCATACCCATACCCATACTCACCGAAATCGTTGTCGAGGCGGGTGACGATGGCTCAGACAATGGCCGACCCCAACGTCGACGACAGCAGCGCCATTGACAATGAGCTTGTGTCGTCCTCGCTTGGGCCATCGCTTCCATCATCTGTGTTGCAAATGAGGTCGAAAAGGATAACCCATACGGTTGCTTATGGGTTTCATTTGACACTTGGGCAGGTGAATTGGGGCTGTTTGATTGTAAGTGTTGTCATTTTATTGAATTGGGTTAGTGGTGGAGAAGAGGGCTATCATGGATGAAGGAGAGGAGCACATTGATCTTAAGTTCAAAATCTATGATGGAACAGATATAGCTCATAGTACCTAGGCAAACCAAAGAAAATTGGTTAAATCACAGAGAAATTTGTGAGTAAACTAGCGAAATTTCAACCCAGAGAAATTTCAAATCACAGAGAAAATTTCAAAACACAGTGAAAATAAGAAAAATTAAGTAAACCAGAGAATTTTTAAAACACAGAATTTCTTTGGATTGAAATTTCTCTGAAAAAAATGTTGAGGGATCCCAACCACTATGAAAATATTGTATGTTCTTTATCCTATAAAATCTTAATATCAGGGACCTTAAAAAAAATTCACTTTGTTTTTAATAATATTAGAAGTGTATTTCAATTAACAATTCAAATAATTTTATTGTTTTATAGGAAAATAATTAAAATTTTCATCTTTCTGTTAATTATGTTAAATAAAATATCTTTGACAATGAGGTATTTGTAATTTCTAAAATTTCAAGGAATAATCTATATTTTAAGTAAACTTTAGGTGTATTTGTAATTTACTTTAGAATATTTAAGTCAACTCTCTTTCTAATATTTTTTTTAATTATCAACCAATCATTTATTTTACATTATATATCACTGGGTCTAGAAAGTGAGTTTATAAAATATATTTGTATATCATTTTTCAAAATGAAAACAAGTATAGTAAATTACCAAAAGGGGGAGAGTGGTCGAAGGTGATTGTCAGAACGAAGATGGAAGGGTGAGGGTGGTAGGAAAAAATGAAACTTGTTTTGAAAATAAGTAAAATTACAATTTTCTTATTTCCAAAAATTCTAAGAATTGTAGCCAGATTTTTTTGAAAGTGAAAACAATTAGCAAACGTGTTTTTTATTCCAATTTCAAAAAATCTAAAGCTAAAGAAAAATAAATAAAATAAAAATCTCATCATTCAAAAATTTGTGAAGTTAGTAAATGTGTTTTTTAAAAGTGAAAACAATTAACAAATGTGTTTTTTTATTCCAATTTCAAAAAATCTAAAGCTAAAGAAAATTTTAAAAAATTAAAAAAAAACCTCACCAAACGAACCCTAAGATTTACAATCCCAATTAAAAATAAATTTGTAAAGTTACCACTCTAGGATAAAAATTAGGAGGTCAAATAACAGGCTCTTGGTCTACTAAAAAACCAAAAATGTAATAGAGAAAAGAAAAAAAAAATAGAGAAAAATTTGATCCCAATATGAATACAACAAATCAAGTAACAAGAGCACATGAAAATAAATAAATACATAATAAGCATTCTAAATGTGGTGGTCATTCAATAGGGTTAGAGCTCTCTCCTCCCTCCCCTTACTATGCGAGATAATTTTCTTTCCAATAGCCAAGTTTTGTGTCCCCAATACAAACTTTTGGGATGTGTGCAATTTTCCAATTATTCCCACCTTCTCTATTCAGATTCGAAATCAATCCATCAGACATATCAATCAAATAAAGAGATTTAAGGTTGGTTAGATGTTCAATGTCAGAGGGTAACTCCTCTACCAATTCGCATTTTCGGATAAGTAACTCTTCAAGATGAGGCATCGAGCCAGCCTCCACTTTCACCCATCTCAATCCTTTAAATCCAACAAGGTATAATCTCACAAGTCTTTGAAATCCACCAGCCTGGAAACACAATTCTTCCCCTACATGTGTCTGAAGAAGTTCAAGTTCAACCAAATTGGGCAAACCTTGAAGGGATTCCAGTGGATCAACATCCCTTAAATTACTCCATGCTAAAGTTACTCTTACCAAGCTGTACAATGAAGGTATCCAATGTGGTACCTTATGTAAACTTCCTTCAAGGTTGAGGTTTCGAAGAAGTTGAGGTGGTGAAGAAAGAGAATCTAGATCAATGATTTCGTTTTCACCTGTTGCACGAACAACCAATGAGCGAAGGTTGCTAAGCTTCTTAAGGGACAAGCATAACGCCCTCCCATGTTCATTTCTCAGTTTTTCAATATGTAATTTCCTCAGTTGAGTCAACTTCCCTACCTCTCCTTGCAAAATGGTCCCATTATCATGGTTTGTTTCAATACAACAAAGTTTCTGTAAGGATGACAGACTTCCTATTTCCGTCGGGGCTTTGAATTCACAATAGTCTTTAAAACAAATTGAAGGAATAGGATCTTGTATGTAGTGATACAACAAGAAATGGCGAAGTCGTTGGAGCTTGAGGATATCATCAGGCAACTCAGTGACATACGTTTGTTTAAGGTCCAATGTTTCCAGGTTTTGGAGCTTTCCAATCGATTTCGGTATTATTTTTACCTTGGTTCCCCTCAAACTTAAATACCTGAGTTGAAGTAGTTTCAAAACTTCATTTGGGAATGTCTTCAACAAGGCACCTCTCAAGTCTAGCACGGTTAGCAGCCGTAGACCGTCATTTGACGATGCAAGCATAGACAACTTGGACAGTGAATCTGTTGCATTGAACATAAGCAAAGAACGAAGTTGAGTGAAACGCTTGCTTTGTTGTGTATTTTCCCAATGATTGTTGATTGATAAGCGCCGCACCTTTTTGGGCCACGCTTTGCTTTGTTCACCGGCTAGTGTCACGATGTTTTGCTCTCCTGACTTCAAAACAATAATTTCATGCCAAAGGTCATGGATGCGATACGTTTTGACCCTTCCACCAGATCTCATCTCTGCCACTTGAACTAAGCTTCTATTGATCAACTCATTGAGGTAGCCCTCGGCAACTTCTTCTACCGTCATTCCTGCTTTCATTTCTACAAATCCTTCTGCCACCCATAACCGAATCAATCTCCAATGGTCAATCAAACAATCCTTCGGAAAAACACTTAGATATAGAAAGCAGAACTTCAGATAATAAGGTAAATCAATGTAACTGAGTGACAATATTTTGTTCATGCTTAGAAGTTTGTCATTTCCTTCTAGTTCTGCACCACTCATCCGCACTGCTCTTATCCTTTGTTGATAAAAGACCACTGATTGCCACAATTGCAAGCGGCAATCCCTCACATTTATTCAAGATGGCTTTTGAAAGTCCTTCCAAGTGTGAAGGGCAAGAATTCTCCATAAATGTTTTCCTGCAAAACAATGTCCAGGATTCTTTGGGAGGCAACGTCTGAAGATTATAGACATCACCATGATATTCTTTACTAGCAAAAGAGGCTATATCTGCATTTCTAGTTGTCAACACTACTCGACTGCCACAATTGCCAATGGGAAACACATATCTAAAAGATTGCCACGCATGAATATCCCATACATCATCAAAAATAAGCACATACCTCTTTCGTTGGAGGAAAGCATTAATTATCCCTTTCAAGCTGTTTGTATCCATGCTGTCAATCCCTTGTGGGACTAGTTGCTTGATTTCTTCAAAAAGTTGTTTGATGATGCCTTTTAGGAGCACCTCAATCTTGAAGGATTCAGAAACAGTGATCCAAACATGGCTCTGGAAATGATTCTTCACAACTGCATCATCAAAGACCTTTTTAACCAGTGTTGTTTTGCCCAATCCGCCCATTCCTGATACGGAAAACACCTTGAGTCTGGGGTCTTCATGCACCAACCACCTAATTAGTTGCGATTTGGGCTTGTCAATGCCCACAAGCTCAGATTCATCGAGTAGAAAGGCATCGCCACGATAATCATGCCATGCTGTGTTAAGACCAGTGGACCTTGAGCTTGAGCCTTGCTCTAACATACCATATCTTTCATGGTATCTCTGATGTCCGTTCGAAATATCGATGATTCTGGCCTTCATTCTTTGAACTTCCGAAGCAATTTGGTGACGAGCTTTTAAAGTCTTAATAAAGCAAGAAACCTTACGAAGAAAACTGCGAAATCCAGCGCCATGACGATGTCCGAGGCGAAGCATGAACAACTCAAGAACATCTCCAATGTCGTACGCAGCTTCTCGGACTTGCTTGACCCATACTTTGAGTTCAGGGTTGTTCTCTTCCATAGCATCGGCAACTCTGAGGAAAGCTGTCATGCGATCGAATTCATCTCTGATGTATTGGATCTCATCTTGAACTCCAGTCAACAAATTGGTCTCTTGTTGGAGGAAGGGTGTGAAGTTGGCTAGTAGGTGGAACACTGCACTCTCAGCCATATTTTTTTTTAAATTTGTTTTGTTGCAGAGGAGTAGCCTTTGGTTTGGTTGGGTTTGAAGGTAGGAGGAAGATGAGAAAATAATAATGTTGGTCTGAACCCTGAACTGAGTTTGTGATTAAAGATGAGTAGTGAGTTTGAAAATTGGGGATTTGTAATGCTGAAATTCAATTGGGGGTTTCAGTGATCCATGTTGGGGGCATTTACTCGTTTTGATGTGTGAAATCTCATTTTTCTTCCTTCCTGTTGGTTGGAATTTGTTTTTGCGGTTCACATGAAGCCGTCTTGCTTGACCAAATAAAAAATAGAAAGAGACGAGTGGGGGGTGTTGTTACTGCCCCCAATCAAATTCAAGTAATATCACAACTTGATGGGAAATTCAATTGTATGCAATTTTTTGTTACGAATTTATGTATTTGATTATGATTTATTATGTTGTTAGTTATGATATAATATGATATTGATTATGTCATTATTTTAATTATAATTAAAGAATTATTAGATTATACGTAATGTGATGTTGGATTATAATTATTTTTTTAATTATGCTATCATTTGAACAGAATATTTAGTAATTTATTTAAGGAGTTTTCGATGCATTAGGCTAGGGATGGCAGTGGGGATCGAACCCTATGGGTACCTATAGAGATCCGACCCAAATATATGAATTTTTCTTTTTTTCTTACCCGTCGGGTTGATTAAGTGGTGTTTTTTAAATATTCATAGGGTATGGGTCGGGGATGGGTACCCGTCCATTTCCTCTATATGTTGTGTTTATAACATATGAGGATGGGTTCTCATTCTCCATATGTTATGCTTGCTTTTGTTTCGGTTTCTGATAGAAGGAAAACATGTCAATTGAGTCGAATGATTTTCAGTTACACTTTGTAAGCAAATTCTGTTACGCCTTGTTTGGTTCTAGATTTGTTAAAGGAAAGGAAAATGAAATGGAAGAGAAAATATGCTGTTTGCTTGCTTGCGTCAGGCATTTTCCTCTCTGACTTAGAATTGTTATATACCTTCCATTTGGTGACCTAGAAAATTGAGATTTTGAATATTATGATTGCTTTTGTTTTGGTTCCTGAATCAAGGAATTTTCAATTACACTTAATAAGCAAATTCTATTATACGTTGTTTGGTCCTAGATTTGTTGAAGGAAAGGAAAATGAAAAGGAAGAGTAAATCTGCTGTTTGATTGCTTGCATCATGCATTTTTCTCTCTGACTTGGAATTGTATTATATACCTTCTGTTTGGTGGCTTACAAAATTGAGGAGATTTTAAATCTTATGCTTGCATTTTTTTTAATCTTCCACGGTCTTTCCCATTTTTTTTTCAATTACTAAAAATTTATTTGATTGTCTCAAAATTATATATTTGATTATTTTAAAACAAACTTTTTAATTAATTAATTAATGTGTATTTGATTTTGTTTTTGAGCCAGATAAAATAAAATAAGATTGAATGTATATTTAGTTTTGGTTGTGAACTATTAAAAATAAAAATAAAAAAAGGTCAAGTTGGATTGGAGAAAATTCAAACTCATTAGGAGATGGAGAAGGTAGTACTCATGCGGAATGGGGACTAGGAAATGGGGAAAAATTATTATAGAGGAATGGCTGTGAATAATTAATATTCACCCCATTAACCCTCCATTGTCATCCCTCAACAGTGGAGTGATACTACAATGCGAATAACACCCACATAAATCACAGTATAAAGGCCTGTATTTTTCAATGACAGAGAGATTGAAAGCACAAATATTTTTACCTATAATATTATATTTTTGCTTCTCCAATTCACTACCATAATAATACGTATATTAATAAGTTTAATATATAGAGATATGAGTAACCACCCATCCCTATCCCAGTTAAATTGTGATGGTAAGCTAAGATGAAATGGTATGCTATCCTTGTCTCTTAGGATAGTGTAGAATTTAAATTCAAATTAAATTTAGTTGGGTTTTACATGGATCATGGTGAAACGTCTAAATCCAAGTCCAAAATCTGACCCATTTACCAACAAATAAATTAAAGGGATACTTACCAATTAGTCCTATTCACTAGACTTATTTATCTACAGGTCCTAACTAATAAATTTAACACTATAAAAATAAGAGAGTGATAAATTTATCACTAAAAATTTATTCATAAAAATAAAGAGACTGATAAATTTATCATTATAAATTTATTCATAAAAAAAAAGACTGATAAATTTATCTTTATCACTTAATAAATTTATCAAATAGGACTTAATGGGTATTAAGTCTCCAAAGTATGACCTATTAAGTAATAAGTCTCCAAAATAGGACCTATTGGTAGTTTACCCTAAATTTAAATGTGAGAATAGACATTTTAATAAAATAATCATTCCATTCACTTTCCCTCTGATAAACCAAACACTACTTTAAGTTGGTGTTCTTTCTGTTTTCGCAGTAAGGAGACTATTCAGTTTTATCTTTTAGAATGTGACTAGATTATATAAGATTGTTTTTTTGGCTATATAAGATTTAATTTACTTCACAGGATTTTTATACAAATTAGTTTCGCTTTATAATTAAAGTTTCCACTATATTTTTTAGTTTCTTATCATATATAATTGTGAGTTTTATATATTTAGGAATGTAATCGGTTCGGTATGATCAGTATTTAGGTGAAAAAATTTATCGAACTGATAATGTAAGTTTTATTATTTTCAGCACCGATACAGACCGTTTCTCTCTTCAAACCAAATCGAATTGCTTGGTTTGGTTTAATTTAATCGGTTTAGAACCTTTTAAACTTGAGCCACTTTTTAGTATAGTCACTAATTTATATAAAAATATTGAACACCACTTCAAACATATCAAATCCATCCATTTAATAAATATTTTTCAATTTCTAAATTAAAAAAAAAAAAAAAAGGAGCTTAAAAATACTTAAGTTTTAAGAATAATGAGTTGCAGTTAAAATTATATATAATAAGAGTTTACAAATTTAGGTTATAGAAATGATAAGGTTAATTAATTAATGTTAATAACTTATTATACTTATTAATATTATTATATTATTAAATTATATATATATATATTAAATACAATATTTGTTGAAATTGTTGGTTTCGGTTTGGTTCGGTACACAAGGTGCTTGAACTGATACCGAATCGAAAATTGAAAAAAAATCAAATTAAAAAATCATACAGACCGATTCTTATTTTAAAAAAAAAAACACTAAATATAACTGGTTTAGTCTAATTGAATCGATTTGGTCGGTTTTTTTGAATTTTTCTATATCCCTACATATATTTAACTCGAAAAATGAAGAATGAAAAACATAATTAGTATACATACCTATATATATATGTATATATATATAATTCATTTAAAATGATGTGATAATGAAATTTTTATAATTATAAGTTGTAATGATAGTATTTTGGCTTGAAATAAAAGAGTTAGAAAATACCATATTATTGTGTATAAAATTTTTTGGCTCAGGCTTATCCGGTCCGAAATCGAATTGGAGTATATTGTTAGGCCTTTGTGAGCCCGCCACAAAATTCATATCAATAATCTAAACCGTCCAATGTGTAAGGCACATCGAGTACTTCATTTTAATAGAAAACACATT
This sequence comes from Camellia granthamiana, assembly GCA_036172215.1. Lineage (NCBI taxonomy): Eukaryota > Viridiplantae > Streptophyta > Magnoliopsida > Ericales > Theaceae > Camellia > Camellia granthamiana. Next base: position 50,122,942 of record CM069915.1, on the reverse strand, counting down.
GATCGGATATCAATAGCTACTTGATCAAATTACATTTATGTCAATAATTTATTTTTGATAGAAATGTGATCTGATCAAGTGGCTATTGATTTTTAATTAACGTGATTTTTTTACAAAGATGAAGTACATGACAATTCCTACAAATTGAGCGGTTTGAATTATTGAGATGGATCCAAAATAGCCCAAAATAAGTCTTGACTGAACCGCCTATTTGGAATAACTAACTGAAGAGTCCAATCTCAAAAATTTTACATAAAATTCTGTCGTATAGCATCACCAAATAACAAATCTATTCATTTTGTTTCGTATATAAGTATATTTTTTAATATTAATTTTTTTACCAATATATTTCAATGCAGTGCAAATACTAAATTGAATTCTATATTTCATTTTTTTTTTTTTTTGCAATATATTTCAATGCATTGCAAATCGTGCTTCGCACCATGTTTTGCTGATAGAAATATGTATAATGCAGGTTGACCGGCAGAGGGGAATTATGGTCCTTTCTCTTTAAAAAAACAAAAAACAAAAAATTGTTGAATTTTAAAGTTGCTTCTTGTTTTTCCTATCCTTTCTCTTATTGACAAACTTCTACAATGTTGACTCAAAAAAAAAAAACTTTTTTTATTTGAGAGGTGTCAAAAATAAGGATTAAGATTTTGTGCAATAATCTTGAACTAGTTAAGTGATTGTATTTTGAGATTTAAATTGCATAAATAGTTGGTCAACGTCAATTTCAGACAAGTAGATCATCATCGTATCGTGTGACTCTATTTGGGATCAACTAAAAATTTATATATATATATATTTTTTTATTTTTAGTGAATATTTATAAAATTCATGCTTTTTTTTTCCTTTTTCTTTTTTCTTTTTTTCTTTTCTTTTCTTTTCAGGTTTGTTAGTTTAGAAGGATTTTTTTTTTTTTTTTGGTTAAAAAAAAATCAAAATAATATTGACATTAGGCTGCTTTTTTTAATCTTTAGTTGACTTTTTTTCTTTTTCTTTCTAAGTTAGTCTAGGCTAATAGAATCTAAAAATATAGCTTTTTTGAATACTTTTTAAAAAATCACTGAAAATTTTAAAATATATATCTAACAAAAAAGATATTATAAAAAACAATTGCCAAAACTCACCTATAGGGCAAAGCCAATTTTTTATTTTCTTATTATTATTATTATTATTTTTTTTTTTTTTTAGGGGTGTTGAAAAAAAGTTTTATATAAAAGTACAATTAGTCAATGAAAATAAATATTAGTATGAACATCAAATTATGAACATGATAAGATAAAATAAAAAAATAAAAATAAAAAACCATTAAAAAAGTTATTTTATGATTCATATTAAGTGTACATTCATGAGAATATGTATCTAGTTTTCCTTTAAAGTTTATATGACAATATATAAAATCTTATCCATAACAAATGGTTAAAACAAAAACCTAAAATTCTATTAAAGAAGTTGAGATCATGAGATAAGAATAAAAATGTATAATTGCCTCAAAAATATTAGAGACAAATCTCCACTGTTTTAAGACTTTGCTACAAGAAGTTCAAAAAATACATGTCAAAACTATCCTTAAGTACTATATATACATCAAAGTATACGGAGGAAATAGTATTTCAGTGTGAGTGTTCCAAACTAATTGTGTTAGAGGTGAAATATTTTTTGTGCAAGTCTCACATACTAGAAAGACTTGTACTACATATACAAGAGACTTACATTATGATGAAGATTGAATTATCTTGCATGTCCAGCTGAAATGCAATTTCCCCATGTATGAATGGTGAAAAGTCATTATGCGGAATATAAGAGAGTCATTATATTAAACTATTGTAAAGTCTTTATACTATACTATATAAAAAATAGACAATTTTCAAAATCAACTAGTGTCAATCTATAAGCAAAGACGGATTTAGGATTATCATTACAAAAATATGTTTGAGAGTATAAATTCTTATAATTTTTAATTATTTTAAATTTTCTAGTTTTTTTTTTTTTTTTAAATCAACGAAGTAAAATTTTCATTAAAAACATAAAATTAAAGGTACAGGAAGATACAATGCATCGAGAGAGGTTTAGATAGTACAAAATACTCTTAGGCCTCGTTTGAGACCAGGCTAATTTAGTAACTTTTTGGCTATTTGGCTAAAATATGAGCTAAAAAAAAATTAGTATGTTTGGGATTACTTTTTGACTTTTTACGAAAAGATGTGCAAAAAGTAGAGAGAAAAGAGAATCTTTGACTTTTTGGTATGGATTGTTGGCTTTTTGACTAATTTAGTAACTTTTTGACTTTTTGACTAAAAGGGAGGGTTCCAAACGAGGCCTTACTATTACTACTCGCACTCATACAACTAACTTCTTGGCCTTGCGATTTTTTTTTTCAAAAAAAAAAACTCGAAACAATACAATAAAAAAAATAAATAGTTAAGAAGCACTCAACTTAAAAACAAAAAGCAAGAACCCCCAAAGTCCAACCACACTTTGAAAACCCAAAAGCAGCTCTTGATTATTTTATATTAACCACAACTTTAAATCTTCTAATATAATATATGATATTTTTTCAATTTTTAAAGGTGCAATTGCCCCTCCACACCCCCTAAATCCGCCCCTCACACCCCCTAATTCCATCCTTGTGTATAAGAATAGATCCTATGCACAATACTATATACATGTTTTTCAAAATCCATAGATCCTATGCACAATACTATATACATGTTTTTCAAAATCCAAAGACACTCCCTAGCTTGGACCCCTATATATCATTGTTTTCTTCCATTCTCCTTTTTTACATCCCTTCACACACACACACACACACACAGAGAGATGGGTACCCTCTATAGGAGCTCCATAGCTGTGGATGAAGGAGGAGAGGAAGATTGTAATAGTGTTCATCCTGACCCTCCACCGTCCCACCAGAGGGAACTTGATGCTGGTGCTCTTTTTGTTCTTAAATCCAAAGGTGATGATGACTTCTAATTAAGTTATGATGCTTATTTTCGTATGTTTATTTATTTCTTTATGTGTTATTTATCACATCATCCCCCTTGTCTTGACAACCTTGTTTGGCTTGGTCTAGGATTCGCATTTGATTGGTTTGGTTCATATGCTAATTTTGTCGCCCTAGTCCTCATTTCTTGATGTAGTTTTATTGTACTTCATGTACCATTTAATTCATCAATATAATTTTATTTTGCTGATTAAAAAATAATCATCATCACCACCTCCTAGGCCTCTCTCTCTCTCTCTCTCTCTCTCTCTCCTCTCCTCTGTTTTTACATATGCATGCATATATACTAGATTTTGGAGCTCAAAGCCAGCAACTTCCTAGCCCAGGTGATGAATATATATACTTCAACCAAATTCTAGACATTAATTTCCAACACAATACTGAGAGTTAGCTCGAATGGTACTAGTCCCTAGATAAATTATTAGGAGGTCTTAGGTTCGAAGTCCCTAGATAAATAATTAGGAGGTATTAGATTCCAATATACTTTTCTTAAACGTGACAGAGAGTATGAAGTGACACTCCAAAAAAAATCAAAAATTCATTAGTGTACTTTTCCCAACGTGACATGACACTTCAACGTGGCGGGTATGATATGACACTCTAAAAAAAATAAAAACTCTTTAGTGTAATTTTTCCAAATATGACAATATAATGTGACGGATATGATATGACACTAAAAAAATTTTAGTGTACTTTTTTCAAATGTAACACTCCAATCTGGGAGTCAAATGAGTCATTATACATCCAAAAGGACTAAATGAATCACAAAAAAAAATATGGGACTATATAGATTGCAAGGCTTTAATATGAAATTTATTGGTCAATCTCCCATTATTGTAACAGGAATTATCGTTACTTTTTATAGTCTATAGTATTTCTGTCAACAACTAACCACTGACTTTTAAAAGAAAAAAAAATTGTGATACTTACCTTCTTTTGTCTTTAAAAATCAAAATAAACTAATAAATTTCATAATTTTAATCAATGAAAATTAGGTTGAGTTGAGACAGACAACACATATATCTCTAGTGGATTGATTTGTTAAAAAATGAGATGTCACTTCACTACAAGAATTTTCACTTTTGGCGATTAAATTTATAGTCACCAAAAGTCAATTTTTAGTCGCCGAAAGGTTTTAGTGACTAAATTTTTTGGTCCCAAAATTAATAGCCAAAAAGTAGTCGGGAAAGCTAATTGGCGACTAAAATTATTTAAGTCGCCAAATGTATTCATTTGCCTACTAAATATTTAGTCGTCAAAAGGTTGGACATTACATTAAATTAGACCCTTTTCTCAAAAGTGAAATAGAGAATTCCATGAAGAGGATCAACTGATTGAAAAAATTATATAAATATATAATTAAATAATACAAATGAACCCCCATCCTGCTGTGTTGATTTCGGTGTCTGGTTGCTGTGTTGTTCTATTTTGGTTTTCTGCTGGTTGGATTCTCTCCAACTAGCTTTTGGCTTGTGTCAGCACATGATTAGGTAACTTTCTTGTGTCAATCTAATTGGGATGAGTAAAGTTCACTATGATGCTAGTAGCACGGCTTTTTTGTTCCTTTATTGATATCAGATGTAAGGATCTTTTCCTTAATTTTAATTCAATAAAGTATTATTTTTGTTGATAAAAAAAAAAAATTTCACTTGTCACAGTATAGTTGTTTATGCGCAAAAAACATTTCTTTCATCATAAAAGTTATTCAAAAAAAATATTAAAATAAGTTTACAATGGAGATTCAAATTTATATCGTGTACCTTAAATCTCATTCACATATTTCATTTATAGAATATTTTTTCTACTAGTAAGAAAAATACAAGTTGGTATAAAATAAAAATAAAAAAGAAGAGGGGAAAACAACATCTACATTTGGTAGAATTTTTTTAAAGCTAAAATCTGATAATCAGAAAATAAAAACTAAAGGCACTTATTCTCTAGCTTCAAAATAATCAGTGTTTTTCAACTTATTTAAGTTATTTTTGCCTAATAAACTACAAATAGAAACTATGTCAAATAGTCTAATACAGATTCTAAAATTAAAATAAATTATAATTATCTCTTAGAATCAACACCAAACATTCCCGTTGCACCCTGCCTTAGGTTCTGCCTGTATCATTGACTAATAAATAAAATTAGAAAAAATTGAATAAATCACTAAGATCATTGAACTAATAAAAAAAATTTAAAGAAAAAAAACCGAATATAAATCATTCAGTCAGTTAAGTATGAAGATAAAATAAATATCATCCCATCTTATTTAATTAATCATATATTAGTCTAGTCTATAATTAACCTAACAAAAAAACAATAATTACCTAGAAAACGGATGTGTGATGATCTCTTAATACCCACAAAATTAATCAAATTTTACTACCAAGTAGCACCAATCTGTTGCAAGTATACCTAGCCTTCAGTTTCGAGTTGATACATTAACTAACAATTTTTTTTTATATATATATATATAATAAAATTGAATAGAAATCACTCAAATCATAGACTAATAAAAAAAAAATAATATAAATCACTCAGGTAGTTCAATAACGCTGTGTTTGGTTGAAGGATTTGAAAAAAGAAAGGGAAAAGTTAGGTGAAATGTGAATAAAATATACCTACATTTCACTTAGTTCCACACACCTTTTCCTATTTCCTTTTCAAATCCCTCCCTAAATCTTCCAACCAAGCACAACATAAAAGAAAAAATCAATTTCACCCCATTATTTAATCGATCATATTAACTAATGTGTACCGTTGTCTCAATATTTGTTCTAACCTTTTGTACCTAAGCTTTTACTTATCATGAGATCATGAGCACTTCGTTTACGTTTTTTTCTTTTTTTCTTTTTTTAATCCAAAAAAAAAAATTTTATTAACAATAAATAAATACGTACTAATGGAAAACATCAAGATTATGTAAAAAAAAATATTACACAAGCATCTTATTCCAATTAAATTGTCATATACCCAATGCTAATGATATGCAGAGGAAGACGCACCATTAAATGAAAAT